>CM037830.1:24461115-25061115 GCA_021234535.1 Stichopus chloronotus
TGCTGTAGAAAAATGTTAGCAGAAATAAAACATTGGAATGGAAATACTGTTTGAGGTCACTTCAGAGTTGACCTGTCACACTTAAGTAATGCACATGGTTTCATGATGGCAACTTGCACTTTGAAGGCCAAAAGTGATGTCTACCATTATGAAATGAAAATGTAAAATTCAACTAACATTGTCAGTTACTACACCAAAATTTTCACAACAAAAGTTTACATAAAAATTTTGTGACCAAGGTGCTCTTGCGTGACAATTTACTAAATTGGTCCGTTAACGTTAGGACAGGCTTAGTGAAAAGTAATGAACTGCGTTTTGAAGTTTCTAGTAAAAAGTGAATAATTGTGGGCCCAAAAGTGTGTCTCATAAGATGTTGATTGATGACGTGTGAAAGCTAATTTCATGCTTCAGGTCTTAAAATTTCCTCTGAAAGTCCATTTTACACAGTAATGTAAAGTGCCGAGGTGATGGCTTTCTGGCTTCAATGAAAATCCCAGTCTGTGATAATCCAAACCTTTGTATGCATGTGTGTAATGTGTGTGACAATTTACTTATTCGCCTTTTAATGTTATGATAGGCATTGAAAAGTAATGCTGTGCTTTGCAGTTTCTCATTAAAAGTGAATAGTTCTGGGCCCAAAAGCGTGTTTAATACGATGTTGATTGATGACATGTGAAAGCTGATTTTATGGTACAGGTCTTAAAATTTCCTCTGACAGTCCATTTTATACAGAAAGTGCTGAGGTGGTAGCTGCCTGGTTTCGGTGAAAATCACAGTCTGTCATAATCCAAACCTTTGCAGTTGGGTTGGTGTGTTTGTGTGGGTGCATGTGTGTGGTGCCTTGGTTGTTTACAAAACTCATCTTTAGTAGTGAAGGAAAGTGCTGAAGAGATTCTCATAGTTAGGTTGAAAAATTATACCATGTCGAGTACAAGAAGTCATACAGTAGGTTTTCAGCTACCGTATGCCGCTATGTCGAGTGCTGCCCCGCGACCCCGTATGAGACTTGTGAATTGTGCCCTCCAATCATGTGAAAATAAAAGCATTCCCCTCCCTCCCCCTCTAGTGTTTTTTATCATCAATGGTACTTTATGATTTTTGAAGGAATCTGGGTGCTACCTTAATCTCAGAAGGAGACAAATGGGGCACTAATTTAGAGTATACAAAAAAGAAAAGAAAAAGAATCAACACATGTAATAGATCTTGTTGGAAAATGCTAAAAATTTGTAATGAAAATATCTGGTTTCTGGTTTCGGTGGGTAGATGGGGATAAAGGCTAATAGACCTGTTGCACAGAACTTTATGTGAAAAATTTGACTGGCCAGCCCATGTTGCACTCAGCAGGCAAGAAGAATGTTAATCACCAGATCATGAGTCAGCAGAGTGTAAAATGATGAAAGACGTGGCAAATAAAAAATCATATCTCTGATCAACGGTACATAACTGTACATACACTCGGCAAAATGGGGTAGATTCCATATGGGATACGGTTAGGCACGTACCGGTTCAATTAGCTGGCACTCAAGTCAGGCTGGCAACTACCCTGGTTACTAGTTTAAGGGAATGCAGAATACTTTTGAGAGGTGGCAAACTCCACGTTACTCCACGGTACATGTCACAAAGTGATCATCAGAAGCAGTGGTGTCATTCCTCATAGTTAGCTCTGCACGAGGTTAAGTCAGTTGTAGTTGACCGTTGCATTATGGGAAAGTTGACCTAGTTATGCTTTAAACAAACTGTGATTGTAGAATGAATATCAGGCCCTTCACATTAAATAGGATGCCAGATTGGTACATCTTCTGGTGTCCTTTTATATATTGATGTTAGCCTCAGACTCTGGTTAGCCTGAGTACATTTGTAAATAAATAATTTAAACTTAGAAGTGAAAGTTTGTTGAAAATATTTTGACTGTTGCCAGTGTGACAGGTGGAACAAAAGATAAATTTGTGGAAGAATATTTTCCACATTACAGCAAAATTTTACTGAGAAAGAAATTAACACTGTATTTAAGGCAACCAACTTCTTTCAAAAAGTCCAAAACAGTTTGTTAAATTATTCATCATAGTGGAGGAAAGACAAGATGGAGGCACTGTGACAGGCATGACTTTGACTAAACACCAAAACGGACACACGTTATTAAATTGTTGAATGCTCTCTCAATATTGGAGATATTTCATTAAAAGTCCAATCTGTAAGAGAGTACATTTTATTGGCTAGTATCAATATCACAGTGAACTGTTACATTTCCAAGATGAGGGGATCCCCCTGTTTTACCGTAACAGACGGGACATTCCTGACGTGACAGGCAGGACAATACGTGTAGGGATTTTACTAAATTTAGACATTTTACTAAATTTAGACATTTTATTTCTGACGGTAACATTTTGTGCACAAAAAACATTTTCTAAGGTCAAAGAATGAGTAAATTAAATATAGCAGGCCCCATTCTGACTTTAACTTAGACAACAGTTCCCATACGCAATTTTGAATGGCAGGACATCTGTGACAGGTGGGACATTTGTGGCAGACGGGACAAAATTCGTGTAAATATATCTACAAATCTAAAAAATTCAGAGCTTGTTTTCTTGTAAGATGAGGAGTGTCGCAGAGGAGATTTTAGGAATTTATCTAATTTCTGTGCACTAAGAAAACTTATGATGTTTTTCTGTCACAGGTGTGTCAAATTCTTCCCACACCCTTACATATAGGGGCTTACCCCTCCAGGATCCTTGTTATTGTTTTTAAATGCAACATTTATTGACAAGTAATTGTTTGCTTCCCTGGAACAGACTATTGTTATTACCATTTATTAACTTACTTGCGTCGCATGATATCAAAGTAAAGTGATGAGCTTTTTTGCAATAAACTTGGTGAAAAAAGCAATTTTCTGCTCATTTTATGTCCTTGTGACAGAAAAGAAAGATTTCGGGTATTTTTTTGAACTGTACATAGAGCCTGGGACCCTGAAGCACAAGATGAAAACTCTACTTTCACCAATTTTAACAACTTTTTTATTCAACCATATGAGACAGTTACTGTAGCTTGGAAACAATCTTTGGTGAATTGTATCCCAAGAACTGTATTACCTTAGGAGACAAGGTTATTTTTCAATTAAGAAAAAAAAAGGCGAGACCAAAGAGCTTTACTCTAATTTCTAATCTTATTGAAGGGAACACAAAAAAGTCCTTTTTGCTTGGGATATACACATTACCTATGTGCTCAGTTGCCAACAGGATGTACAGTACTGTGAGAGTCTTACCATCTTAGTCACATTCTTTGCTAGTCAGTGTTTGCATGGTAATGTGGCCTTGGGTGTGTTAAGTTAAAAAGTTTTCATAACATTCCTCGTGTGAAAACAGATAAGCAGCAAATACCCTGTTCAATGGCTGGACCGCACAGAGGATGTCAGCTCATTGTGTTGCTGTTGAGCAGAAACCTCAAAGCTCTCTCTTGTGTCGTCAAATGCAGGTTTTGACAACAAATCCAGTCAACCTCAGGGGAAAATTTATACTTCTGTACAAGGGATTGAAAGTAGAACTTGGGATACATTTAGGCATGTTTCTCCACCATTATTTTGTCAGGTTTTTTCTTTTAGTGTTTTTTTTTCTTTTGCAAATGTCTTTAATACCGGGTGACCTGAGTCAGTATGAGACTCCAAATTATGTCCTGTGAAATCATGACTTCATACCAATGTCGCTTTTGCACTGTATGTGTGAGTCAACGTGCAGTTGAAGCTACAGTTTAACATTTTCTTTCTTTTCCAGCTCGGCAGACAGTTTAACGTTGGGCAAGCGAGTGGCTATTAAGAAACTTGCCAGACCGTTTCAGTCTGTTATACATGCAAAACGGACATACAGAGAACTTAAACTCTTACATCATATGAAACACGAAAATGTAAGTTCGTTGGTCTGTGGTAAGTAAATTATTTGTCAGTTGCAGCAGTCCCAAGTCCTAGTGGAAGTGGAGACAAATGATTCCCAAAGTCAGTGCATGTCTTAAAGGAGGTAGGTAGGTAGTAAGTTGGGGAAAATTCCTCCAATGGAGCAAAATTGCAATTCCTGGAAGACTTTAAGTAAAAATTAATTTAATACTTGCATATATATTTTTGCAAAACTTCTCATTTTGCTGAAAAAACAGACTTAGTTTAATTTTTTTCTTAAATGTGATTCACTCTTTTAGGAAAACTAAAAATTTTAGTGATATTTACTGTCAATTAGGCATGTTCCTCCCCAGCTGGAATAGTAAATTTCTTTTTGTTATATTTTCACAAATGCTATGTGACTCATTTTGGAGAGAGACTGTGTAGAGTTGCGAAAAGGTTCAATCATGACTGTCGTGGTATAATTATCCCATTTGACAATATTTCCGTTGGAGAAGTTTCAGGCTTTCAGCATACAGATATTTGTACATTTTTAATTTTCCAACACTAGGTTTGAAGTGCTAGAATTATCTCTAGAATAATGAAGTAAAAACATTAAATAACTGGCCATGTTCCCAATATAGATACCCACTTTTGGGAAGTCGTGAACATTCAACAGTTTTTACCAGCGTAATGCAGCAACTTCAAGGATAACTTTGACAATTGGGACAAGTCCCATCGTAACACATAGTGTATGTGAAGTCATGAATCATTCCAGTCATAGGTTTTAGTCACTAGAATGCAGCCTTTATACTTGTAGCAAAACTCCCCTGGAGATCAGCCAGCAGAAATGTGCTGTCTAGCTGTCCCACCCTAGCTGTCCCACTCGTACTGGTAATGTTAGGGACACACAAGCTCTTGAGTTTACATTGTTGTGCCCTGTGAAGCATACAGAGCATCCATCCAAGCCATCTAGTCAGGCTCTCGACGCTGAATATGCAAAATTCAATTCTGAAGAGGAGATGCTCAGATGTGGTAGGGTGCCATACAACAAGAGTCTCTTCAGGGTATCCCAAGAGACAACAATGTTCTTTGTGTCTCATCAAAATGATTTCTGGCTTCAGAAAACATCTTTTCCTTCATTTGAGGTTGTGCAGCATTACGCTGGTCTCTTATGTACTGCGTTGTCAGATCAAACTGGCATTGGAGAGCCAACAAAAAAAACAGTTATTTATACATTAGAATATGCTGACCTGCTACGAGTTGTTTGTGATGTTGGTGTCTTTTTGTTTCTTTTCATTGTCATTAGCTGATGAAAAATTGTGATTATTAGTACATTTTCAATATTGCCAGATGTGGCATCCAGTCATCATTGTTCTATTCTTTGTTTTTCTATTTCATTTTCCAGGTCATAAATCTCTTGGATGTATTTTCACCTTGCCAATCGTATGAATTTTTCAAAGACATCTATTTTGTCTCAGACTTGATGGGCGCGGACTTGAACACAGTCAACAAATGCCAGAAGTTGTCGGACGAACATGTGAAATTCTTAGTTTACCAAATCCTCAGAGGCTTAAAGGTAGCGACTGAAGTTCCTCTTCTTTGAAGTAGGACATAATTTTTGGGAAGGCACCATTTTACTTGCAATATTCGATTTCTTTTTCTAGCCTTAGGAATCAGTAATTGCCATCATGTTGCATATTTGTGTGCTTCTGTGACAACGGTGATGCCAAAAGATTTCTTCTGGTCATTAGAACTGATAAGCAGTAATCACCAGTCATTGGGTGATAGCTCATGTTCGGACGGAAGGTAGCTACTTCTTGTGTCACCAGTCACATTTGATCTGCAGCTAAGAAACCTTGAAAATGTTGCATTAAAAGTTGCTTTGTATGTTAGTGAGGAGTCTCGTAATAAGTTCCTTTTTTCATTTATTTTTACTTCCATTTTAAGATGTTCCAACTAAAGTTAATGTGGAAAGTCACATTGGTCATTGAAAGGTGTTGTGCCACATAAAAAGGTCTTTGATAAAATTATAGCTATATTCCTTTTTCCTTTTCAGTACATCCACTCTGCTGGAATTATACACAGAGATCTGAAACCAAGTAACTTAGCCGTCAATGAAGATTGTGAACTCAGGGTTTGTACACACAGTTTGCTTTATACTACGATACAAAGTTCAACTTGCTAGCCCCTTGATATAAACTTGAAGTCATTGTGTTTGTTTCCAGTATTTGGTATAATCTGAACTCGCTCAAGTATTTGAATTTACTCCCTGACGTACTGTACATGTAGAGTTCCAATTTCCAAACACTGTACATGTGCATATTATCCACTATGCAAGGGCATTCCACAGAGCCCTATCCATCTTTTGTGCCATGCGATAGATTCAAATGATGAGCCATCACTTCTTTGACGTACCAACAGCTGTGAATTAAATGAATGTTTTCATTTCTGTACAGCACAGTAACCAATGTGAATGTCCAGTGAAAATGCGCCCCTCCCCCCACAGGTGACCTCTGTGATCACAGTTTTTACACCTCTTTGGAGATATGAAGTTTGTTTAGAAATTCCTGACTATCATTTTAGACTATTGTATGGAGTGACCAGTCACATGTATGTAAACTGTACGTGTGTGTATTTGCTTCAGTCTTGTTTTGTAATGTTTACTTTTCATTTCACCACAAGTCCTTTTGAACAAATCGCAGTGTAAACTATGTCATTGAAATGCAGCTGGAGAAGCAGAATGAACAGTGTCTTAAGTCTGCATGTTTTCATCATTTCACAGTTTATTCTATTCCACTTGTTTCCCCCTTCGTCCTTCATTCTCTTGAAATTGGTTCATCTCTCTCCCCCTCAAGTCCTTGATTAGATATGTTAATTACACTTGCCCCTTTCAAGCAGCCAATCTCGCTCAAAGTTGCTTCGAGTTTTGTCGTTTTCCTTCCAGATATTAGATTTCGGTTTGGCCAGGATGTCAGACGAAGAAATGACGGGATACGTCGCGACTCGCTGGTATCGTGCACCTGAGATCATGTTGAACTGGATGCACTATTCTGACAAGGGTAAGGTGGATCCGTTTCTTGTCGTCTTTGATGTACGTAACATGTATCAAGATGCTGTCACAGTAAGGCTTCCACCAACAGCTTCGTAGAGAGACATGTCATTGGTGTTGTTTCCACACGATTCCTACAAACTTTCAGGAGGATGTACTTTTGTTGGGAGGACAAATCAGTGAATAATTTATCTAGTATCACATCTCGCAAAATGGTAAGATTGCTACACGAATTGAATATTCTGTAGCAGTTTTTGTACGTGCAAAAGTGGGGCTTTCTGTGATTTAGGGACAAAATACTGAAGATACCCCCAAACTGCTCTGCAAATTTTGAACACTAAATTCTTCGCTGAAAACAGTCGCTTAGTTTGAGTTCAAGACACTGACCATTGTTATGATTTTTGTTTGTGTGTTTTTGAAGTATGGAAAGCTTTGTCTGAGGTGGCACTTTGTATAAATTTGATCACTAAAGAAATGTAAATCAGCGTAAACTTCAAACATGTACGTCTAGACACACATAGATCAGTCAGTATTTTGCACAACTCTTCCATTTCTTGTCAACACTCCAAAAAAGTTTGAGAGACTTGAATCCTTCTTTGCTTCTCATATTGGAAAAGAACTGACTGGGTCATTTGAATTTCTCTGTCTGCTAGAAATTACGTTTTAAACATATTTTAATCCATATTATGTGGTATTATGCAGGTAATTTCCCACATTATTCATGTAATTTCCATCTCACACTTAACGCCAGCAACTCCAGGAAAGGAGTGGCAGAGGATGGTCAGTTTACATTGCCAAATGTTGTGTCAAATTTGACTTCGCCAGCTTTTAATTTCCTCTCTGGAAATGTTACTTCCACGTTTTTTCTCACATATGTGACAGATTGTGAATGGTTCACACAGTCAATGTTTTTGGCTCCTGCTTCTCCAAACAGATGAGGAAGTTCAAAGGGATTATGTGGGACAAAGGAATCACCAGATTAGAAAGATTAGGTACTTGTAAAGGGGGTGATGAGAATGTGTTTCACGGTAACATTGGTTGGAGAATAGTGCCATTTCACAAAGAATCTGCTTTTACTCTATTTATAGTGGCTCCATGATGGAACTGTATGTCAGGCTCTGTTGCCCTACCCACCAGTGTACATATTTTTCTTGAATGCACAAGGTGCATATTTTAACGTTAGCAATACAACTTAAATCTCATATTGGTCCTTCTTTATTCTTTTGGGTCCTTTAAGGGTGTTTGTTATTAATCCTTGACGTTTAACTTCACCTATGTCACAGTTCAGACGATGTCAAAGATATCTCTATGATCTCTTCAACGGTAGAATCTCCTAATCATTGTGGCTGATTTTTCTTCTCCGCAGTGGACATGTGGTCGGTCGGTTGCATCATGGCAGAACTGTTGACGGGACAGGTCCTCTTCCCAGGAATGGACAGTATCCTTTTGTGAACTTTGTTTTCAGGATCAAAATACTTCTCAGAATAAAATGATGAAAGATTAATGCGATTGAATTTAATGTCACGTAAAACTGTCAGACCGTCGAGCTGCAACAAAACTTAAAAGGGGCATTCTGGTCAAGGAACATGTCTTCTGACTTATTTAAGCCGTTTCAAACCATTTTCGTTCATATCCTCGACGTTTTGAAATATGCTTCTCATGGACAACGTGACACATTTGAACTTCCCGCCGGAGGTGCGAACAAAGTGCGTGTGTACGAAAGGTGCACCCGTTATTATGTAATTGACCATGATCTCTGTGAATTGTTTCATACCATTGTACTAATTCCTTCAATCTAGAATCCATTGGACTTTGTAAACCGTAAATACGAGTGATGCAGTCTTCTCTGCTGCTTTACCAGGACATTAGGTTCTACTTGTGTCAGTTCATGGTGTTGTTTCTAATGCCATGACCTCATCTAGGGGAGAAACGTAATTTCACCTGCAGTATCGATGTTGAAATTTGTCACATGATTTTGCAGGCAGTCCCCACCAAAAAAAAAAAAACATTAGTTCATGCAATGTTCATTTTTCTCCAGCTTGAGTCATTTGACCTTGATTCATTTCATTCAGATATTGATCAACTGACGAAGATACTGACGGTGACGGGCAAGCCAGGACTAGATTTCCTTACCAAGATTGAAAGTGAAAGTGTGAGCATCTCTGATTTCATTTTTTGTACAACCAGAACTTTTTACGCTGTTTGTTTGTTAAGTTCCATTGTGTTCATAGACTTATTCCAATGCAGTGAAAAAAGATATTTGACCAACGTTATCATGTTTCTTCTCCATTGCAAATTAAAATATATTCTATGCACCTGGGATTGCTCATTTATTGGTTAATGTAATCTCTAAACCTATTCTGTTTAGACCAGTGTCTTGAAAGTCTTGTCATATGTCACACTTGGCATTGCATGTTTTTGTTAATACTTATGTATCAGGAACTTTGGAATCATCCTGATAGTCAGTGTGGTAGACTCTGTTATCCAGCCACTTTTTTGGTGCACCCTGTCATGTTTGATGGTATTTTCCTAAACAAACTATATTCAGCTTTGGTATGTTGCCTGTATCACATTGTGTTTTGGATTTAGCATGGGTTTGCTTCGATGCATAGTCTTGTCATGAAAGCTTGTATTTCAGTTTCAAGCTAAGCAGGTGTTAAATGTAATGTAAAATGACACTTATGTTCTGTGAATAAGGTCTCAACTCTTAAAGGTATCATGATGTATCTTTTAAGACTGTCAAGATTATATAGGAATGCAAAGGAAGATCAGTCAGTTTATTCAGTATGACGTCACCAATTTCCCACAATGCATTGCATAACTTTGAAATAGAAATTTGAATAAGAATCCATAGAATTCAAACCAAACATGCAGTTGAGGTGTGGCATTGACCAATAAAGAGAGACAAGATTCCACAAATATGTAAAATTTTAATGTCTCCTCTGATAAATCCCTTTCAGTACTCATCAAAGTGAACAAACTTGTTATCAATCCAGTGATTCAAGTTGTGAGCCTTACTTTTGTCATTTAATCTTGTGGTCTGTGCTCTCCTTGATTGCACTGATTTTTTTTACAAGCATTTTGTGAGTGGTTATTTCAAGATGCCATCTCAAAGTTCAAAGTTAGCAAACGTGTTCTCAGATTCCATTTCAAAATCCCCAGCTTGTAGCGACTAGCTACAGTTTGACATACCTTACAGCGCTATCTCGGTGGTACATACTTTTTCACTAGTATTGCACAGGATACAGATTTTTTTTTCAACTCCTTAATTATGAATGGCTTTGGTGGGTTCTTAAGGTTTGTGTCTCAAGATGAAGGAAACCGTAGAAGTGAACTAAAATCTTTATTTCACAAACTGGCAAAGTTGTTGATATGAGTCCTACAGGTAGTGTACTGTATAAACAAAACTTAAAAAAATTATAAGAAAAGGAAAAAATTAAAAACATTTGAAGAGAAAACATTAGGAGATTTGCTCTGACAGTTGAAGATTTACAGTTGATATTCTAGTGAGTTATGGTGAAACAAAATTCAATTTGCAAAGCCGCTTGTCACTGGGTGCGCAATGTAAGTGATAACATTCAAACCATGGTCAAAGCAGGTGCCAGAGGTTATGTTATCATCAGGTTTTAGAAGTTCTCCTGTAGAAAGTCCATGAATCCATGAAGTCCTGGAGTGAAACTGCAGAAAAGTGTGGTGTAGATTCTTCTAGTCGCACGATGGCCAGTGACATAACAATGAACCTGGGAACCTAGCTCCTGGACCCAAAGGACCCCCATATCAAGAGGTCCGAGGATTCATGCCGGATCTCTGCAGGGGATCTTGGTTTAGAACTTTCGAATGGCCTTTTTAGCATTGTGTCCAGCTGAAGATGTTTTAATGCTAAACTACATCAAGAGAAATGACACAACAGTAGTATCAACATATTAACAATTGACATAGGTATACTTGTGAAGTGGCAAGTACCACATGGGAGTAGAATCGAAAAGCTGGATTTAGCCCTAGTTTTCCATGTAGACATTCAGGTATTACAGATACCTATCACACACATTTAGTTACATAAGACGATGTAATGGGTACATGCCAAGCATAGCACGGTAGAAGATACCTTTCTACATTTGTTGCAGGTTTAATAATTTGTTTATCATATAATGGATGCAATAGACTTATGATAATATAGGACAGATTTCATGGAACAATTCACCGTTTTTCCTGGGAACTTTGGCTACATGATGAGTCTTTTCAATTCTAGTGGTGTGACTGACTATCATGCACCAAATGACAAGTGATTATGATGTCACAGACAGCACAATGCTATCTTCACGCATCCACGATCACTGCACATTTTTCCGGCAAAACAAGCCTTCTCTGCAGCAGTGCTATTCATCAAACAAAGCCATCTCGTATGAGATACTTATTGTAAACAACAATGATACCTCAACTCCACTCCTGACTTGACTAACATGCATTGCTGGAAAAGATTTTACTTTCAGGGAAGGGATTTTGCATTCCCACAATTTCTTATAATATTTCCTGTACAAAGGAAAGGTATATTTCCCACTTAAGTGCCAATTCCCTCCAAATACACAAATTTCCCAGGAGGGAGCCTCCCAGTTTCCCAGAATTTTTTCCAGCCATGCTAATGTGTATACAACACATCATGTAAGAATTATCTTTCCACTCGTGGTGTGTATTGATTTGTTACAATTCTTGATACTGTTCCATTGTGGGCCCCAGTATTTCATACAAAATTTTACGCTATTTACGAGTGGTACTTGATGAAGTTTCAGTTACCACAGGTAACTATTTTAAGTTAATCCCCAGTTTTGTTGAAATAAGTCTTTCATCATTGGCTGGTTTCGTCGTCAACGGCATCAACAGCTTTTTGGTCCAGCCAGCATTGTCTTCTGAGTGGTTGTGCGCTTTAACCTCAGCTGTTGATCAACAGGGATGCCCTCATAAACTTACCATCTCTGGTTTGAACACATTCCAGTTTGGGCAAACTTTACATTCTTATACTTCTTTCTTTTTTTCTTTTCTTTCTCTTAGGCAAGAGTGTATGTACAATCAATGGAGGATTTCCCAAGGAAGAACTTTGAACAATTTTTCATGGGGGCTAACCCAGCAGCAATCAACATTTTGGAGAAAATGCTGGATCTGGACCAAGACAATCGACCATCAGCGGCACAGGCCTTGGCCCACCCGTACTTTGCTCAGTTCCACGACCCAGAGGATGAGCCAGTCGCAGAGATCTTTGATGATGAGTTTGAGAAAATGGACCTGCAATTGAACGATTGGAAAGGTAGGCTACCTTTTGATTTTGTTAGAGGTAAACATTTGGCACCAACTTATCCTCACTTTTGCCAATATATCATATCCGCAACATAATTAAACCATCGGCACCACAATGCCTTCTGGCTTTCTGGTTTTAACAAACACTCAGATAAAATAGCCACAATATGTGGTAGAAGTGTACCAACCCAGACAGATTTTTTTCTTTTTCTAACAATTCAAATTTTTAAATGGATCCTTTAACATTTTCATGTATCTCTCAAGACCTGGAGGGTGCTATTTTCTGCAGTCTGGGGACATTCAAATCTAAAATACTTTCTCATACTCCCATGCCAGCCAATGGTGGCACTATGCATACTGTAAATGGTCCTGCCAGCACTGATCAGTCACTCCTAGGCAGACCCCACGATATGCATCCTATTTGTTTAAGCAGCCATCTGCTCCAAATGTAACGTTGCATTTGCCGTCGCGTCCCTTCTCAAGAATTATTCCTCTCGTGCTTGCTTTACAGAGAAGACGTACCACTTGATGGTGGAAATCCAGGCGGGACTGGCATCGTAGGGTGGTTTCGCAGCGGTGTGGTGTGGTTTGTCGCTTATGAGCCCAGTACAGAACAAAAAAGTGCAAAGATTCAGCTCTCATCTACATACCAATTCTTTATGTTCCAAGGCATGTGTCTCTCTCTCTCTGCCGTGCAGTATGTGAGTGAAGCAAATAGAAAAAAAAAAAACAACTGCCGAGACAGCATCTCGCCTTTTGACGCACCTTGAGATTGTGTCCACACACCCAGGTCACCTGACTGCTTTGGGGTCAGGTTCGATGCTCTGCCTGGTCGTAATTCACCATTATGAAAAGGAGGCATATGTGGGTGCCATTTTTGTCCATATTTAAAATAACCCTAGGAGGGTTACTCTCTTTCTAGCCTCACAAGTGAAACTTTGACAATCATTGTCATTTGTATTTTTTGTCCTTTTATCTGTTTATAGTACTGTGTATTGTTTTTTGGGAGGGGCCCGAGAGGGCACAAGCATGTCTGTATTACTGTCTTGAGAGTTATGTGCCAGGTAGTGATTTCTTTTTTAAACAAAAAGTTGCTCAAATATATACTTCATGTTCGAAGATGTTTATCATTTATAGAAGTCCGTATGATGTACCCAGAGCAGATGAGAATCCGTTAAACTTAACCCAGCTCTGGATATGGTATGATATTTCAACCCAAACCAAATACCATGTAATGTTTTCGAACAAAAACCATAGACCCCATGGTATTTAAACAAACACTTCCATTTTGTCAAAGTAGTGAATTGGAAATCTGTTTGTTTCATTGGTCCCTTTCCTTCCCTTTTTATTCTTTTTTATAATTTCTTTTTTTTCTGCAAAGGAAAAATGTTGACCGGCGAAGTTGAGGCTAGGAGCATTATCATGTTGCAATATGCTAATTAATCTTTCCTACGTTCTGGTTGGATGCTGCAGTCGTATCTCATCATGTGTTCTTCTTTTCGACATTCAGATGTTGACTTCAGACACCTGTCCTGCATTTTGCTCATCCTTGTTTCTTTGATGAAAAAGTGATAATTTCATGTACTTACAGACATAGTGATAATGAAAATACAGAGACTTTTGGTGCAGCTGGTCAAGGAGAAAGCTTGTTGAAACTGAAATAATTTTGCACATAAAACGTTGCATGAAAAAAGAGTTGTGTGAATATGCAAATTTTTTATGTAGGTGCATGATGCAAAATGATTTTTTTTTTGTACCAAATGATGCTTTCACACAAAGCAGCTCCCTCGGTTTGAAGTGTGGCTTCGGAAACTCGGACTGATTGGTGCAACGATACATTTATTCCTTGCAAATGACGTCGCAGGTCAAAAGCTTGTTTGATGCATCTTTACAAGGAACATTGCGACATGATCAGTTTTCCTCAAACAGCAGTGATGTTTGCCACAAGATTGCCAGGGATGTGAAAATGCAATGCTTCTAATTGTATGACCCTTGGTTGGTATGATTTTGACATGGGCTTGTCAAGCTGTGAACATGAAGAATTTTTTTTTAAATCCACTGCTGTATTCGGTATCTCTTTTAGTGCAACCAACAAAATGACCATGGCGGCTGTATTGGAATTATGGGCAGTCTTCTGTATTACCGTATCTTGTGGTGACAAGTCGCTATTCGACTTATGCAACATTGCGGATCCTTATACCCCATCATCACAATCATACGTTTGTCCATGAACATTCTCATGCAAATGTACAGCGTTGTTCACTGTTTCCTTCTTGGAACATGCATCACAGTGTACCTGTTTGCACCGCAATGCTCATATGCCACATAAACGAGTCCCAAACTTCTCGGACATGAAGCGTCCTAAACTGTTGATTTTTTGCTGAATATCCCAGATATCAGGTAATACTTAATTTGTAGGTGAGGATCTCCTTTACCAGGACCAAACATAATTAAGAAATGACGAGATCAGATGGAAGTGTTCAAATTTTTTTAATATTGCTGGAAAGATGAAAACATGCAGCTAAATATTTGAACACCGTCATGCACGTCGGACGTCGTTCAACTTTGTTGGGAAGCCCGTCCACATGATCGTACGCTTGTTTCACGAAAATCGTCACACAGACGTGCGATGGCGTTTTGAACAATCGTCACGTGCCAAGTTTACAGATCTACAAATGATCGTTCCGTGAAAATCCTCGATCGCTGCGTAAAGCACTGACCCATTCAAAAAGTTGTCATGTAGATCTGTGTGCTCTTTCAATCAAACTTAAACAGCCTTCATTTTTGTTAATAGGATTGTTTGGTTTTTTTTCAGGATTGGTGAAGGCATTTTTCCACTAACATGAACAATCAATCAATTCACAGTACTGCCTGTGTAATGATGTTTGGGGTAGTTTCCATAACCGCAGATGCATCATAATAATTTTTTTTTTTCATTGTTAAAGACATGATTTCCCTGTCTTCACCACTACTCCCCTAGCCCACACATTTTTTCCACAAAGTTGTCATAAGCATTCAATAAGGAAAATTTAGGAAACTTGAAAGAGATCAAATATACCGTCACTGCCAAGTTTCTATATTTTAAATTCGGCAGAAGTATGAAAGCAAATGAAAATAAAAAAAATTTAAAAAAAGTTATTCATTTGAAAAGCCACACATCTTTCTGGAGTAAATATGAACAAAAAGTGTTGGTTATGGTAACTACATGAAATCATTTTGTTCGAAATGATGGATTTTCAAGGAAAGTAGTACCCTCAGTAATATTTCTCGTTTATGAATGCAAAGGATCCAAGGGCTTCAAGTTCGTGCATACTTAAAGCACAAATCGTGAATCACACTTGTTAATGACTTAAACTAGCATGACACGTCATCACAATGTAATGTGTAATTTGTCGGAGTACCATTTCTGCCCAGTCACAGCGGATAGCTTTTTCACACCAGTTGAGCGAGTACATCCTCTGACAGACTTAAAACGGTTTTGGTGTGATATTGCCATTACTAGGAGAATTTAAGATCTTAGAGATTCATGGAGGCTTTTACACAAAAGAAGCTATCGACCAAATCTTCTCGGTGGGGTAAAAAAAAAAAAAAAAAAGATTCTGGACCAAAGGATCCCGAACTGTGCTTCAAGATGAATCAGGCTACTCTGCACACAGGGTTCCCATTGCGCCCTAGGAAAGTCTGCCTTGGAAAGTCATAAAAAATTTTATTTTCACTTTCCAAGGCTGGAGAAATGATAGAAGTCATAGAGAAGTCATGAAATTTGGAACAGACTGCTTATTTTTTTTGTGGACCTTGTTATTCATCGTTTAAACTCTTGATCTTCAATGCTCAAGTTGGTCATGAAGTGGTCATTCAGATGTCATGACATTGTCTTGAAAAAATTTTATTTTCCTTAAGGTGCAGAGCCCTTGTGCAGAAATTCTTGTATGTTTTTTTTTTCTTTTCTTTACCCTTTGTGTAACTTTCTCCATATTTTTGGTTGGATCTGATTGCTTCATAAGACTCATACTTGATGATGTTGATGATGATGATGATGATGATGATGATGGTAATTATTGTAAGTAAAAAATTATCCTGTGACAGTCCTGTCGTTTAGTGACATTCTGCATTTTGTTTATCTCTATTTCGTGTCGATGTCACCTGACCTTTACTGTGTGGCATTTTGTGTAAGTAGAATGACTGTGTGCTTTCACTATCAGGTTTTTTACGATTTTCCCTGCAGAGAGCGTTTCTTTTTGAGAGTCTGCTTCTTGCGAGTAATCAGTGAAAAAAATTGGCCGAGAACGTCGACCATCGGCAAAAGTTGTCACTCTGGATGCGCAGCTGGATTTGTGGAGAATTTTGGCTTTAGGTGAATGTGTATGAAATTTTATTTGATATGTAAATTGTGATCAGAATCTATCAATTTGTTTTTCCTCAAGGAAAAATAATCTTGCGGTTTTGATATTGAGAGTTTTATCATTAAATCTGAAACTTGTGAATAAGAAAATTGTAAGATTTGGTTTATTTTGTAATTTATTTTCTAATTTCATCCTTTGCACATGCTTTTTTAGATTTTTTTTTTTTTTCCCCGAAGTCAGGAGAAGGTCTCCATTTTGATGGGATCGGCATAATCCAGAAATCCAACAATCTGGCAAATAAAGTTAAAATTATGTATTTCTGATATTAACACTTCAAAAGCTGTCAAGTGGATGGCGCCAGGTTGACAGCACTTGGTTGGACATGCACTGGCTAGCAGCAGATGGTGACGAGGCGAACCGTGTGGAATCTGTTTCTTTAGCCTAGGTGGAAATCAAACAGTTGTATTACATGGCATAAGGTCTGGAACCAAGTAATCATTGACTTATTTCTGCTTTGGATTTTGCAGCATTCTGCCCATTCTGCTAAGAATGGGCAGTTCATGGCCAGAATGCTTTCTGCGCAAAAGGATTAGCTGAAGGCCGCACTCGTGAGTTAAAAAGTGGTATCAGAAATCATATGTGTTATTTTTATGGTAATTTGCATGGCATGGCAATGACATTATGATTCTCTTCCATTGACTGTGCTAGAGGAAACATTGGCGAAGTTGCTGGAGTCCTTTCGGATAGGTTAAACATTTACTTACAGGAAATAGACCATTCTGTCTGCAGTATGTATCTGCAAGAAATTTGTGTCATGTTTCGGATGGCCTCTCTGGGAACAAATGTGATTTTGCTTTTTTCACAATACCTGAGTGACATGGAAAGATACATTTACTTAAAGATGTAACTTTTAATGGTGGAATTTTTTTTAACGCCTACTTCCAGCTGCAGTATGATTAAGATGATGCATATTTGCCCAGTCAAATTATAATTTGTGGTTCTGATGCACTTGTGAATGTGGACATCTTAGGTTTCTTTTTTTTTTTTTTGGTCACCATTTTGTTGAACTGGAACGTATCAGGAGTATGCCCAAACCAGGCGAACTGGGTACCTGATCAAATATACCCACACTGGACAGAATCTACAGGGTACCAGAATCTAAAACACATCAATCAGATCACCAAAAAGGTTACGCATGATGTGGTCCATCAGAAATACATCAGTTAGAAATGCTTTCTGCAGCACCACAATGATAGAAAACAAACATGACAAGATGTCGCCAATATCTCACCAAGTAGCGAACGGAGACAACGGGTGCGAGTCGTCATGCAAGTATTGAGGGTATGATGTGTTTGATCTTGTCCTGCAGATTCAGACGAAAAGCACGGGTACCCAATTTAGGCTGACAGGGATCCTGATGTGCCTGTTTTGGCACACCAGGAGAGTGGACAGAGAGTTTTTTAAGGGTTACTGGTTGGCCCAATAAATTCCTTGAAATAGTTCCAAGCTTTTTCAGTTGGTGGTACTATCGTGCAGGTTGCACTTCTTTGTAGCAGCGGAGTACTGCCGGATTCTGCAAACATTTAAATGATGTAGTTGTAAAGGTTTTAATCAATTTGACTATCATCAGTTATGCAATACCAGTTAAATGGTGTCATTTGAATGAACTTCAGGTCTTAATGCCTACTTCAATGAGTCCCTTCAATTGTCATCAATTTGGTAATGTGCTAGGTCTTCTGTTAAATCACCTGGTCAGACTTCTTCTGACAGTTCACCTTTGCCCCATCACAACTGAGGTATTTCCGTACTTTGTTCGAATGTGTTTCGCTTTAGCAACGCTGAACTTTGTCTGGTATGTTCAAGAAAGTTTTTTTTTGCATAAGTGGTTTGTTTATGTCAGGTATGCTCAGGGTAGGGAGGTCAAGTGCGGGGGAGGTGATGTCAGAGCAGCTGGTAAGTGGTCCTGCTGCCAGTTGAGTATGGATTGTTAATAACAGTAATGAAAATGAACTGAATTGGGAATGATAATGCAATGAAAATTAATACTAGCTGATCTTTGGACATGCCTAGCTGTTGTTAATTGGTCAGGATCAATAAGAAGTACCCTTTGTTCATATTGCAAAGAGAAAGAAAATGGTCTTTGCCATATCGTATGGCTAATCATTATTCACAGTTAACTGAGCAAATTATTTTGATTCACTAAATTATGTTACAATACACTTGCAGTGTAGGCTACCCGATTATTCATAGTGTATCATTTTCCTTTGTGTTGACCTCATGTCTTGAAAATAAACCCTGCCACATTAATTTGAATAATCTATTATTACATGATGTGAATCTGAAATGCAATGTGTCCTTTAAATTGTCCCTGGAGGACCTAGTAATTATGCACCATCCCATTGTAGATAATCAGATTTTTGGCTTTTCTATTGATTAAAAGCAATGAACCATGGAACGACATAATATAATTTAGGATCTTCTTTTTTTTGTTACCTTCCATTCAAAAGTTGCCATATTTTTGTAGTTAATGTAATGCTTTCATTTTTAAGCCTAACAGTAAATTTATGAGTTTATGAGTTGACTGAAGCTACTCCATATTTTCTTTCTGGTTAATAACCTGGGATTGAAAAACAAAAAAAAATATGTGGATTGAAAAAAAAGTCTGTGTCAGTCATTCTTTCCTTTTACTGGTTTCTCAAGATAAACATCATCTTTGCTTACCACTATATATGCTTACCTTACTGTGCGGTATCAGGCGTAGCACATCAGACACTGAATGGGGGGTTCATAATTTTTTTTTCTGCGCCATCTCCGATCGCTTTATTCGCGCTAACCGAAGTCATTTCATCGCAAGTCAACGTTTGATAGGTGCTGTTTTTTTTTTCATTCTCGGAATGTTTACAGATAAGTTTATAATTGTTCCTCCACACCTTCCAACCGTTGAACCTATACACGTATGGAATCAATCAAGACGTCATTCTAATTAGACAATCATTTTATTCTTGTCGAACGTGTAAGGAACTCCGTGCTTCGTCCATCTAATGTGGTCTGCCAACTGATACACGTAGCCTGGACATACACGAGTTACTGGAAGCATGAAGGCACTATAATTGAGGGCGCTACATCACAGCGTTTCCGAAGATAATTATATCTAAGGTAGCATACCCTATAGAGAAGTTGGAGATCCCTCCGCATTTTGTTCGCCTGTGTCGGTGAAAGTCCCTATTAGGGACATTTGGGCAACTTTTTTGGTATTTTATCCTTTAAGATGGGTCCTTTTGTGGATTGAATGTTGAAGTAGGCGAGTTAAAGTATACATGTTGTGAAAATGGAGGAAATTGAAACAATTATCGAAAAGTTATGGAATCTTAGGTGTCGGAGCATCATCTTTGGAGGCGATGTGTGATTTGGTCCCAGTGACAATGTGTGAAAACGTCGACAGCCTCTAGCACAAAATCTAACCAGCTAAGGTACGGAAAATTGGAAAAGCCATGAATGGCCAATGTGTCAGCTTTGTAACGAGTGGTAGCTTATATCTGTTGAAAACTTCTACAAGGCTTTAGAGACCACATTACTTTTGCGATTTAGTGTGTAAGTCAATGGGAAAATTAATAGGGGTATGCTACCCTAAGAGCGTTTCTTCGCTATCTCTACAGATCGCTCGGCAGTGTTACGTTACACAAGTTACACGAAGTATCCAAGTTCATAGCCCCTTCTCGACACCCACCCTAACAACTCTTTTTTTTTTCATTTGAAAAGAACGGAACTCCAAGCCTGACCAGCTTACTCGATCCTTGTGGGGCCTAATTGTTTGTGAAGTCTCAGCACAATGTCTGAAGAGAGAAAAAAATGGACAGTTCTTTTGGTCATATACCTAACACCATTAGCTCGCTGCTTGCTTTGCTTAAATGTGGTGTGACGTCAGTGTGGGATTAATATTAAAATCTCTCTCAGTGAAACCCACCTGCAGCCTTTCACCGTCCAAGCAGCACCGATATCATAACATCTTCAAAAGACATCATTATCGGTTCTGAGATCAAGAAAACAAAAACCCAAGTCCCTTTGAAATTTAACAGCTGCGCAGCTCTCAGACGAAATTTCAACATGCAACTTGGCGTCATCAGCGAACTTCATTTGCACGACATAAATCAAAATTATTTTTCATTTTTCATCGGCAATAAAAAAGGGGATACAAGATCTTACCCTGAGGTATGCCACTAGTAACCTTATATCAAGAAACAGAGCATATCAATTAAATACAACCCTTTGTTTTGACTGTCCACGGACCAATTCTGGATACAAGTCAATAAGTTGCCAATATGATGCACAGTTGTCAGGTCGCTGATGGGGTTCTGTGGGAAAAGCCCATGAAAGTCTAGAAACACGAAACAAACAGGTTTTTGCTCATCTATATTGAACAGGTATTATCACCCTGGTATGAACTTTCAAGAACAAAAGAGGCCCAAAGACTTCTTAATTCTGACGGGAACTACGTCATCATATCATCTGACTCTTAAAACTACTGTAATATATGTTGCCACAGACCTATTTAAGATAGACCATTATTTCACAAGCAATAATAAGGAGACCCTAAATTGTACCTACCGATCGAAAGACCAACAGGTCTATTATTACTCAGATGGGTCCTTTCACTCGAGCCTGAAAATTGGCGTGACGATATTGTTACATTTCCAATTCTCTGGAACTTCAAAACCTTCCCCATTTAAAATTGATCAAAGACAATTGCTAATGGAACACATTCAAAATGACCAAACTTCATCAAAAACTTGAAGAGAAAGCATGTACAGTATCAGGACTATAGGAGCTTGTCAGACACACAGTTGCTTCCAAATGCTTTTTTAATGTTTTTTTTTTTTAATTTTTTTTCCTCTGGAAACAAGGACAGAACCCATCAAATTTACGTAACTCCTCCGCCTTGAGTCTCAGTCACGAATGTTTTATGGAAAGGTGGAGTAAATGTCCTAGGAAAATGTTTCATACACTTGAAGTGGGTTAAGTCAGTTTGTGAAACCACTTTTGACTCTAGAGGTTTCTTTTTTCTTTTCTTTTTTTTTTTGGCATATGGAACTTACACTATTTGTCGCATCAAACGTGATGGAAAATCTGGCAATTATTAATCAAATTTCAGTCCATCTTACTTAGGATTACCAGTATTAGTATTATTTTATTACTATTTATTACTTCATTGTATAAAAAAAAATGGGGCATTCTGTACGCATCTATCGTGTGTTTTAGATGTTGCTGGGTTGCCACTGTTCAGCCGAGGTCAGACAAGTTCTCTCGAGGGTGAGAAAAGCATACTGTGCTGGTTGGTTTTCGCGTGTGAGAAAGGCTGGGATCTGAAATTGTCAGGGTCCTTTATGAAGACTTTTCTCCCCTTCCAATGTTATTTTACTAAACTGCTTTAGCAAACAAAACAAAAAAAAAGAAACAGGAGGAATCAAGGTAAATATATTTTGTGGGTACAGGTAGACTCTGAGTCCTCTCTGCTACATCGGGGAACAAATCTCCCTTAAACTGATAAATATACGAGAATGTTACGGCTATTATACTCACCATGACAGATCCCCACCCCACCTCTCCCTTACGTAGACTCAATCACAGAAAGAACGAATCATTCATGAACATAAAAATATTTAACTTTGTAAACAGTACCAATACGTAACTTGTCAGTGACACGAATGCATACAGATATAATCAGAATCTGGCCTCCGTCGTATCCTCTCGGAACATTTGGTGAAGAAAACGAACGTTCAATAAATCTGAAGAAAAAAATACGGTACTGGTCCAAGTTGCTGGTTCGAATAATGTAAGTGCCCTGTAAACCACCGAGGGCACCAGAGAAAGTACTTCTTCTCTAGGAGAAAAGAAAACAGTTTTTTTTTTTTTAAATATGTATCCTGTACTGAAGTTGTAATTCGCCGGTATCAAACCGATCAATTTAAAACGAATTTATTTGTTCGTGGGGCTTATTTCATTTATTTTGTTCCTCCATATAACAATTCAATTTGCAAGTGTATAAATAATGTAAATTCCAAATTTGTACAAGAAGTGAAAGGAAATCTAACTGAAGTCTTTGCTGCGAGCACACTCATTGATTACTGTAGGCAGCGGCGTAGCTAAGATTTTTGTTCTGCGGGCGTGGGGGAGGTGGGGAGGGGGAAAAGTATGAAAACTTTTCCCCATTTGTATTTCAAGGTTACATGGGTCTGGCCTGATCTTGAAAGTGAAGGTGGCACCGGTGGGGACATGAGCTGATCTGCGCCTATATATAAGTTTGAAGTTGTCATATGGTGAATCATGATGACTGATTGCTAGGCTATCCCTTCCCTTTAGAAAAATTTTGATTAATAGGGTGGACTAGATGCAAAGTGGTACTTTATTCGATGCTAGATTTGAACTGAATCTCCAGGAATTCCTTTTTTATGGAATGATTTTATTTAGGCCTATACCTTCTTTTTTATTTTGCTTCGCACTGCAGGTGAAATACTCATTTTTGACCTTATCTGAGAAAGCCTCATTCAGAATGATAATGTGATTAAACAGTGCAGTTTTGAAAATGTTTGTAGGCTATTTTATTCCAGTTCTGTCCCCTCTGTCACCGCAAAAGCAATGTAGGAAAGATCCCGTCCAATAGTATTTAGACGTGCTTGTTAAACCCACTGGTAATTGGCCGACACACTGATAATCGGTCCAACTGACACACTAAAGGGTAGCAGTCTGAGACAGTCTTCATGCCTGCAGATTGCTTCGGAGTAAACCGAATTATGTTAAATTTAAAAATATTTCAGTTGACACTCACAATCGAAGACATCTTCCATGACCTACATGTCTAGTATTTTGGGGTTAATTTTACTTTTTGTTTAGATTGAAATACCCCTGCCAATTACAAGTAGCTCCATGGTTGTATAGTTCCATTCACTAACCTGTATAAGGTCCCACCACACTGCACTGATCATAGTGACACCAGCTCATATTTCCGCCCTGTTGCAGCGAGGGGGCATTTCTGTGGAACGTGACTCAATGGAACGTAATTGTTAATACTCTGAGCAAGTGGAATATTCCCTCTGTAAAGCTTATCTATTACAACATTCTGATAACGCAAGAGGTATAACAAAAAATGTGTCGCTTAACTCGAAAGGGCAATTTCTGAGCATGCGCACTTATATTTTGTGAAAAAGGCTCAATTTGAACTTTTCTTCACGTGGTCCTGAACAAGGATAATTAAACAACAAAACAAGCATAATCAAATTTGATATTCTTTCTTACGGATGATCACTCCTCCTATTGAACTGATCATGATCATTGTTCTTGCTCTCATTGTTTTCCATTTCCAATTGTTTGTCTTTGTAAGTAGCTCAAAAGCGAAGGTAAATGAAATACTTCCGTCTACCTCTGAGAAGGTCATAAATGAAAGTTCAGACAATCGCTGATGATCGACCTAACGGTGGTCTGATCCTCCCGGGCACCCAAAGTATGTCGAATCCAGTGTGCATTCCTGGCATAATCCAACGTTTTCATCACACGCGTCACGTCCGCATCACACTTATTGCGTCACGTACGAAGTCCTCACGCATAACACGCTAAATTCTACCGCCATCACATACAAAGTTTACATGGTTACATGATGTTTGCGTCCCATATCTAACCAATTTTACACCACCATGTGTGTTCATGAGTATGTTCCAAAATGGGAATTTCAAGCCGCACGTCATTGCAAGTTGTTTGTAAGATGTGTAGCTTAATACACTTTGGGAATTAATGTCTTCCCTACCATAGTTCTCCACCGGGAGTCCTGCGTCCTTTCATGAGGTATAGCCAACACACCGAGTTACCGACACAAGCCTTTATGGTATAGTTATCGATAAGGGCTATATTGGACTGACGTCATGCATGCTATCAGCGTGTCATCCGGAATATGTGCATGTGCTTCAGTCACTCTTTTGATTCTTCCACTGTTGATGGTTTCTAGTTTCTACAATATATTAGAATCCTTACAACATAGGCCATTAGGCCCACTGAAGAGTACCCCGCGTGGCGGACGAACTTTTTTCGCCCAGCTTATCGCTACGAAAAAACTAATAATAACCATATTCATAAGAAGATTTTAGACCAATTGCCGTTGTCAAATAAGAAGCTAATTATATATTAATGAAAAAGTAATTTTATGGACAGAAAGGAATTCTTGGCTATCGCCGGCAGGCTCTGAGGGCGGCAGCCTAAGAGAGGTGGCAGCCACATAGGCGCTACGTAGGCTAACTGAAGAGCAGCAGAGTGGAAAACTTGAGCATAAAAGACGTAAACTGCGTTTTTGATCTGATGTTGGCCAAACACAAAAATAGAATTTTCAGCGCAGATCTCTGGTCTTCCATATCTGTTTTGGAGTTCAAAGTTCCTTGCAATAAAATGTTCGATAAAACTGAGGTTGACGTCAGTTCCGGTTCGGTTAATCTCGACTGTGACAATGCGTCCCCCCCCTGCAAAAAAAAAACTGTGGAAAGAAAAAATGGCTCTACTCATTGACCTACACATGGACCTAGATTTCAAACACTCGTCATTGTGGTTTTGGTTTCTGAGTACCTCCCACTGTACGCTACTCGAAGTTGTAAAAATACCTGGAAGGAGTATCTACGTAAGTTACGACGTTGCTACGTGAACCGTCCAGGCAACTTTCTGATTAGACTCTGGACCCCAGTCGCTTGGACTAACATAATTCCCCGCTGACTATATTAATTGCAGTGCTAATGTACATATATAATTGCGTCAATGTGTATCGATATCAACTGCTGTCGTTTTTTATGCTGGTTTTGGTCTACTCAAGATGAAACATCTTTAACAGCTCCATCAAGTCACCGTGTGATCGGTTTCATAAATAATACTTCGACGTCAAAGGTCAAAATTACAAACTCCACAAAGTCACGATTACAACAAGATACGATATGATAAATATCACTTGGCAACTGTCTATACATTGTCCTTTTTTTAACTTTTTTTTTTTACATCAGTTACGCGTCTTCGCTGTGCGGATATCATTTAAAACCAAGTCATTCAATAAAGCACACTCAGTCCCCGGAGGCGGTGGGAGAAGAATTAGCAAAATTCTCCAGTTGTCTGATTTCGAGCTGGAGGAGGATGTATTACAGGTGTATCTGAATTGCGGGTACCACGACAATCGTAACTGGTTAAATATGACAGGAACCGAACCAGAAGAAACGGTAAGCCTTACGAAACTCAAGACATGACTTTTCATAATTAATTGATATAGGACTTTCATTTTTTTTCTGACATGATTTTATGGAAAAGATCTCGAATATTTGCAATTTTTACAACTATTGTGTTGTTTGTCTTCCTTAAGCATGTGTATGTCTCCTGGACATCGATAATCCATCAATGATACCCTTGAACGGTTCAAGACTTAAGTTTAAAGGCGCCGCTAATTAATTGTTTTGATCATGCAGTATACCTGGTCTCGACAGTGGGAGGATAACACTACACTGTGTGAGAGATAGCCAACAGCAGTGATGCACCCGTATGAGCTACGTGCCTGCAGCTGAATGAACTTAGAATCATCACACATAAACTTGCTTGTGAATGCATAGTTCAGCAGGTAAAGGCAAACAAAAAGGAAAAAACAATACTGTGGTTGAACATGTTGGTTTTGAGGGTAAAATATCTTGCAACGACTGCGGTAAGAAAAATATATCATTAGCTCTAGCCTAGCCTCCTACTGACTGTATTATTTACTTATTTTATTTACAATCGTTTCATTTATGTTTATTTATATTGGGGTGGGCGTGGAGACCAATTTTTTTTTTGCCCTTGCTGTATGCTCTCATGAGGTAGGGGGAGGTAATTTGTTACAACCATATATATTGATCGAATATTGAGAAGTGTTCGTGTTTGATTTAGCCTTTTCATTTCTACGTACATTAAACTGTCACATTCACAGGCCTTTAGTCATCGAGGAATATCGGGAAGATTCCCCCCTCCCCCCCCCAACACAAAAATTTTGAGGGACCGGTCAACTATTTTGAGAAAAAAAAATGAAGGAGAGCAAGAAAAGAAAGAAAAAAAAACTGGCGAGGAGACTGCACGACTGGAAAGTTTGTGAGGAGGAGTGTAATAGGTAAGGGAGGTATAGGGGGAGGCTATAGTTGGCAAATGTTTGCTTCGCAAGTGTGATCTTTTTATGAATTTGAAAATTTAAACTAAGCAGATTAGCGAAGAGAAACACAGCTTCATGGAAATTTTTCTTCATAATATAAGAATTAAAGGTTTTATGATCGCAATGGGCTTGAAAATGGAAGATGGAGGATAGACCGTACAACATCTATACAAACTAAATATTCCTTTCTCCTATTTCAATACCAGTTTCCCTTTGTGTTCAGCTCGTCTGGTGGAAGAAGAAAAAATTGTTGATTTTCCCAGGTTCCCCCTCGTGACCACCCCTCCCCCACGGTCGCGCTAGACGGTTCTATTGTAAGATTCAATTTATCCCTCACCACACACTTTCGGAACCTGACCTGCTCCTGCACGTTGCTTCCACTAGCGTAGACAGGCAGGGGAGCAAGAGATGCATGGTCCCCTGTTCATCCCTTGAAATGTAAAAAAAAAAACGAATAAAAGAAAGAAGAAAAAATTGGAACATAAATGGAAAAAAAAATGAAACAGAAAAGAATGCAGTGCCCAATACTTTATGATTGCCAGAAGCAACTATACCTGCTACCGGGAATGAAAGCCTTCCAGGCCAGCTTGCGAATTCTTCCACGTGCAGGTATTGGATGGTATCTGAATTATGTAAAATGGCCTTTAATTACTGCTATGCATAAATGCCACGGCTATGCCCTCCCAGCTTGCACTGCGCGGTGCGAAGATAAACATCTAGGCCTACATACATAGACAAAACGGATATTGGGGGTTAAAACAGTTGGCCACCAACGAAGCGATAGAGAACCCAGAATTATGAATGTGTGTCCCCCCCAACAATACTTGCCAAGATTTAAAGTAATGGGGGTCGCCGGGAGAGATAGCTGAAAGGGAGTGGACGTTTTCTGGGTCGGGCCAATGCAGAATGTGCTAATAATGTTAGACAAAAAATTAGGAAAGAGGGCCCACCATGAAAAAAAAAAAACATCGGGTTGGCTAAATCCGCCCTCCAACCAACGTCTCTCAGCCTCGATTCCTGAAAACAAGCAGACGCTGAAACAATGACCGGTGAGGGCTGACATGTGTGGTGTTTCACGGGTCAATGGCGGCCTTGCATTTTGACGTTTCTGAGAGTGTTGGCCGGTCATAATTGAGTTTGGTGTTTTGAAGATAAAACTGGCGGTTTTCGGCTTTTTCTGGAGAAGTTGATAGATAGGATGGGGAACAAATTTAGCAAAGATAAGGACGGTGACAATGGGGACATTAAAAGTTGAATAAATGAAGGCGGATACATAAATCGTGCTTCTGGTATCATCTCATCAGCGTTTTTTACCGGATTTCCCGTCTCCCATTGCCTTCGCCACAAACACAGAGCTATAGAGTTAATAATTTGACATTAGTGTTCTCATAACATAACGTCGACGGTCAATACGGTATAGGAACACGGATGCCCACAATAGCAACAGTGTTCGAGTTGTTGATGTTGTTGTTTTTCTTTTTTGTGGTTTTTTTTTTCTTTTTTTTTTTTTGGAAACCTATGCGACGAGAATCATTTCCTGGGGCCTACTTGCTGAGCCTGAGAAGGGCGATATGACAGCGCGATTTAGAGCGTATTTTTATACATTTTTTTTTCTAGTACACGCCATGTCAACCGATGGTGGTACCCTGATTAGATAGACTTGCCACATCTCCCCCTCACCACGGTTTCTCTAATTTCGACTCCCCCTTTTCGAATTGTCTGGTTCTGACTTGTCAACTAATTTGATATGTAGTACCATTTTTCATAGATTGATTGTGCCTTGTTAATTGAGAATATGCAGACATGAGATCCTTATTTCACGGCTGCGTACATGTAGCTATAGGAAACTAGGGGATTGCTATTTTCAGCCATCTGGGGCCGGAGTGGGGATGTAACGCCAGAAATCTTCGTGTACGCTTCACACCTTGCCCCCGCTTAGTGTCAAAGATGGTTTTTTAAGTAACCATGTATTTTGATCCTCACAAAACCCTGTTGAAAAAAAGTCTTATGTTGAAAATGGATCTGCGAATTAACACTTCGTTCAGTGTGGCAGGTATGTTTTTCTTAAAAATTTTCCGGTGCCTTCGCGTCAAGTGATGGTGGCTCTCCGCTTAGCTCGTGTGAAAGCTATTGCCTTAAGTTATTTTTACTCCCTACGAAATCCGTTTTAATGAAACATTGCCTTACATTTCCGACTTTTGGTCCTCTTTGGTCTGTATGTTGCTCCGACTAGTTGATAATACACGTCCCCCCCCCCCACCACTCACACATAATCAGCCCCTCATAATCCTGGCGACGCCAGTGATTGCTCCAATTGATTCATAGAGACATTTGCTTATAGGTTCGTTAAACGTACAATGTGTTATCATGAGACCAAAGTATTGTACTCCATGCAGGCTTGCACATCGTATACCGTTTTATCATCAAAATAAATTATTGTTCACTGATAGAATAAAAATCAAGACATTCTCAGCACATGGATCTAGTGTAAAAAGAAGCAAAATGTAGCACCATTTTGAATCTACGCCCTTCAAGACAGCTGCAGAATTTCAGAAGGGAGGGGGGACACCCCTGTAATATGACAAAACATGCACTTTTATAAGGTTAAACAAAGAAAACTATTCCTTTGTTTTTTCCTTCACTCTCGTGGTCGACTTGGAATCAGTCTGCGGTCTACCGATATCGTGTGGAGGGTCGCTCCTATACCGAAGACAGTTACCATCGTCCACGGTAAATATTCAAACAAGTTAGTACCAGTAGAGTACCAGCTGCATGGGAAACGAACAATTAAACTGTTGAATCATACTACAGCAATGGGCCTCATAAATTAAAAAAGAAAATATTCATTTACAAATCTATCCTCTGTTCTCATAACCTAGCATGACGCTCACAAGTATGATATTGTATGACGGGAATTGGCCTTAAAGGGGATCATTGGGTTGATGTAGTTTATGAGTTTATGTGACATTGACCGAGGAGTTCGAAGGAAACAAATGCGTGGCAATACAAGTACACCCTCACTTGCAACTATTGGTACAATTACTTAAAATGTGAGAAACGGTGTTTTTTTTTTTTTTTTTGTATAGAAAGAGATTACCAATGGTTAATACCCTAACAGATTCTAGTCTATCGATAATTACCCAATTATTGTTGCTTTATAGTTGTGTATCAAATGTTCAGAATCTCTTAGTTTGAGCAGTTACCATCAACATATGAGTTATACTCAACAGGTGTGGAAAAATATCACGAATTTTGTGAACCAACTCAGTGGGCCCCTTTAATAGATTTGACTGTTGCGTGGCAGTCAAATCTGCTCAAATAACAGCATGTACGTATAGATGAACAATATGTGTATCAAATGAAACTGGGAATAACCTGCACAAATTGATCACATCCGCATGCCATAATGTGATTCGCTGTTCTACTTTTCAGTTCCAAGAACACGTAACTTCAGTCACCACCCTACACGGAAAGTTCTCCGACCTAAAATAGACCCGTAAAGGTCGTGCACAGCGTACATGTTCTACGTTTCACGTAATGTGATCGAATGCATATGATTTGAGAAACAAGTACGCAATGATGAGTTTTCATGGCTCATGGTGACTGGCGAATTTTGGGGGTTAGAGATCTATTACTTTCTCATTAAAAAGTAGAATTGCATAGTCGGGGGAAAATGAGTCAACGAAGGGCAGTAATGATTACTCTGGGTATGCTACAGCCAAGCGCCACGTAAGTTGCTCGCCGATTAAAGTTTCGTTATCACTGTGGTATACAGCACATTGCACAGATGATTTTTGGTAGAAGTCACTTGAGTGCCTATAAGGACACTTCTTCTGCATCGTCTAGTGTGTAGTATAAGGGAGAGTTATACTTCTTAAGGATTTCCTTATAATTGAAACGAACAGGAAGCTTTTTTTCAATATTGAGCTAGTCCTCTTTCAACTATTGCCACACTATAGGTGCAGTGTCAATGATTGCTGCATGGGAGCCAGTTACAGCTGTCCGCAACTCGGTGTGTAAACCTATTTTAGCATGAGCTTTGACCAGATAAATTTTATACTGATGTCCATCATGGCACGTGTATCACAGACAAGGAAATAAATAGATATTTGTCCAGTGGATGTGGATCATGTTTACTCACTATAGTCATTCTTCACACAATGATCCAAAACTTGGACTTTACATTTTTAGAGCTGGACGTTATTAGTTCCTCAAAAGAGTGATTTTTCGGCTCGCAATGTTAACTGGCGGCCGGAGACACCGAAGGGAATCGCGACCGTCGACATATGTTTAATGCCGTATACCAGAGTAGGCTTCCACAAATTTTTTTTTTTTAAATAACACATGGAGAAGTTATATGACGCAATGCTTCCCTGGTCGCTATATTCTGGAGGAGGGGGATCTTCTAGGGTAGTTACCCGTTGTTTTGCGCCCCACTGCAAAATAAGCTGTGGTCCCCTCAAGTGAAATGCGCTACGCCAATTGAGGGGAGGCTGCAATACACGGCTGCATGTTCCAACTTACAAAGTTTGGGCTACATATTCAGGGTTTAAACTCAATGGGGAGGGGCTGCAAAATTGTGAAATAAAAAATAAAATATGAAACGTTAGCAACATATATAACGAATTTTAATTTGTCGGTCATAATATTATTATAATATATATAAAATGTTCCACTTGTGGTAAAATCGACCCCCCCCCCACTAAAAAAGCTGCATACGGTCCTGCTTTCGCTGTAAAGTCCTGTTGTTAACTTTTAATTTTACTTGACGTTCAATGTTAATTTATAAAAGTTTATTTCCTTTCTTTTTGGACGTCTCCTCAATTAGCTCTCTCAGAGCTTACGAGGATCCATTCAATGTGTAGACACATAAAAGGAATTCACTTATCGTTTATAACAACGTTTAGACATACATACATTCATTGATTGATTTGCTCCTACACATATTCATGTACGTACACACATAAACACACACACATACAGCTTTGTTTTCCATTCATTCCGAGGACCTCATTGTGTTTTCTTTTGTTTTTTCTTCCTCAGCCCTAACCTTAACAATAGACTGTCTGTTGTTAATCTTGAGAGGACCGGAGAAATCTATTGACTTTTCTACACAGAGGACCTAAAATCTATTGTTTCTGTCCTCGATCCCACCCGAAAGCAAGGGCATATATGTGTGTGTATTTTATGTGTGTACATACATGAATATGAGTAGGAATAAATCAATCAATGAATCAATGTTTGGCTGATTGAATATGGAACTCTGATCATCCACAGAGTAAAGAGTGAAGTAAAGTGCAGGGATTGATTAAGCCTTCCTACAACTACTACAGAGCGGATCACACTTCGAGAAAGATCAATGTGCAAAACTAAACCCATGCACAGTTATATATTTCTTTGACGGAATGATTCGTGCTCATGCACTTACCCAAATTTCGAAGAGAAAAAGTCCATTTGCTAATCGCTCCTTCGCTATAACCTTACTCCCGATATCCGGTGATATAATGCCATCTTAATGTCAACGTTTAAAGCTGCCGTTGAAGGAGTCGAATGACTATAGCAGTCTTATGTCCACAGAGAAACTGAGATTTATAACGTTAAAAAATCCCTGAGCTCTCTGAACTTTTGATACTCTGTTTTCCTCAGCATTTCTCGATCAGGGGAAATGAATATAAGGTGTTATATACGTAGCTTAAGAACAGGGAATGTGCTTAATTTCTTCCTGCAGTTAATTGACTCTCGCATATGTCTAATTATTGTATACTGAATCTGAGACGAAGTGACATAGAAATAAATAAGAGAGTTTCATGAAAATGTGCTTCAGGAAATGGAACATAGCCTATATTGGTATGTATGTTTTAACTACTTACAAATTACGTCGATCGACCTGATAACACTGTCACTAATTGAAATTACAAGAAAACGGAAGTATTTTGAATATAATGTTTCTAACCGAGACAGAAAGTTATGGAGAGGGATATTACTGTACATCAAAATTGATAGGATCACATGAAGCTTCTATATGGGACAAAATCATTATAGATGAAAACATTTTATTTGGGTATATCACTGAAAAGTTCTCACCGTCATTGGGTTTGCAAAATGGGCAAGTGCAACTTGTCTGCCAAGTCAATCAATGAAGTGCTTAAAACTGTCACTTTAATAGCGTTGAAATATGCAAATACATTACTATATCCATAACTTCTAATACTGATAACCATGCAGCGGAGGGGTGTAGACACGGACAACTACACATGTGATAATGGTCGTACATGCTAGTCCCTAACCTAATATTTGAGGAGTGACAATTCAGTCAAATACTAGGTTGGCATAACCCTCTAGAGTGGAGGAGGAAGGGGGGGGGTTGGGGTAAATGTCTAAAAAGACATCCATCTAATAGATGGTTCAAATGTTTAGAAGGGCGGGCCCTTTTACATGTTCCTGGAGTCATGTATAAATGTCGAAAAGGGTTTGAAAAAAAAAAAAACTAGTATAATAACAATATAAGGGCACATCAAAATGGCACTGTATGGAGGGGGAGCTAAATAGGTCTACCATTCGATATGCCTATGCGTATATCAGGTCGGCCGGGGCTGTCAAGTTGATTGAAGGACCTCCATACATCGATGCGAGGCTCGTGTGCCTCTCGCAAGACCTACTGCTGTTTTCGTAGAATACAGAGAATGTCTAGCGGCAATGCTTGATTAAAACACCGCTGCCAGTGAACAGTTTTTTACACTTGAAAGTTCCATTCTAGATTATGCATAATATTGAAATATTTATAAAAAGTACCATCTAGGGGAATGCATCTTGTACCATTTTATGTCTCAATGTTCAATTTCTGCCAGGGAAAGATGAAACCCGCCTTGCTCTTATTTAATGTTAATCAGATTTCCAAGTATTCAGTGGCGTAACCAGCGGTTGGGGGAGCAAGCGGGGGGGGGGGGGGGGCGGAGCCCTGTCAAATGTCTTGCCCTCCCCACTTGCTCCCCCCCCCCCCCAATGAAATTCGAAGGTAAACAAATATATGCCAAAATTTGTATAGGACAAGAACTTCGCAAACTGTCATTGAAAGTACGGATTTTAAGCATTTGCATGGAAAAAGGTTACTGACAATAGAGAAGTTTTGAAATCTTTACATGACAGAAGTTTTGAAAACTTCACAAACGCACAACGCTCGGAAGCCTACTTATCCGAAAGTCCTTGGCATCGACCATATGGCTTGGAGGTTTTATCTCAAGGTAGTACTTCCATGCACCAGAGTGAGAACTGTCAGTATAACGAAAATGTTAGCTGGAACTTACAACCCCAGAGAGACTCTTTGCCCGCCCCCTCCTCAGCCCCCAGATGAAAAAAGTCTGGTTACGCCCCTGCAAGTATTCTAACTTCAAATTACGTTGTTCTGTATACAAAGTTTTATATATTTTATGTCTACTTTCGGCTTTTTTTAGTCTCTTTTTTGTTTTAACTTTTGTGACGTATTAAATAGTATATATATATATATATATATTTATTTATTTATTTATTTATTATGTTTTTCTTTCACTCTGTTGTTTTCTTTTATGTTAGTTGATGAGGTCCTACTTGGCTGAATGAGACCAAAAAAAAAAGGACCAAAAGCAAAAAAAAAAAAGGACAAAAAAAAAAAAACCCAAAACAGGTAGTAGCGGACAGTTAAGAAGGTTTGGGTTTGCCTGTACGTGATCACGCATATCCCTTGAGAGTCGAGACCACAGGGATTAGTGGATACAATTGGTCGCTTTTCACAATACTGTACCTACAATGATTGTAATCCCCACTGTCAGAAAAATCCCTGGCGTACAGGCCAGTCATGGGATAATCTACTAATCATTTGTGAGCAGGTGATCGATGTGGTAGAGAGCTACATTGTCTGTAAAAAGGACTCCTGAGATTGTATCCACACAACACACATTGCCTTCTTCCGTAGTACCCACAACCACCTGAAGTTTTCTGAGTGTGCCGGCCAGTCCTGATCTGCGCACATTTTACAATGCACACTTCCGGGCTTCAAATCGAAACGACTGCGAAATATAGAAAACAATGACGTCATAGGACAGATTTGACTGTACATGCGGCAATGATAAATCCTCAGCCGGTTGTGTGCGAAACATGCGGCGTGAGAAGTGTACGGTTCATGCACACCTACAGTGATAGTTGGGATTACTGTACACTGCTTGGAACAGATCACACGTACGTATGTTAGCAATATACGTACGTACGACCGCACACACTTCACTGGGTACACACAGCTGATGGCTGTAGGTTGATCGGTGTTTTGAAAAGTGGCCGTTTTGAAAAGAAAATAGTCTGGCTGTGTGACTTTACCTAAGATGGCAGAAAATCACCATCATCATAACGTTCAAGTATCTGAACGATCAAGAACTTATCAAAAGCCGCTACATCCTGAAGGATCAGACAGGGTAAGTCTTTTTGTTGCAAGGAACATGGTTTAATTATATTGCTTCCAAGTTCCAGTTTCGCAGACGAAATGTGCCGACGTATTGTGTGACTGTATGCTCTCTTGTCTGTATTGGTTGCATGCATGCAGAAATTTGGTAAAAGTGATGCTGATCAAGTGATTCCCAAAACAGTTGTTCTTGAAAAAGGCTGCAATTCACTGGAAATTGTTTTGAGGTTAAACGATAAGCCAATGCCTTCCAAATTTGTCATGACTTCTGTAGATCGTGCCAGTATTTCATATACAAAACAGTTGGGAGCTCGTGTGAAGTCAGGTTGTGCTTGTGTCCTCACTCTGGCTTCCAACCATCCTCACCTCATGGCGTGCCCACAATGTACGTTGATGAAACGGCATTGCCTAGTCTTGAGGTATATCCCACTGGGGATTTTGCTCCGATTCAGAACTTTGAAGTAGTCTAGGTAGGGCGAAATCCAATGAATTCATGTACATTATAAGAGCATGTGTGAGTGGCATAGGCCAATTACAGCTGTGTTGTAAAACATGTCATTCAAAGAAAAACACAACATGTCAATTGTCATGCCAGTTCAACTTCAATTAACACTTTTTGATTGAGGATGAGCTCAACAGGATGAAGTAGTTGAAAAGCATGCCCACATAGTGTTGGTGCTGACCATGACATTTTAAGCGGTTTAATTTTAGAAGATGACGGTTTTTTTCAATGATGTATAACAATTGGAACCCTTTTCTTTTGAATCCTGGATTCATACTGTTTTTTTGAATAATTCTGTGAACAATGACTCTCAATTATGCACCTTGTAACAAATGCAGCTTATAGTGTTGCACAGCTGTTACTAAGACAATAGCGTTGTAATAACAATATTTGTATTCTACATAATAAATTGTGCATTCATTAACCAGTTAACTGTGGGATTAAAATATCATAACTTACATCCAGCTGCACTGTTGACTTATTTTTGCCAATTTTGTTGTTGTTGTAATTTTCAGTTTGACACTGGGAAAATACTACACTACATGTGATCATAACACCAGCTTTCATGTTGCTGGCCTTGCAATGGTCAATTCATTGCTCAAAAAGAGAAAAACTAATCCAAGCAGTGCCTGCTTAGAGATTATTATAACAGAGTATTATAAAATTAAACAAGCCATGCAATTCCATTTAGTAAGTAGACGTAACCTACCTTTAAATGTGTCAAATATTGGTGAGATTGCTACATCCTCTGGTAAGGTATTCCAATGATCAATTGACTGTTGAGTAAAGAACTTTTGCCACAATGAAGTTGTAAACCTGGATTTAACAATCTTTTATGTATGCCCTCTTGTAACAGAACCTTCAGGTACCAATTCCAACAGCCTGTACTCAGTGGTGATCAATCCATTGAAATATGTCACCTCTGAGATGCTTGTGAGTGAGTGAAAAACGGATTCAAATTTTTTAGTCTTCCCTCGTGCAGCAACTCATATTATTTTTCTCCTTTTTGAAGCAAATAGATGCCAAAGGGAATACCTTACAAAGTTGTTGGGACTCTTTCTAAGTCACAAGTCCTGCTAAAAAATCCTTTCTCATTCTGAGTCACCATTGGACTCGAAATAAATAAACACATCTACAACACTTCTTAGGTCCAGTGTCCTGCATTTTGTAAATAGAGGGGGCCATTGCAATTTTAAAATCAGAAGGAAAATACACCCACGTGGTCCTTTTCATAGAGAAGTTCAACCAACCTGGCGAGCTCAAGAACACTTCCCCGTTGTGCTCACTTGATCAATGTGCGATTTCAAGACGAATATACCCGTCCTGTGGCAAATAGCAAACAGATAATAGGGCTAGAACAGTAGAACGTTCACTTAGATTGTTGAAGGGTGTATCATTGATTGGCTGGGGTACAGTATGTGATGTAGTTTTGTCTGACACAACAGCCTATAGTTAGCACAGGAGAGATAAATGTCCTATGTCGTTAACTGGTTAACAAAGTTGCAAAGCTTTGTTAACTTCCACAATCATTGCTATGCTGTAACGATGGATGAGGAATGGAGGAGGAAGAGAAGGGGGCAGAAAAGTATAAATGTCATGATTTAGGGGTATGACCTGCCCAGGAGTAAAACTTGAAATAGCAACCTCTTCTCAAAAAAATACTCCCCAAAAAGAAAAATAACTCTGCTTGGCCTCCAAAAATGTTGGCAATATTAGGCAGTTACTGCTATTTCTAATGGAGCTAGAAATCAGACTAAGTGGCATCAGTTTGCATCATGACTAAAGCATCTGAAAAAGGTAAAAGTTTCTGTCCACCTTCTGCAAACCCTCACTTGGCTTTATTTGCGATTGCATACATGCTTCATGGGGGGGAGCTGCCCTTCTCTTGAAAACCTGTGAAGATTACAAGACTAGAAGGGGACAGGGGAGGGTAAAAGGGGATTGAAAGGGAAGGATAAAGGTCCACACTACAATCCGTTATTTCCGCGATGTGTTATCAGAGTGTACTTTGGAGAATTCCATCTTGTATACGTGTACATTTTGGAAATTTGGAAATTTTTTTGGTCTCAGAACAGCCTCCAGCACCAAGCAAGGTGAATACTTCAAAGATGAGCATTTTCGACTGTTTTAATTGTATTGTAAAGCAAACTTGATGACAATCGCTGAAATGGTTGGCATTATTTTTTAGTCGGAAACTGTTCAGTATGCCCATCAGCAAAGTCACCAGGACGAAAGGTTATGTGGTAGAAGTTACTTGAACTTCATTAGAGTAGCTGTCCCTAACACTTACAGTAAGACAGCTGGTTCATTGAAAAGTGTTATTCATCAGTCATGAGAGAATTGGTAATAACAACTCAGGTCTTATTTTAACTGTACTGTCAGATAAAAAAAATATTCCTCTTTCTTTTCAGAGTAATGTAAACTGGGTTTCATCTGTCATTTTTTTTTTTGGTCATTTTATGTTTGACATGTTGCTGGACATACTGTAAGAACATTAGTTGTACATGTGAAGCATGCATGTACAGGGCAATTGCTGGTGCACTGTGGCTTTATTTGTAGAAGGCACCACCTCAGTGATTGGTCACGTGAAAATTGCTCATATGATATGGCTTTATGTTTGATATATCCTGCCAAATATGGGAGAAGGAGGTGTTGTGACTCAGATCGGGGAGGATTTTGTCTCAAATTCTGAGCTTATGTGGAAATTTGACGTCATTAACCGTTTAACATTAGGTCAACATGTTCTTACCATTGATAAATATAGGTGTTTCAGTTTGCGATGTCATGGCCACTCCAAGTGGGAGGATATTGTTCACTTCTGTAGACATGCTACTAAGTACTGTTAAGTTGCTGGTTTGTGTTAAAGAATTGTCTTTAGGGGTCTTTCTTCATCTTAGTTTAATAGTATGTGTTATTAGTGAAAGTGCATACATGTCTTAATTCATTTTGGACTTGTATTGTGGGATCAGTGTGTTGTGAGTGAGGGTGGGTACATTATGTGGTGCAGTAGAAAATGGAACTCAGCAAGTGCATGCATGCTACAGTTAAGTTTTTAAACTGTCAGAATTTCTTAATGAATATCAGTTTTTTTGGCATCATTGAACGTTAGTGAAAGATCTGACTTAAAGTTTGATATGATGGACATTTTTTCTGCAATAAGAGAGTAGAATTCATTCACTGAAATGTTGTACTGTTCCTGTGTTATCCTCATTTATATTTTCTTTCTTCTGCCAAAATCAATAGCACTAGCTCTCCCTTGAAATCATATAAATCTTGAGTTCCTGGAGATGACATTTATTTTTTCCCTTCACCACTTTTGAAGAGATATGATCCACAGATAAGAAAAAGAAAAAAAAAACACAGGACGAAAGAAAGTCACCAACTGCTTGAAGTTGCAGATGCGGTACAATTATAGAGGCAGAAATTACAACCAAAAATCCATTGATTGACAGAAGACATAAGCTCAGTGTAACATACTGTACTTTTACTTGTGTGCAGAGTTAGCCAGTCAATTAAAGCAAAAATTTGAACTGCGTTTTTGTCAACTGATAGATGTTTTTTTTGTTGCCACAATTGGTTCTGACACTGTTAAAGAGAAGAGGTGTTTGCAATGAACCTACATGGCGTACAAAGAAAAACAGCTTTGTTTATCATTGTTCATTCATACTTAGAAAGAATCCTCAACTTATTGCTATTATAATTGGCCCATTACAATCAGGTGACCATGTTTTATCTTAACTTGAGGGTTAAGGTAAAACATCCTAATATGAGAGTTTACTCTTAAAGGCTGTATTGCATCACCCTAAGCTACATTTTTACCTCCCGGAAAGCAAAATTCTCAACTGGTTCTAAGTTACAGTACTCTTAGATTGACAGCAAATTCAAAAGATGCAGAGCAGATGGTATTACACAGCATACACAGGGATCCATTGCTTTGATTACACATGAGGAGGAATTTAAGACAGGCTGAGAGAGGGACTAGAGGTAGGTGGTTGGGAGAATTAAAACTGTCTGGGGTGATGAGTTTTTGTCTTGGATAAAACCATGGATAAAACCATGGATAAAACCATGGTAACTTACAGAGTTAATTCACAGGTGAATGAATCAATAAACATCTGCAAAAGCTCCATCTCCTCAAAACACTAAACATAAGATGAATAGTGAAAGATGCATCATTTGAATTGTTGAAAGTTTGGGTGACCAAAGTATACTACTTGAGATTGAGAAACAAATAACTGAGTGAGAAACCTTTTTTTTAGCTCAACCCACGGAGTGTGGGTAGAGCTTATGTAGTGCTGTAGGGGGAGAAAATGTCTGTCTCTCTGTTCAAAAGCCTACTTCTTCTACAGTTACCGGTGGATTTTTCTGAAATTTGCAGTGAAGGTGCCACATTGGGATGGCAATACAAGTTGTTCCTAACTATATGATAGGACAAAGGGAAGTCATAATTTTTGGCTATTTTGATCATTTTTCCTTGTGCTTTAGATCCTTTTGAAGTCTCACTCCCTTGATTTGAGTGGTTATATTATGTGGTAGCGAGTTGAAGTGAGCTTTATCTGGAGGGGCATGCTCACCATCTTAAATGAATAGCCTCAAGCTAAAGCTTGTGTAAGACAGTTTTCAGTTACTTTGTTTTGACTGTTATTTTTGGGCATTACTTGTACTCCCTGTAGTATCCAGTGTCCACTGTGTACACAACTAATGTACCATGATGGCAAAGTACCCTGACAGCTAATTTTAGAATCTATTACATAGCCCCCCTTGCTGGCTGTGTGGACATTGCATACAGAGGGGTTATTGTTCTTCACCAGTTGTTTCCCTGGTGTAGCTGGAATGGTTATCAGAGAATGTTAGGGAGTTGAGGTTTGGTCTTGGCTTGGTCAAGGCCCTGCACCAGTGGCATAACCAGACTTTTTATTTAAGGGAGGGGGGGGGGGGAGAGACAAGTGATTATGGCACTTTCTAAGTGTAGTGTAGCATATACCACTAAAATTTTTGCCAAAAGTTCCTCTCATAATGCAGGAATTGGCAGTTCCCAACCTTCCAGACCTTTTGAATTGTGGCCAAATATTCTTCATTTTTGACAAACCACATTTAGAAATTTACACTTCCAAAAGGTCAGTCTCTGCAAGGGTTGTGAGTGAAAGCCACAAAAAGAAATTGTTGATTAATTTTTGATAACATCAATAGTGCTAGTTTAGTTCAGTTTAAATTAATGTATTCAGGCACTTACAGGGGGGTTCACTAAGTAGAGATGCAACATTCTTATTTGTCAACAAAAGCCTACATATTTTATCATACTAGATTCTTTTCATTAATTTGTTTTTTTACGGAATCAATATTACACTCCACACGACTTAGCAGCATTTACTTAAAGGGACTCATTGAGTTGACATCAATAAAGTTTGAGGTGGTTTTGAAGGATATAAACACATGACAGTGCTTACAATTAGCATAAGTAAAGTTTCACATCCAATAGTTATGACAACTGTCAAAATTTTCAAATTTTTGACTGTTTGTTGCACTGGTTGTGTGCGTTTGAATGTAGTACCAGTATGAAAAGTGTCTGGTCACGAATTTTCATAAACCAGATTAAATCATTAATTACTTACTCATTAATGTTCCATTGTATGTGAAACATTGGGATCTTCTTAGTTTGACCATTTGTCACTTGTATGTGAAGGAAACTTGATGGGTGTAGATAAATTTAGTGAATTTCAGGAAACAACTCAATCAGCCTCTTTAAAAAATGCATGGTGTGGTTTTCATCCAATATTTTTTTTACTCACCAATTTCATTGGGGGTAGTGGGAGGGGACAATCAGACATTTGACAGCCCCCTCTGGTTATGCCACTGCCCTGCACAAACTGGTGGCATGTACTAGAAGTCTACTTTCTGATCCCTATCCCTGTCCCCTGTGGGCAGTGTCATATAGCTAAGATTTATCCCTGAAACCAACTTTGCTATTTGTCAAATAGCAACTCCCTGCTGAAATGGTCCAGCTGCAAAAGTTAATTGCTAGGTCAACAGTGTTTATGTGCTGGCCAGCCCAACATGAGTTTGTGAACAGTATGAACGATGTTAGGATCATAGATGTGTTCCAAATTAATTTTCAACTGGACACTTCCTAACATCAGAAGGGTTGAGCAACTGCAGCATCACTGCTCTAGTTTTAAGAATGGAAAAGACCTTTATTTGACCCTTACAAGGGAACTCAAATTGCTTGCAAAATAGCACAGTGGGTATAATAGTGAAAACATTTACAATTCTAAAAGCAACACAGTGAGAAACTTAATAGATGAACAAATAATTGATTAAAATATATGAGAAAGAATTACTCTGAAATGAATAAGTACACTGTAAGACTTTACATAAAAAAGAGCTGACATATAAAGCCATGAACAGTATTGAAATAAAAAAAGGGTTACTTCCCTCTAAAAGCAGGGTTATGAAATTTTATTGTATGTGGAGCAAAGGGTGGATGATGATAAGGCCATTCTGTATCTAGATATGATATATTGGTTTTTGAAGTTTGATATTTCTCCTTAAAACATATGCCATATTTGACTTAAAGGGAAATACTGTAGGGCATTTAGAATATACCAACATGGCATACAAATACAGTAAAATAGGTTTAAACATTGTTAAACCGTTCAGTCTCATCAATAATCGTCTGCAAAAGCTTTCATCTCCTCAAAACATGCATGTGATGAGTAACAGAAGATGCATTATTTGAATTGGGTGAACAAATTGCTGATGCACAACAAATGACTGAATTTCTATCTGTGAAAAACTTATTTCTTGAAAAGAGTGTTACTGTCCTTCCTTATTTTGAATAACCTATCATTTCATGTCCACAAACATTGGTTTTAAAAATATGGTTGTTTTCTGTCAAACAAACACCTTATTTCCTTTAATGAGAGAAAATGTAGTCACCCCTAACTGAATTAGTGCAGTACATTCATGTGTGCCACTGTAATTCATGAATAGCTCTTTTTAATTCAGTGTGATATCATTTTTGTTGTTGACTTGTCTAATTTTGCAGGATAACACTTTGCTCATATTCAGTAACATCATGAAAAATGCTGATAAGAGAAATCAGAGGAGAAATGCAAGTTTTTGATGATTTTTCAAAGTAACATAGCCCAGCTAACTCCTTAGTCCCTCTTAATTTACAATTAATCCCTAATTTTTCCAGGATGCAACAATGCATGGTACTGCTAATGTGGTGGAATTTTTGCTCAGTAACTTCTTTGAAACAAAGAAACAGTGCAGAACTTTGTTGCCCTTGAGAATCATTACACAAGAGTAGCTTGAGTTGAGAGTTGGTTTTGTCTCTCTACTGATTTGTATGAATGGCTATCCCTTTCTGCTGGTCTTTCATGAAGGTCAGTGGAACTCAATTGTGCATGCAATTGCATTTAAAAATGGCAAGGTTATCTACTGTATTCTATACACTATTTAAAGAAAATGCACCCCTTTTAAGGTGGCATTTCTTTGTTTTGGGCCAAAATTCTAGCTCTGTAAATCTTTTTGAAAAGGACAAAGTTTGGAGACTAGACACTGTAGCATCACAGTGATAAAATCATTTACATACTTTACTGTTCAGATGCCTTTGAAATGTCCAACTGGTCACTTCATGTCTATGAAATGCATAGCATGAACTTTGAAGTCGTGAAAATAACAGCCAATCGTTAAATGATATCATACATGTTTATGCCTTCTTGAAAGGAACATACCCTAACCATTATGGCATATCTATGTGTTAACATTGTAAATCTTTAGACACAGAATGAAGGCGGGTTTTGGTCACAGAGATCATGATGGTTAGTAGTGATTAGAATAGTTTTGTGAAATTTATTCATCCTGTTGTAAGTTTAACATGAAAGTCAGGATTGTAGCCAGCTGCCTTTCCTTTAATCTTTTGCTCAGAATGTTGCTAATTAACCACCTATTGAAGTCAGTGTTCTTTGGAATTTACAGTACTGTCCCGGTCACTTCATAATACACACAAGTGTCTGCGTGCATAGCAAAATTAAAACTGAAATGTGTGGTTTGCTATTTAAAGTAGATGTGGTGCTTTGCAATGCTGTACATGTGCTAGCAGTGCTTGGTGAGTCACAAACTTTGACTTTAGAACAATTGTACACTTCCAGTTGTCAGCTTTATTGCTTCATGAAAAGTCAACATTGCATACGTGATATTGCATGACAAAAGTGTGATATCTTTGCATTGCTGCCTTCTCTTTAGTCTGCCCACTGTTGAGAATAAGGCAGAACAGTTGCTGTAGGCTTGGTCCAACTCCAAAGTCTCTGATATTTTTGGATTGGAGTACTTGTGAATACTTGTGACTCGGAAACTACACGTGACTCCAACTTGGTATCAGTTGGTCTCAATAAAGTTATTTGCTACTGTCTACTCGTAGAGTGGGCCTGTAATGATCTTGTATTTCAGAAATTATCGTATCTATGTAGGACTCCATTTGAACATTGTTGGTGGGTTGATTAAATTGGGCTTCTCAGTTCCCACCAATAATTTAAGTTGTCAGATGTTGATAGGCTACGGTTAGGTCTACAGTTATTGGGAAACAAGGAATAAAAGGAAGCGATACAGCCCATAGTGTACTATACTGTATGGTTGTCATTTATTGAACCTTAAAAAGAACAGTAATTCAACAGTTAAGCTTTGTGATGATGTTAATGAATGTTTTTTTTTTGTAGACTAAAAATTCCACAGTAGTTGTAACTCCATGGAGGTGCAGAGCAGGACAGTAGTCATCTCCCCAACCCTAATGTGTGTGTCATGCTATGTTACACGGGGAATAATTTAGTGTTCAAAATTTGCCTTCCAGTTTTCAGGTTATCTTCCATATTTTGTCTCAAAACTGCTACACAAATTTACTTCATATCCACAGCAGTGTGATCATTTTTGTGATAGCAAAATGAGATGTGACACCAGGTAAATTATACTGTTCCTTGTCTCACTGTTCTGTGCTGTATGTGTATAGAACTATACATACTGTAGTCTTCCTTCATCTGAGCCATATAAGCATTAGAACTGCTCAGATTACAGTGTGAAAAACTTGCTTGGAATGGCGTAATTCCTGCCAAAAAGTCTCATGGACAGCAGAAAACACAGTTTGAGATGTGAATAAAATTTTGCTTATGTATGAAAGTTTAGAAACTTTGACCCAAACTTGCTTAAAACTTGCAAAAATGCTTAATGTTTTAATAGTTTCTACTCATGGTACAGTATATATTACAGTACTGTAAGTACAGTTTGTAGGAAGCATGTTCGTCACTTGAACTAGAAAAAAATGTACAGAGTACTATGCGTCCTAAGTCTCTCTCTCTCTCTCATTTCTACTGCCCATCCTCTAAATATTTTTCTCCCCTTTCAATGAAGTAGTTTGTGCAGTTCTTGCACTTTTCGCATACTCAACTAAAATACAATCCTGAATCGAGGCACTGATCCGTGCACCTCGACAGGTCGCTCAGGGGCTCCTTCTGTGGAGAGAAAAAAAAGAGTAGAATTCCCTCTTTGAATTCTTCTCTGATATATTGATTTATGAAGAATGGTGTCACCTTGAAATAGCACAATAGTACTGTAACCTTTCAGCATATACAGTATGCTGTTTTCCACATACTTCAGTAACTTACAATGCACTGTCTGCTGTAAGGACTGTTCCTTATTGAGGCCAAACTAGTCTGAATAGCCGCATTTCCTCTACTCCAGTTACGATTTGATAATCTCATTCCGTACCTGATGCAGCTGAATTCCTTTACTGTACCTTTGAGAATCCAGATTTCTGTACGATCTGTGTTACACAACATCTCTCGAGCTATGATCAGCCGAATGTCAGGAACATGTGTGTGCATAAATTTCAGTTCAGATGGGGATGATGGTACTCTATTGCTGATCAATGTTTTACACCCCCTGATCCAGATGAGACCTGCCAAATGGAATAGCCAAGTTGAAAAATGTGAATTTGTGGTATTAGTGTGGTTATTTATGTTTTGTAGTGTTCTTGCACATTGATGTGATTATGGAGAGCAATTCTTCTTTTTCTTTCCAAAGACAATAGTAGACCAGCACAAAAATTTCTTTCCTAAAATTTTGGGAAAAGCACTAAATTGTGAATTGTGATAACCACTGACAGATTTGAATTTCACAAGAAAGTGATGTATTCATAACAGTAAGTATTATGAACTGGGCCCCACTCATTTCCTTGGGAGGAGTCCAGTGAACTACCTCATAAACTTCCAAATTATCGTGTTCTGGCTTCTCAGAGGAGTGCTTTTGAGCTCTCTCAATGTAAAACCTGGAAATTTCCAACTGACGTTGAAGCACAGGCTAATGTTACGCTCAGACTCCTTGTTTGGGGGGGAGGACTCCTTGTTTGGGGGGTTCATTCACTACGTCGATGTACTGTACGGTAAAAGTGCCTTGCAGACTTTGCATCACCTTTGGTGTTTAAAAAGAGGAAAAAGAGGAAATAGAGAAAAAGAAAAATAGCTTTAGTTGATTCCTTGCCGAAGGCGGAAGGAATCTATGCGATGGCGATGTGTGCATGTGTGTGTGATGTGTGTGAGTGTGTGATGCTGTTTGTAAACACAATATCTCCAGAAGGGTAACCTTGACTGGTCTTATACTTAGTGTGTGGGTTGGCTATACTAGGTATAAGATCCATTTTGTTTTTGGTATAGTTCAAAGGTCATTTGAGGTCACCAGAGTTCAAACTGCAAAACCTTGTAAACACAGGCTCTCTCGAAGGGTAGCCATGTCTTAATCCTTGTACTTACTGTGTGGGTTGACCATTCTGAGCAGATGCTCCCTATTGCTTTTGGTGGAGGTCAAAGGTCATTTGCGGTCACCAGAGGTCAAAGTGTGAAAACCTTGTAAACACAATATCTCAAGAAAGGCAACCTTGACTGATTTCATACTTAATGCTTGTGTTTTTCATACTAAGTAGGTGATCCCTATTGTTTTTGGTGGTGGTCAAAGCCGCCATGTTGGTTGGGTGCCCGACGGATATGGGAAAAAATTACGTGATTCCTACTTTTAGGAATCCATGAAAACACTATAATTTATCATACATGTTGAGAGTTTTTCTACAGGTCATGTTTCCAATGTATAAATTGACCACAAAGTTCTACAGTAGATCTTATCCCAAGCAGAAAGCTGTCCTTACAGTATTTTCCATGTGATGCTCTGGCTTTTCAGATATTTTCCAGTTCATTGGTATGGTAAGATTGCCTGCAATCTTTCAATAGAAAAAACAGGGTCTTTTTCACAGTGTATGAATGACATGCCAAATGCTTGCCCACACAAGGGATGTGTATTACTCATGCATCAGCTCTTGACTGCATTCCTAATACCATCGTCCGCGAACAATCTCTTAGGGTTCCGACTCAATCTGCTTACAGATTGTAAGCTACAGTATTAAAATTCATGTATGCCGACACAATCATTTGCCCTCAGTAGCAATCAAACTTCTTTTCCTAAGGCTATGAATATTCATGCTCTTGTCAGCCAATCATTGAACATTATTAGAACTTGACTCATAGATATCTGTAATTATTTGCGTGTGTTTCAGTACGAACAAAAAAAAAAAAAACGGTCTACAGTATGCACATGCTGGAAAGGTTAGCCAAATGTTTAAAAGGCAATATAATGTCACAAATATTACCAGAATTATCAGATTATGTTTATCTATATATCAAGTCAACTTTCATTTGGATTTTCTTTTTCTCCTGGACAGACTTAGGAGGATTAAAGAAGTTAAATTGTGCATAATTTGAACACATTTTTCCATATTATTTTGATGTAGTTTGCAGTACAATGCAAGATAAGTATCAAATTGAGAGACTCACCTAAATCTTTTTCTGCTAGCAAATAGTATTTTAGTGAATAATGAATACATCTTGAAACTAAACAAAAGTTTCCATTGTCCCATTTTACTTATGAATTAAATGCAACCAACTTCAAATTTAACCAATCTACAACATGAGCAACTCTAAAAAATAATTTTTTCAGAACACAGAATTAGATGCACCCCTGTACATTACATTGGTAGTGCACACATGTACTAAAGCGAAACAGGATAGCAACCATATTCATGGCGGGGCGGCTTAAATGGAGTTAATCAATTTAAAGGCGGACGTGTAGACACTGATACTGTACCGTACGTAGCAATGAGAAAGACCTTAAGCAACAAACGTATCTACAGTATTAGTCATTAATTTAGTGGGCAAAAAGCTTAAAAACAACTCTTAAGTTCTGACTATTTGATGCCTTAATTCAAATGAAAAAGCCTAAACATTTGAATTTTTACTGCCTTTTCTGTCAACTGATGGAATCTTTTGGTCAATAATTCTTGTTTTTTTTGTTGGGTCAGTCAATATCTGCTCATCATCTTTTTCAGGATGTGTGTTTATGGCTCGCTCATAGGAAAATTGCAAAGAATATGCACTACTGCTCTTTACAAGTCTGTCTCAAGCACTGTGCAGCACTGTACCTTAAAGGGTTTGCATTACGTTGGAGGGTTGGGCAATACTCCCTAAAAGAGAAAATCTGTCACCCGCAAATGAAGAAGACTAAAAAAGAAGAAAAAAAGATGTTCCTTCCTCACTGGCAGCAAAATTGCCTAAAAATAGCAAGCATTGTTTGCAAAATGCCGGAACGAGAATCCTTTTGGATGGTCGTAGGCTCACAGTCCACCTTTTGAAATTAATTCATTCTGAATGTATTAGTTAATGACAGTTTGTGGATTGTATGGAATATGGTAGTAGGCTTTTCCTGTTATCTTCTGCTTCAAACAGCAATGAAAGAAGCTTAGCATTGAGCAGTATAGAAGTGAATTAATGAGCCTTCTGCACAGCCAGCTAGAAGTAGGCAAGTGATCATAAAACATGTATGCTTGATGACTTGCAAAGTTTGTCCGTCTCTTTTGCACAATTGCTACCAAATCATTCACAGAAAGGGATATTCCCTCAAACTTCAAAAACGCAGCTCAAACACTCGTAGCTACATCATCGTTTGAAGTCAACAGAAATTACTCTTGAAGAAATTCGTTGACTGCAAACTGTGTTCTGTGAAATGTGGTAGTTTGGGAATGGGAAAATGTCTGCTGTGGATTCAGTCAGTAGCCCTGTGTGTAGGAACTCTGCACGGAAAAGTATGCTAAATCTTTCTCACACTGTGAACCGTGGTGGGTGTTTCAGTGATTAAATACCCTATAGTACATCTGTTCACAAACAGTCACAACCTATTCGGTGTTTATTTCGGAATGACTTCTTTTCAAATAGTGCTTCAGATTTGTCACAGCTCTTGTTTAGCATGTTGCCGTGTTGGAAAAAGTATGATGCATCACATGCTCCCAGAAGAATACTGTATGTGGGTTGTGGAGGTGCATGTGTGATACCATGATTTAGGTAATTTTGCAATGACATGGCAACTTGTGAGTGAGTAAAAATTCATTCATGAAGACGTCATTTTTTTTTCATACTTATTTGCTGTTGTACAACCGAAAATTGTTTCCTCTTGTGTGAAAAACTATGTTTAAAGTGTCTGTCCTATCTGAGAAGCTATGCCACAGCGGTCCCCTTTAATGCTTTGCTACCACTACCCTTTGTCTACTGTATTAAATTTTTTATGGTTTCTTCATTTTTTGACAGATTTCTTTCAAGAACACTGCTGCTTCTGCAAGACAGAGTCGATCCAAGCGCAGATCACGATCTCTTTCAACATCGTCGACCTGACAGCTACTCGTCTGGGTCGTATTCCAGCTCATCCGAAGATGACGGGCTCTCTCCGAGAGAGAAGTCACATGTAAGTTGCAATGAGGTGGATAAACTGGGCAGAGTACAGTATGTCCAGTTGAAGAGACCTTTGTGATATGTCAGAGACTGGCTGCAACAGATTGGCAAAAAGCCCCCTTCCCCCTCAGAGTACTGTTATCCTCAAACTACTGTTAAATGTCAGATGAGTAATTTTGTCGAAGACTCACCTCAAGAATTAACTGAAAACCATGTCATCACACTGAAAGCTGCAGAAGGACGTGATGGTACAATGCAAGTGTTTGCAGTGCACCAGTTAATTTCACAGTACCTGCCACCAACTGCTGAAGCTGCAAAGAATAGTGTAGAACTGGTAATCTACCAAAAGGTGTGAAGGACTCGTCGGACCTGTAATCACATAAATTGCAGGTGGTGCACTTTTCAAAGCATTAGAAAGAAATGTGTGTACTCAGTCTACTTTGTTGATTCAAATGGTGCATTGTTTGGGGGGAAATGTTTGAATATATACGTACTGTTCACCGTTTGAGGGACCTGCTGTACAGCATGTGCACATGGTTTGGATTCAGGTGTGAGAGAATGCCAAGGTTAAATTCGAGTGGAATTTACCGAGGGCAAGTGAAGGCGAGATAAATGATCAGTCACGTCAGACACGAGGTGAAAGGGATGAATCTGTGGATGACAGATGAGACAGCATTTCAGACTTTATCATCTGTCACAGGTTTACACAGATATGTGCTGTATGTGTGTGTGTGTATGTAAACTGGCAGGAGGAAGGGGATATAATCGTTTTTGAACAACCTTGAAAGGAAAAAAGCAACAACACTTGTATTACAGGAGGAAATCCCTCTTTTGTAATACAGAACAGTACATGACAAATTCTCAATCAAGACCTGTCAATGCATGACGCATTGAATGCCATGATAGGAAGGGTTTTGTTCATCTGGGAGATCGATAAGAAAAAGAAATATTGTAGTGGTGTGTTCACTGAACATTGTGGATATAACATTGCTCATTACAAACTGTACCCAATGAGGATAGGCATTTCCTGAGGATACAGTGGGTGCTTCAGGAGGATATGTGCTTCAGGAGGATACATGTGTGGGGGTAAGGCATTTCCAGAGGATAGGGTAGGCTGCAATAGTCTGTGAGAGATTCATATGCACTGCCATGTTCTTTCTCCTTCCAAATGACCCATAAACATGCTAAGATGAGAAAGGTGACTTTACTGTGTATGCATTATAAAGTGTTAACCAGAAAGACCCTTGGTTTGCAGGAGTCACAATTTGAATTTGAGGTACAGTATATTCCCCAAGAATGGGATTTCATGGTCAGTGGAAGAAAAAATAGATTGAAACTGGGTTTACTTTTCAAAATGTTAGTTTGCACCCATATATGTCGCTGCAGGACATTTGAGTGTGGCTCATAGAAAGGAAGGATGAACTGAGAAAAAAAAAAAGGGAAATCATTCTTTCAATTTGCTATCAATATTAAACCATGAGGATGTTAAAACCAGGTCATCTTTTCTATGTACAGTAAATGATGCAAGTCAAAAACTGAATGCCCCAGTGTGTCTGCAGTAGTACTCTACTAGGTGAAAGATCAACTTTGTCACTGGGTCAGTGAGTGCGATACATCCTTCTAATGTACAACATTGGGAGTCACATTGATGCCTTCTATTCAGAACTGGCTTGTTTATGTTATAGGTCTCTCTGATGAACTTGATAGCATAAATATCTAAGAGATTCAATCAATGCATTAATGATCCACTTGGAAAACCTCCTGTGACTTCTCCAAAGATCGGCACAGCTCTGAGCATCTGTCTCCAAGCCACACTGTAGCTCTAGTCTAAAGTTACAACTTACTCGAGAGCTGTTAGGCCACAGGCAACAGATTAGGTATTATTCAATCCCAACATATTGACATCCTTCAGACCAAGCTGAAAGAATGAAATGTTAACTTGACAAACAAGAAAGTGAAACTTTCTGAGACCTGCAGACATGAAGTAAACACTTTAGTGTGTGCTTGAAAATTCTCTTGATGGATACAGTTTTTACCCCTTGCTGCCACTCATGGATCATTCACCCCACCACAGCACCTTCCACTAATAAAATTCTAGCATCATGTTCTCTGTGCTTGGGAACGGTCTTGTTTGCCATTCACTCTGGAAGAAGCTGGTGGAGTGGATAACCAAGGGTAAGTATAAAGTCAGTGCTCAAAAAATCCCATGCTTTGGCTGCCACGGGCTATCAATTGATTCAATTCCAATGTTAGGGCTTCCAAACCCTGTCACTGAAAAGCCAGTCGGGCTTCCAACATTCACAGCTCCAATGTAGTACTGTACTTATTTCTGTGTGGTAGATGGATCAAGATCAATTGTAAATGGTGCCCTGCCCACTAAAACTTTTGCCAGCCGAGATAATACTATTTTCCCCATTCCTTACATGGCATGTTCTGCGAGACCCGTACCAGCTCATTTTTGTTTGACCACCTTTGGAGAGTTCTAATTTAACAAGGGCGATTTACCGTACGTATTAATGTAACCTCATGCTTATTCACTTAACCTGGGAATTCGAATACGAATAAAAGCAAGTCTGATGTTTGATGTCTCTCTGTGCACTTCAGATTTGTGCCATTGACTATTAAAGTGCTTAAAACGATCGAAGAAGCAACATCGCTTGGAGCTGTAAATACATTTGTAGTGTTAGGTCAAATACAGTGCTTGAAAAAATCCTTTGAAACAGGCTTATGTGTAATTAATGCTGATATTACTTCATAAATGCAAATGCAGCTGTTAGAATTTTCTTGTGAAACAAATAATTTTGAAGACATTTTAACCTGTTATGATTTCTCGACATCAATGAAGTTAGGTTCTGCAGTTAATTTTTTGAATGGTTCCGATAAATTTCCACACTGCAGATCGGTTTGCATATTGGCTTAAGCTGATATTTTCCAATTGACATTGCAAGTAGGAAGTACACAGCACCTTCTGAAACCATTGTATAAAAGATATATCGAGTGTGAGTAAAAAATATGGTCAGACTTTAAAGAACGAGCAATTTTACACTTTGCTAAGTGAGGATTGTCTATTGGGATACAGAATGGATGTGTTATTAATCCTACGTATTGAACCATTCAGAAAGCCACAGGGTTGTTCTTTAGTATCGTATTTAAACTCCATTGTCGATCAGTGTGACTGGTTAGTCAGACACTCGCCAGGATTAAACAGCAGACACTAGCAGTGATGATCGTAGGTTCAGCCAAACAGAGCAAAATAGTGGGTGTTTCCTGCAACTTTGACAAGAGAGTGCACTCTGTGGGATTAAACATCGTCCACGCTGTCACGCAACTTAGGGGAGGACAAAAAAAAAAATCACTTTGTGGTTAGTTTTGAGCTGTATGCCAGGCTGCTGTTACAGGGTTCCAGCTTTGGTGCAAATTTCTTTCCCGGCTCACACAAAGTGAGTTTGAGCTATTACAATCTGTGACCCAGAAACGTACTCAGGCTCCTTGTTTGAAAATATTTTTCAAGCACCGATGCTGTAGCCACATGTGAATATGTATACCCACACCATTTTAGTTGTGAAGGTTTCACAGATTTGTTGAACTGTAAATTCCATTCAATATCTGCATGGTTCTCCCATCTCATATAGGCAACTGTAGTGTCATCAGGTATACTGTTGTTCTATTTTAGGTGAAGGTTATGCAAATGCATAAATGTGATGCCTGTGAATAATTACTTCTTTTTTTTTTTCAGGATCTCTAATGAATGATGTATATCATAGATACAAGAGGTGAAACTTTCTGAAACCTGACTTGTAAAGAGCAAGTTCAATTGAAGCACTGTACATTTATTTTGTGTGGTAGGCTGAGGCTCTCTGACATTTCTCACACTAAGTAGAGTGGAAACATTTTGTTGAAAATGATATGTCATTGTCTTCTCTTAAGACAAATTTCTTCCACAGATAATTAATATCTCAATGTTGCCAAGTATAACAGCTCTTTATGGATGAAAGTTTTCATGAAGGCAAAGACTGGTATGTTTGTGAAACCAAACATTTTTGTTTTCAGAATTTCTCCTGTAGAAGTCAGTGTACTAATTCAACTCCATTTCAGTGTTCACTAGTGTCACAGTTTCTTTTTCAGAGCTCGAACTAAGCTTGAAAAAGGGCTCAGCAAGAATAATGTGGAATAAAGGCACTGACAGAACTTGTTCTTTTACAGCAAAGGTACCATTCATAGATTTTACCACATGTGCAGACCCTCAAAGTGCAGAATTTTTTTATGGAAATTGGATTTCTTGGAAAAGGAGAAAAAGGGACCGCTTCTTTTCACAGCAGAAAAATAGTGACTGTGTGTATTAGTCTACAATCAGTACTGAAGCAAAGGTCATGGACAGGGAAACAAAATGGGCCAGTTATTGCTGTCGATGAGGTGTCATTTTGACATTTTCAGTTTCATTTTAGTAGTGACTCTGGGCAAATTGGCTCTTTGCAATCGGCACCATCCGTTGTTTTCCACTTCAATTTTTCTTCAGTGCGACTTCACCAGTACTTCTTATAAACATAGTCCCACAGTCAGAGGATACAGTCAGATACTGTACCCACATTCACAGCTTGGCCATGCTTTAAACTTCTTCTGTTTCTCATTTTCACTTCCACTTTTTTGCTGTAACAGAATAAAAGGACAACACTTTGAGCAAAGTGAAGTCCAAACTACAATAGACTTCTGCCAATGCCAGATCTGCTTAAAGGAAAATAGGGCGTTTGTTTCAGAGAAAACAACCATACTTTTGAAACCAATGTTTGTGGACGTAGAATGAAAGATTCTTCAAAATAAGGAAGGACAGTAGCCTTCTTTTCAAGAAATAAGCTCCTCACAGATAGAAATTCAGTTATTTCTTACTCAACACTAATTTGTTCACCCAAACTTTTCAAAATTCAAATGATGCATCTTCCGTTACTCAGCATATGCATAATGTTTTAAGGAGATGCAGCTTTGGTAGACGTTTATTGATGACACTGAATGGTTTAACAATGATTACTGGTATTTTCTTTTGTATATATATCATGTTGGTGTATTCTAAACGCCCTATTTCCCTTTAAGGCGAGAATGAGGTAAATCACTACAGTAACAGCCGGTGCTTTCTCATTACGATTTTACCCAGCTATCTTTGACTTTTTAGATCCCAAGGCTTCTTTTTCTATAAAGATGCCTGCTGCTCTTCCAATTTCAGTGTAATATGTTGCACTCATTTATTTGATCACTTCATTGGATAATTCTAGGTATAAACCTCCAAGCCTCCGGGATGATTACTAAAGCTCATGCTAATCCAAGTTCCTGTTCACCATGTCAAATCTTTTATGATGGAAAAAAAGAAGTAAACCTACTGTGCATGCAGAAGGAATCAACTTTCAGACCGCAGTCAGTAGCTCAAGTCACTATAAAGAACTACACAGAACCTTCTCTCTGGTCTTAAAGGGCTTTACTGAGTTGGTTTGAAAAATCCACAATGTTTTTATTAGGTTACTAACCTCTGTTCATAAAAATTGCAATTTCAGGCATTTTCAGTGACTGCAGGAATACTGTAGATATAAGACTAATGAGGCCAAACAGATGCATGACATGCAATGCTTAATTCCCTCAAACTTACAACACAATAAACTAACCAGAAACAACCTCCAAGTGGGAAGTGAAGTACATATGTGCAACTATGATTCATAACTGTAGATGGGTCAGCTTCCTTACTGTAGCTTTGTTAGTTCACTTTCAGGTGTAATAAAGTGGAAAAAAGTCAGTGAATATTTGGAAACAGTTCAATGACATGTCAAAATGATTTCCTTTCTTCTTTTACATAGGTTGCACTTTCAGTTGAAGTTTTAGTTTAAAAACATGTAAGTCAAGCTTGAACATAATACTTGATGTTACTACAGTATATATGTGTCGTATCAGATGGTACAGAGAAAACAGCGGCTTTTTACGTAAGACACTGGCTCTTCATACCTCCTTCACATGTACAGTACAGTAGGAATGCAACGGATATCTGGTCCGTCCAGAGTATCCAGCCGGATAGTGAAATAACATCCGGTTCTGGTTCCGGCTGGAAATTTTTCAACATTTGGTTACAACTGTCAGACCAGAGGATATTAATACAGCATCTCTCAAAAATTAAAAAGCAAAACATGAAAGGAAAGGTTGAACAATAACAGTGTTTATGTGACATGTTGACAGTTTATGCAACTTGTTATGAGCAATGTTGAGTATATTGAATTAAAAAGTTTCATTCTGATTGAAGCGTGGCAGCAGTGATTTACCAGAGGCACAGCAGACAAGTGCCTGCAGGCCCCATAGCTATGCCCTGGGATTGCATCCAGAGACTGACAGTAAAGATGTCAGAAGTAGTGCAAAACTGTAACTTCCTGCATTTGAAAGATCTGTAAAAGGTTAAAAGGCAACCACAAGTGTGAGGGGCTTAACATAATCTAGCAAAGGTAGTTTTAAACTTAAAACCCGTTTTGTAATTTCATACAATTGCTGGCTGCAAACTATACAGCATTTTTTTCTGACAACTTTTCATTTAATTGTGCCCAAATAGAGATAACATGATTCGTTGCACACAACAGTGGTGATCAATTAATGGTTTAAAGTGCAGTAATTGGTCATTGTAAGTTACTTGTACAGGAATTGAAGCACAATTGTAGCATAATAGTCCCTAGGCCCTTTGCGTGTGAGACGTAGCACTCTGAAACTTAGAAACCTTATACAATTCATATTTTATAAAAAGGATTGTAAAACTCCAAGCCAGATTTTATCCCGAAGGATTTCAGGTAAGATCCAGCCAAATCTGATTCTGGCCGGATCTTAAAATTAAGATCTGGTGCATCCCTACAGTAAAGAGGGTTCAACGTTACAATACGACACCTGAAATGCTCAGGTGAATCACCATCTTGAACAAAACATGTTGGCAATGACATACAGAAAATTTTCCATTAAAAACCAGGAACAACGGAAGCAGTTTCTGGTGGCACTTACAACATAACAACTGTATTTCTATAACTGTGGATATAGATTTATGGAGAAAGTACACACTCTGAGCACACAGGGATATAGCAGTGACATGAGAACTTAGGTTTGGGACAGATGGCCGTCTCCTTCGCATACCGGGAATGTATTTGTCGTGCTGAGACAGGCAAGGGAATCACTCTTAACTGAGCAAAATCAGGTTATGTTTGGAAAACTCAGTGTAGAAATCATACAAAAAAAACATAAGGAAGGAGCTTATAAAATATAGTAAGATAAAAAGATGTCAAGTACAATCAAATGAGGAGCTTAATGTTATGGTTCAGGAAAAATGCAGTCCCTTTCGCTACTGCACACTTTTTAAGGTTTGCAAGAAATAATGTAGCCATCAGCACATGCGCATGGGAGATACTACCATGCATGTCCGTGTTGTGTGTTGCTTGCACACGTGAGCCCAATATCTCATGTGCTTACGTGTATAGCTGTCCTTCCGTATTGAGCTTAGCAACCTTCAGTAGACTTAGTAGTGGTACAAAGTGATTGTTACCTGTATGCTACTCTTCTCATTCTCAAGTTGATTGGATTTTGTGTTTAAAATTCAAGGCAAATGTGAAGCTTAGTAAATATGTAATAATATTTAGAATGCAAGACAAAGTGTATCCAGAAATGTGGAAGAACCTTGAAAAATGATAAATTTTGTTTAACAATTTCAACCAGGGATGAGATATGAAAGTGGCCATTAAAATCTCCATTACAGTGAAAATTTAAAAGTTATGTGAAAACCATGTTAAGAAAGGAACACGTTTCATCTGTACTGCTGTATCTTAATTTTTTTTTTCACTCTCACGTCTGAGACCTTCAAGCTCATTTTTTTTCCCCAACCCACTCCTCTTCAGGGAAGAGCAATATGTTAAGTTCAGAGAGTTTTTCTGGCTTGCCTAATTTCTCACGTTGGCTTTCCAGATAATTGGATTGCCGTAATGCTTTGGCAGTATCAATGTCACAGCTAGAGAGCGTTCTAAGAACTTAGCGTGACAAGAAGTAATGTCACTGCAGACCTGACCAGAGCATGTCAGCCAAATGGACACCCTGCCCTTACAATAATCATCCACCTTGAAGACCCTGAGAGAACCAAGAGAGATTTTATACTTTACTTTGCTCTGCACTTGCAGTGTATATCCACACAACTACTCCACATAGTTTGTAATACTTACTTTGACACTTCTGCAATATGCAATGCCCTTAGTCTGATCTGCAGTACTTGCTCACCCTTCTCTCAGACTTTCTTCCAAAAGTGCTCATCAACTTACAGTTCTTTCATCAGGATTGTTTGCTTAAATTAGTTACTGTCTTTTGAAGCAAACCAGCCATCAAGATGAATAGTTATGTTTAGGGTTGGGACTTTGCCAATGCTAGTGTGATAAAGTCGAGAAGCCAAATCATCCTTATCATTATGCTTGTACCCCGCATCTCAGCTACCTGTCACCAATCATGCACCATCCCTCCACATTGCCTGGTGTCCTGGTAACCCTTTCAAGTTTCAAAACTCAAGGAAATTCATAATAACATACCACTACTAGATGGTGCTGATACTGCACAAACAACAGCATTTAAGAACTTAAAGATCTGTTGGGTTTGTCCTACAAAAAAAAAAAATGAAATATGTGCTCCATAACAAACAATGTTTCTCTTTGTCTTCACATGTACAGTACAATTCGCTGAAAGCCACACGGCAGGTGTTACCACAAGGGACAGTATTACCAGACAGCCTTTGTAAGCAAAGAGCCTCACAAAGTGTGAGGCAACTGTGTAGGATAACTTGCAGATCCCACTAGTCAGCCAGAGGTTATTTTCTGACTCTGTTGGGGTGGTTTCAGAATCTGTTGCACTTCTCTTGACCTTGCTTGTAAAGGCCAGTTGGTATCCTGGTGTCTAGCCCACCCATTGCCAACATTCCCCTCTTAATTAATCCACCGCTCCAAAATCAAATACTGTGGAATTCCCAGTTAGTCTTGTAATCTTTGCTTTTAGAATGCAAGCAAAGATTAAAAGTGATGATAAAAATATTCAAGCACATACAACAGTTCGCAACAGTGTCACATCCCAATGCTGTAATGTCAGGCTCAGAAAAAAAAATGCTCGTCATTGGATCATCGAAACTACAATGCATGTGTGCATTCTGGTTTGAGATGTGTATGAAACTTTCAAGTGCTAAGCAATAACAAATTTCAATCCCCTAAAGTGGCCTGATTGTAATGGTCTGTTAACCCAGTACTGTTTTACATCCTTTCCTTGTTATTGTTGAAGCCATATCCAAACATCTTTGCAGTTGGTACAGTGCAAGTGACAACACTTCTGTTATGGTAGCATGCTAAACTGTGTTTTGTCTTGACTTATTAGAGCTGTGTGCCATTAGAGCTGTGTGCCATGAAGTAGAAAGCAGTGCTGAAATTTTAGCAAATCCATCTGATAGTCAAAGGGACAACTAACATCAAGATGGGTCCTATTCAAAAGTTAGTTTCCCCTCCAAAACTTGTGTCATGTCATGTTAGTAGGTGGCTGTACCATTAACACGCTTGTATTTTGCTGTTAGCAAATCATCACATTTCATGGCATTGTTTCAGCAGTTCAGTTTTTAATCTTTATAATCTCAAGCACTAACTGAATTAGGTTGTCTGAAGGATAACCTTGTCACAAAATTTAGTTGCCATGCTGGGATTTTTGGCAACTTGGATGACAGCACTAAAACCTGAATTCATCACTGAGAAAAGGTACAATGTGTTTTGGGAAACTTTGCAACATTATCTCTTTAATTTGGAAATGGATCCAGTACTTTGGTAGTAAAAAGAACTATCAACCTGATGTCTTTGATTTTGCAATTTCACATAGTTTATTCTCCAAGTGGGTCAAAGTTTGCAAACATCGATTTCGTTGAGTTCAAGTACAGTCTGTGTTTTTTTTCAAGGTTTTATTAGTAATAAAACCCCCATGGTTGACACATGTGATCAGTCTCATGCCTAGCGTTTGCACAGCCTTCCCTGAGTGGTTTGGCTGAACTTCCAGAAGTGCACACATGTGTCTTTGGCTGCAAAGTGCTTTCCTTTTGGAATGTTGTATCTTGCACCAAGCCAAAAAAAATTAAAGAGAAAACAGCTGGCTTTATTTGTCACTATTGTTTGGAAAACTAGTGCATGGTTATGGGAAAGTGGAAGTTTTCATTATTTTAATTGGAGAAAGCTAGGCTTTTCCTCAATAGGACTTTTAAACTTTGTGGTTCTTCATTATGGGTTGGTTGTAAAGCCATGTCAATGGATATGAACAAACAGCTTACCAGCTTCAGTATCTTCTAGTATCAACTGGGAAGACACAACCACAAAATAGCCCCCACAGTATCAGTATTCAGAACAGATGGGTTCGATCAGTTGCGGATCATAGGTTCACTGTGGTAGGCTGCTGTTCACCCAATACAATAAGCACTGTGCACTTTCAGTGTATTGCATCTAGTTTTTGCCAATTGTAATGTTTACCTGTCAGCTGTCTGTATCAGTCCACACATATCTAAACACGCAGCTGAGGACTGTGTATGTTTCAACTGTTCAAAAGTTAAGACCGAGATAGAAACATTGTGTACATCACTGATCCCTTACTCAAACCGGTGTTGGCACCTGAATTAAGTTCACCAGTTTTGGTAACAAACAAACACGGCATATCACTTTCAGCCTTACTCCTATGATGTGATACAGTATTTCATTTTGCGAGAGCAGCAGAATCAAGTTGATGGCTAAGTGCATCCATTCCTAACCTGAAGCCATGCATGTAGTTTGTAGCCTGTGGTACATATGTGTACATAACTGACCCAGATATGTGTCAGACCTACATATGTGTAAAATGAGCCTCAGTTATTGCCTACAGTAGACCTAGTTAAAGGAAGATAGGCAGAAGTTGTTCCACTGTTCACCCAAAGGAAGCAAAACAAAAACATGCATCCAGCAAACATTACAAGCATTGTACAGACTTGCCAAAAAGGCCAAATGTTGATCTACAGCTATCAGTCTCGCATTTGACAGAAAAGCGGTAGTTAAAATTAGTAGTTTAAAGGGAAATAGGGCATTTAGAATACACCACCATTGCGTACAAAGAAAATAGCTTTAACCATTGTTAAACCATTCAGTATCACCAATAAACATTTGGCAAAGCTTCATCTCCTCAAAACATTATGCATGTGATGAGTAACGGAAGATGCATCATTTGAATTTTGAAAAGTTTGGGTGAACAAATGATTATTGAGTGACAAGTAACTGAATTTCTGTCTGTGAGAATCTTATTCCTTGAAAAGAAGGCTACTGTCCTTTCTTATTTTGAATAATCTATCATTCTAAGGCCACAAATATTGGTTTTAAAAATATGGTTGTTGTCTGTAAAACAAACGCCCTATTTCCCCTTAAACATAAGCTTTCCTGCGTTTCACTTAAGAGGAAAATTCTGGGTATGACGGTGTTCGTTGGTCGGAATTTCAGCTGTTGATCAGTTCAACCCATCACTTATAACCTTAGCTTGTTACAGTGAATGACCATGGCATCCTTCTGAGAAAAATTGCTCAGAAGTACTTTTGTATGTGTAAAGTCCCTTACTAGATACTGCACCTTTACCCACCTTTAAAGTTGTCAAATGAAACTGAGGAAATGGAACATCATCACATGATGCCTCTGCACGAGTTTGAAGATAAACCAAAAACCCACTTTATAACAGCTGGTGAAAGGAACGGTTGCTGTAAAGTAGGGTGAGGTGAAGGATGGTGCGTACTGTACGTATGGTAGGGTGAGATGTGAAGAAGAATAAGCAGCATAGTCTGATTCACAATCAGTGGTAAACATTCCACGACATTGGTACAGATAGGGTGAGGTTACGATTACCAAAGTGCGTGAAATTCAGTCAGTCACATGGGTGAATATCTAGCGAAATTAAATATGGAGATCAATGTTTGCTGGATCATTGTAACAAATGTAGTTCCCTCCGCAAATTTTATTGAGGTGACGTCGTTTATTCCACAAATTTATCTGTTAAATTAAATGTTCACCTGCCATGTTTAAGAAGTGATTTTACACCCACCTTGTCCCATGAGACAGTATTGTATGTATTTTTTTTTCATACCTGGAACACCATACAATATTACTGGTTTCACAGCTCTAGACAGATTCATCAGTTTTGTCCCAACCCTGTGAACATGATTGGCAAACTTTGACAGCTACTCCAGATACTCCCTGTTTCCTGATGTGGAACAGCACCCTCCTTCTCAAATTGCCAACCTAAAGTTCATGGGCGATTCTTGCTGGTATAAAAATTTCCCTGTTTCGACCATTTGAGCTTTATCGTCAGGATTTTCAAACCAGGTGAGTTTTGTAACTTTCAATGCAAAATGGCATTACTGTACTTTCATCAGAATCACTTTTGGTTAGAACATAAACAACACAGATGGGGGTTGGAGCAAGCCTGTAGTCAAGAGGGACCAGGGGACAAAGCCCCCACATTTTTTTCCACCTGAATTTCTTAAGGTTAAAAAATATTAACACTAAATCACATGGGTTTGCCCCCTTTATGATGGCCCCACCCTGGGTTGGAGGCCCAAAACTTACTCTGCTTGCAGAAAAATTTGCAATGCCATTCCTTTGGCTAGCTCTAGATCTGATCAAAAGCATCCATAAATCTTTGAGCACCCAGAAATTGTATTATTTGGGAAGAAATGAGGTCGTAGAGCTGTCCATAGGATGAGCATTTGGACTTTTGCTGGACTGATGTGTTTCAATCTTACTGCCTTTTTTTAGCAAAATGTTTCCTTTTTCCTTTACCATGGTTAAAGTGCTGTTTATGTTTTGTGACAAGTCACACTAAATGTTGACAGTATTAAAACAGTGACACAGATTTCATCTAGATAGTGACATGTGGAGTGTAGTCAGTACCAATTACCTTGTACTGAACAGAGTGTATAACACTACTGATTTAGAGTTACCTGAGTGTGGTTGTGCCTGTAACAATTTGAATTTTTACTTCGACTTGAACGAAGTTCAGTCGAAGTAATGTAATCCCCAGAGCAGTTTGTGCAGTCATGCGTACCGATTAGTGCGTTCGGGGCCCTTTTGACGGTGATTTCTCGGCCGTTACGGGAGCTACAGAGCTGAAATTTGGTGGACGGGTGGACCGTGTACGGCGGCGTGCGTCCGTAAAATTTGGCGGGGATCGGCGATTTAGTTTTCTCGCTAGCGATCATTCTTCATTTTTTCACCAAAAAGCCTACTCCTCCTAGGGATTTCGGAGTTACGTCTTGAAATTTTGCACACTGTTAGAAGGGTCTTTCGTGCACAAAAGTTGTACTTTTTTAAGCAAAATTCGGTAAAATGGCGTTTTATGGACCGGTTGGCGTCCGAAATGGACCCTTTCGGAAAATGGCCAATTTCTCTCGAATAAGGCAAAAAATCGAAAATTAACTAATCTCATTTTGATTTTACACTTGTTGTAAAGGTCGTCCATGAATTTGGTGAGAATTGATTGCAAAACCGTGGAGAAAATGCCAAATGAAATTCGCCTGTACAAAGTCGAAAATCCAGTTTCTATTATTTTCGATCTCCTCGCCAAGCGTGGTTTGGTATAGCAGTGTGGATTAGTCCTGCTTGGTGGCTGTGATGTACGGTAGCTTTGTGTGCCATAATTTTCTTACGGTAGTCAAGGTGTAATACGCAAGCCGGGTGTCTTTGATGCAGAGCATGCAGTCTACTTGTTTGTCATGCCTAGGTCAGTGGAAACCATTAAGGACAATGGTTGAAGAAGGAGTATTTTCGTTGATACTAGCAACGAAACTAGCCCGTTTAAAGAGTTAGTTTTAGATTTTACTTGAATTGATTTAATTTTTTCCAGTATTATACATGGTTACGTGTTTTGGTCGTGATGGTTGATTGTAATTAATGTCAGTTTTCCATGAAATATATGATACACCCTTTATCACCATTTGGTATAAACTAATAGCAAATATGAATATGCAAAAAGCTGTTGTTGACTGCTAAACTTCAAGGGAGTATTTTGTACTCATTTTCACAAGAATAAAAAAGCATGGCTTCAAAACGTTTCAAATTAAAACTTTAAGATATTGCCATTATTTTTTTTTTCGTACTGTGATCTTGAATTATGTGTCGATGATGACTGCCTTCAGAAAATCAGCTAATTTTAAGAAACTGTTGCAAAACAGGGAGTGTAACCCCCTGTTTTTTTATGGTATAGCTTAACCAAAGGTGAATGATATTGCTTTGGGGAATATGTATTATTGTTGGCATGGAATGTTGAATGGAGAATCGTCCACATTAAATAGTAAACACTTATGACTTTTATTTGATAGCAACCTGTAAGTTAATGGTATCGTCGAAGATAATCCTTTTCCTGGAATCGATACCCACGCTGTCGTACCGTACCATACCCGTACCATAAAAATTCCTTGGAAAGGAAAGTGGACTGGTGCAATAAGTTGACAGTTGAAGGATTAACTGTCAACTGTTAATAGGAGTGATAAGCCACTCAGATGATGAGTGTCGTCTGTTTATAGCATTGGTGTGTGTTCAATAGACACTTCATGCATACAACTGTCAGATTTTGATTTAAAAGAAATGAATTTTCTAAATACTGATAGTACAATTCAAGATAAATAATGCGTCATATTTTGATGTGAAACAAGCAATATATTAGACAGAGATTTTCTTCTATATGTTATATACTTTACAACATCAGTGATTCGAGATATTGACATTTTTTATTATAAAAGTGAAAAGATGGAATTTCACCGGCCTCCTTCTGGAAATCCCCCCTTCCCTTTGGAGAAGTGTTATACATGGTTACGTATTTTGGTCGTGATGGTTGATTGTAATTACTGTTAATTTTCCAAATTGCCATCTTTAGTCGAAGTTTGCGTCATTGACGCTCTAGTTTATGTGGCAAAGTTTCCAAAACTGGCATGACGTTCAGTATTAAGTCTTGTTGTACATGTTCCAAAGACACTTAAGGCCTGTCATGATGAAGATGTGCATTAGGTTCACATGAGGTATTTAAATATTCATCACATACTGCATGATGCATATTGTCTTCCTAGTAACACTGTCTACCTTATGTGCACCTGAAACTGGTACACACCGTATGTCTTCATTACGCAACTATTCAAATTCTTAAATGTGAATACACACCTGGTAACATGATGTCTTTCGTAACCTGGCAATCGTTTGTTCGCTAATCGCTACTATTTGAAAACTTACTGTAAATGATCCTAATGCAACTGTCTGAATGCTTATGTATGTGAACACATGCCTTGTGCATACAGTATGTCTTGCTAATGCGGCCATCTGTTTTTGCTGTCAGTGGTGTCTTTGAATTTCATCCTAGGAGGTGTTCGGAGAGTCACGCCATTTTTTTCCCTTTTATTGCTTCTCCACACCATTGGCATTAAAGCTGTGTAGTTTGGTCACGGTGAAATTCAGCAGTGCGACTGAGCCGAAAATTTGATGAGATGAGATCCTTCTGCAGTTTTATTGATTACCGTATGTACAGACAAGGTTTCTCGACTTCCCAAAATCTCTCGACGAAGCTGCCGATTCGGGAATTTTCATCCACAGAGCTTTATGAGTGAAGCAGTGGAAGATGGTGCTCTCGACTGCTGAATGTTGAAGATGTCTGCTCAAAGCCCAATTGCTTTTAAACTTTTTTTCAAATGTGTGCTATGCGCTTCTGCCAAGCGGCTCCATGACACGATTTTGAAGCAGTGTCCCGTCGATTTGGCACACTGATATTGGTGGGAACAAAAGAATAACAAAGAGGGTTTAATTTGTTCTCACAATTGATGCAATGCTGGGCAAAGTGAGTCAGTTTTTCTCACAAATCGTTATTTTGACAGACTCGATTGACATTTTCTTTAAAGGATGCAGCTGCATATAGTTTCATATTATCTTGCACTTAAAACTTCGCTGATTTTGTCCAAACAATGTAACAGAGAATTGAAAAAGCTGAAAAGAATGCTGGGTATTTTTGGCCATTTCTGGGTGAGTGCCAAGTAAAATGTGCACCATGTGCTGGGTAGTACCACCTACATCCCAGAGCTGAATACTTAAAGGGAAAATGCTGTCACCCCAATTTGTATTTTAGTATCTATCCTAATTCATGGATGGCTGTAATTCATGGATTGCTGTAAAGTGACAATATTTTTGTATAGTGAGTTGCTAAATTTATGCAAATTATTTGCTTACTTTGATACTCAATAGTTTGAAATACCCCAAAAGATACTTGTAAGGTAACAAGGAGGAGATTTGTTAGGTTTAGCTGATTCTTCATAATAAAGTTGGGGTGACTGTGTATTACCTTTAAAGTGAAGCTAGAGTCAGAAGTTTCAAAAGTACATCACACAAAGCTTAAAAAGTGAATTCAATCATACAACTCCCATTTTCACACTTCATTTCTGTAAAATGTTAAGGCTTACATAGCTGTATTCACTGAAATTTAAAATGGTAGATTTTGCAGCAATTTGTGATGTCATTCTCCTGATACTCAAGTTCCTTTTTTGATTCCTTGCCGTAGGCAGGGGACTCTATGCAGTCCTGATGTCGTGTGTGTGTGTGTATGTATGTGTGTGTGTGTGTGTGTGACGGTTGCTCGTAAACACTCTATCTCAAGAAGGGTAACTCTGAGTAATTTCATTTTTGGCATGTAGGTTGCCCATATTGAGTAGATGATCCCTATTGTTTTTGGTGTCCAAATGTTGCATATTAATGAGGTTATGGGGTAAAACATAAAAAATGTTAAAACTGCCATAGTTCCTTATCCATGGGTCAGATTTGTTTTAAACTTGATAAGGTTGTCTGTTATTAACAGGTTCAAGACCGTGTGAAATTTAATGCTTATCAATAGAGAGGAAGGGATAATTTTTCACTATAAAACAATAATAATAGCCTAAACACCATTATTGTGGTTATTATGAACTACTGTACAAATGCATAGGGGGGCTACATTGTGCAATGGCAGTTTTTGATTCTGTCGCACACAGTTAACTCAATGGGATTGCTCCCTACAGTACTGCATTTGTAACTTAGTGAGTAACTTCTAGTGTGAGGGGCCTCTGATGATAAGTTGTCCAGAGAGATAGTCTTGGTATGGGGGAGTCATGGGGTCAGATAGACCCCAGTGCATTGGAATGTTAATGGGTTTATAAAAAAATGAAGAAAATAAAAAAACCATCTGTTCTGTCATTTATTTGGATAATATCAATATCCAGAGGAACAGCTGGTAGCAGAACAAGGTTTCTTAACAATCAAATTGGAGTGCTTTCAATCATATTTCACAATGTCGGAAAGGATGGAGGAAGCAAAAATATTGAGGAGGAATCGTAACTTAGGGTCAACTTACAAGGACTTTGAGTGTGTTAAAAGCTACTTGTAACAAGGAAGAAAGTATCGCAGTCGATAAAGGAAAATTTGCAAAAGGCAGAGCACCAATTTGAGGCAATGGAAGAGGTTCATGCTGACCTGGCTGGGCTGTTGTCTGATGAAGCATTTGAGCAAGCAGAAAGCTGGATATTGGAATGCAAAAAGCATACTGAGGAGAGGGAGGAAGCATTGAAAAAGTTAAAGGAGGAAATTGAGTTTAAAATTAGCGTTGGAATTACCTAAGGCAGAAATTCCACCATACGATGGAGACCCAAGAACATTCTGGTCGTTTATGAAGAATTTTGAGGTAAATATGGCAGACAAGCTGAGTTCAGATGAGGTAAGGTTGAGTTATTTGATTCAACTAACAACAGGCAAAACTAGAAGCAGCATTGATTACTGTATGTTTTTTGGAGCTCAGAGATAATGTTGACTGATGTCATACTCATACTGTACTTGATGTGTGGGTTGTATGGCGTGGGTAGGTGATCCCTATTGCTTTTGGTGGACTTCAAATGTCGCTGTCATTTTAGGTCACCAAAATAGAGGTCATTTTGGGTTAAAGGCTTGTGGTGTATCAAGAAAAATAACTGCAGTTGATCTTATACTTGTCAACATTTTGTATCTCAGTAATGAAACAAGCTATTTGAATGGGAGTTGCGTTAAAAGGATTTATTATCCAACTTCTGATATTGAAGACTTCAGATACACATTACATGATATTTGTACTCAGTACATGTCTTCCTAATGCAACTTTTTGGACAGCCCACTTTAATTTACACATAAACCATGTTGCATGTATTCTGATTGCATTGGTTTGAACACTCGGAGAACATGTGACAGGCATCTAGAAAAGTGCTAGTGTGCAGGGTGAAACTCTGAATGACAATCTGTCTATCTGTCTATAACAGTTTTTGAAATGTGGCTTGTATAAGTCTGATGAAATGCAAAGTGTTGCACATGGTCCGTTTTCCTTTCGTTAGGCCCACACTATCTTAGTTACCTGCCATCTGGCCCACAGATTGGTAAGTGATGTGAAAACAATATATGTTTTTCCAAATAAATCCCTTTAGACATTCAAAATTGTCAATTGTCTAAAGGTTACAAATACAAGGGATATATCATTACGCACATCATGTGAGTCCCTCCCTTGATGTTACAAATTTGCATTTTTGGCCTATCTTTGTAATTGTACAAAGTGAAAGTTGTTTCCAAAATGGTCAGTGTTTGATTGATTTTTATAACTTGATGAAAATTGTGACTCTTTTCAGCATTTATTCAGTCAATGCTCCAAAATGTGTTTTCCATGTTTAATACATGACCTTTAAATGTGAATGGTTACTGTACTCGGTGCATGCCTTTCTATACCGAATACTTAAATCTGAACATTTGCCCTATGCTTATATGTCTTTATTATGCTATTTATTAAATATTTAAATATGAACTTATATTTGTGATGCACTATAAGTTTAGAGAGATGCACGTATGCTCCCTGTTGATATGAAGACTGTGTATTGTGTGACTGCATGGTCTTGTGATAAGACGACAGTGTCTTTTTGGTTTCGATGAAATTGTAACCTTTGTAATCACGCAGCGGTGTATGTGGGTTTGTGATGCCTACCCTGTAAACACTACATCTCAAGAAGGGAAGCTTGGACAGGTCTCATATTCAGGACATACGTGTACCACATTGAGTACAAGAATTCTATCGTTTTTGGTGGAGACCAAAGGTCATTTGGGTGTCAATGGGGTCAAATTGTGAAAACCTTGTAACTATGATGTCTCAAGAAGGGAAGCTTGAACAGTTGTCTTATGTGGTATGTTGGTGTACCACATTGAGTACAAGAAACCTATTGTTTTTTGGTGGAGATTCATGATCATCTGGGGTCAACAGCGATCAAATTGTGAAAGGCTTGTAAACACAATATCTCAAGAATGGAAGCCTTGACAAATGCCATGTGGTCTGATGATGTCCCACATTGAGTACACCATCTCTTGCAAGTTTGGTGTAAGTCAAATGTCATTTGAGTTCAAGAAGGGTCAAACTGTGAATACATTTCAAATAGTGTATCTCAAGAAGGGAAGATTGAACAAATGTCTGGTATGTTGGTGAACCACATTGATTATAGGATCACTTTTGACTTTGGTAGAGGTCAAAGGTCATTTGAGGTCAACATGGGGCAAATTGTGAAAATGTTGTGAACATGATATCTCAAGAGGGAAAAGTTGGGCAGATCTCCCATTTTGAATGTAAGTGTATCTCATGGAGTATGCAAGAATTCCATTGTCTTTGGTAAAGGTCATTTGGCGTCAACAGGGTCACTTAATGAAATTCTTGTAAACATATCTTCAGAAGGGAAGCTTTGACAGATGTCATATATGCAGTATGTAGTTGTATCTCATTGAGTACAAGGACCATTTGGTCTTTAATGGCAGTCAAAGGTTATTTGATGTCAGCAGGGGTCAAATTGTAACAATCTTGTAGACATGATTTCAAGAGAGGAAGCTTGTACAGATCTCATATTTCATATGAAGCATAGGTAGTCTGTGACGCATACTAATGCTATAATGTCGGATAATCGGATCATCGAAACCACAATGCATTTGTGCACTCTGGGTTTTTTTTTTTTCAAGAACTTTTAAAAGTTCCATGTGTAGTATGTTTCCTGATACCAATATCCGATCAACACTGTTCGCCAGTGGACGGATTCTCTCAGAGGATGTATATATGCAGTTCAGAGGAGTGGCACCCGGCCTCAACCATTTTGTTGTGGGCATGTGGATTGTGGGAATAGTGAAAGATAAGTCCAAGTCAAAGTCGTGACCAAGACTTCGTGTGCTGCTTAACCAGGGAGGTGGCATTTAGAAGATGAACAAAGTCACTAGGTAAAGATTTTGAATGCACTGACTGAGATGTAATAAACTATGTTAGTGACTTAGTCCCATTATATCACCGTAGGTTGGCCATGGGTAGCTTCAAATTTAGTGAGTAATCCTTTTTCCTTTGGCTGCGCCAGTGGATCCTGCACTCCTCGTGCACTTTTGTTGCCTTGCTCTTTCTTAAGACCAAGTTTGTGTATTCATTAAAATTGTAGCCCTCAAAGGGAAAATGAGACATTGGAGAAAAAATTGCATGTAAAAGAACGCGGCAAAAGAGCTACAAAGAGTCTTAGAGGCAGCGATGGGCATTGCTGTGTCATGTGACACCACCTGCTTGTACAGTAATCAAGGAGACAGGGTTGGTTGGGCTTCAATTTCGATGAGAGATGAAACTCTATTGTTTTTTGTGAAAAACAACAGTCACCTCTAGGCAGACAGGTGGCAAAAGTGTTAATGCACTGTGAACCTTGTATCTCAGGAGGAACTACAGGTGGAATTCCATAGCAAGTATTAATTCAACCCTAAGTACATGAATGTCAACGGTGTTAGAGCTCAAGATAGTAGAGAAACATTTAAAAAAAAAACACCAACCAGTACATGTAGTTTGAAAGTATGCAGTGGTGATAGCCCTAGGCATGTTTGCCACTCTGTGTCAATGTGTACATACAACAACAGCAGCCAGGTGATCACTGTAACTTCAAGGAGGAAAAGTTGTTTGAACTTTAGATTTTGAACTTAAGATTTTGTGAGTAGATAGATGATTCAAGTGTTGTGTTCTTTATGGGAGGGGGGTGGAAGGGGATCAAGGCCACATAAATTAAACTCAACGCTGATGTTAGGCTTGTTACTATGAACAAGGTCTTGTTCCGCTGTTTGGGCCACCTATTTTCTTCCCATTATCCCATGGGAACACAACAAGCCTGAGCTTGATTAGCCCAATTTCCAAGGTGGGGTCAGGATAATTTAATTGTACAGTACTCTGCAATTGTGAAAGGTTGTTTGTAAAGGACTGCTTCATTCTAATTTTGGAAACCCCATGCTTCAAAAATATTCAAATGAATTTTACTTGTTGGAATTTCAAAGTATGTAGATTCTTCCTAGTAAAGTAAACATTGCATATTGTGAAAGTTGTTTGAGTTTTGGCACAGTAACAATAGTACTTAGGACTGTGGACATAGATATCTTTTGGTGGAATGAATCGCTGTGTTACTTTATTCGGATTTTCCGCGTCACTTGATGTTGACACAAGTAAATTTTGCGCTATAGACCTTACATGGCATTGTGTCTACTGTAATACTTACTTGCTAAAAGTGGAAACTTCAAAGATACAGTGGGTAGTAAATTGTAAACCGTTGATTTCTGTCGTACTTGAATGGTACTGAAGTTCATGTGATTTCAGCAGAGGTCAAAGACTGAAAGCCATACAACTTGATATCTCAAGTGGTGAAAGTTCTTTCAAACTTGAAAGGTGGCAAGCAGTCATACAAACCTTAGTGGATCTAGTTGATCTCTCTCAATTTTTGTGGAGTATGAGGGGTCATTTTGGGTCAACAGAAGTTAGAACCCTTGCCAAACCTTGCAAATTAAGGTATCTCCATCTGCAAAAATTAACCTGAAATTGTGACTTATTATACAGAATTTGAACCTGTATAGCACGTGATGGGTAACCACCAAACGTGTCGTACAGCATGTTACATACTAGGTCTGTGCGTGTGCACTGTTTATACTTATGCTTGAGACTCCAGGAAAAGCTGCCTTGTCTTAAGCTAAAGTTTGCATTAATTTTATGATCATTGACCCTCTCGCTCAGTACATTATCATTAATAATAATGACCGTATGTTTTTTCACATTTCACACTGCAGACGAGTAACTGTGTAGCACAGGTGCCACCCGATGCACCTGAAATCTTTACCTATGACTGTAATGAGTGTTTACCTTAAAAATTGAACGTGTTTTTCCCCTTACATTTGGCACATGAACAAAGTTCAATAGGCTTGTGGAACACTGCAATTTTGTCATTACCAACATTTCAAATGGTATTTCATAAGTTGCTTCATCATATTCTAATACTGAGCCATTTTGAAAGATGTGAGAAGTCTGCGTGATTTCCAGTGAACATTAACATGTCGGATACTGACTTTACATTTCCAGGAGGGAAATGGCAGTTCATGGTAATATCTAGTGAAGGACCGATACTGTGCTGTGCTGCTTTGTCGTGGTCATTTCTGCTTTCTCTCGTAAACCTAACGCGAACTTCAACGTGGGACTGCTGTGCCTTCTTATGCAAACTGCAGTATCTTGAAGTGCAAATTTTGAAGATAAATTTGCTGTGAATGTTCATGGAAAAGCCATTTACTGCTGATTCTTTGGGATACACTGCCTATGCACAACAATGCAACTTGAATGTGGTTCCTAAATACAATACTCTTTGCTGCAGATTCCTGGCACATTGAGACGGTTTTAATATGTGCTTATATCGATAGATTGGCATGGCCCCATGCCATGCATCAACACAACTATTTCACTCTAATTTTCAAGTTTCAATCAAGTTTTCTCATAACTGTTTGTATTTACCACTGTGTGCTGCGTATATGCTGTCCCCATACGTACGTACGTACCTACATACTATACAGTACTTCCCATACAGTATCCGAATCAAGACACTATATTATTCTCTTTTGTTTTCAGTTTCAGCCATTGTTGTTTACAATCTATCCATTAAAATTTCAGAATATTTCTTTTTAACATATTTTCACCGTTTTCCCTTTTTTGCTTTGCAGACAAATTCCAAGGGCTTTTCAGATTTCTGCGTCAGCAATATCAACCAGGCAGCCTTTGGTCGCAGGGAAATTGAAATTGCTGAGCAAGGTTTGTCTTTTCAACTTTTTGAAATGTGATTGTTCATGTCTAACCCAAAATTTGAGAAGAATGAAGTGTCATTGCGTGTAGACAGCAATTGTCACAAAAGCGAAACCACTAAAGTAAAAGGTGGTTTAGTGCACTGAGCAAAGGTTAAATTGTGTGATTTGAGAATATACTCTTTGAAATGCCTGATGGTAACACTGTCTCTTGCAACTATGTCCCTCTCTTTATGAAGCTGTTACTGCCTTCAGCAGTGTTAAGACTCCCTTCATAGTTGTATTCCTGGGGTCCACCATGAGTCTTAAAAAAATAGATGATGTTGCAATTTAAGGTCATTAAAGTTTATAGTGTTACCTTTGTTCCAGAATTGATGTTCAAATGAACAAAAGGTACATAAAATGAATGAAAAGCATATTAGATGTTAGTAAAGTACAGGTTGGTCAGTTGGTTATAACTTGGGTTCTCTTCTGGGCTCTCTTCTATACCCCTGATCCGAATGTTCGGAGGGGATGTCTGAGGGTGGAGAGAGTGCTTGCCGTGATCCGGAGCGTGAGGGCCGGGAGTTTGAACGGCTCCTGTGTCGTTCTCGTTCTGGTCTTCTGCTAATGGCCTGTCAGTCCTGGGAGCGGTTCCGGATCTCAGTGTCTCTTGGTACCGACGTCGGTTCTGGGTCCTTCTGTGGGGACCGAGGAGCCTCCGGCTCGTGGCCTGCTGTCCCATCCTGATTGGGTTGGGGTCGGTTGAGATTTGGGTCCTGGCTCTGCAGTTGGTCGGCATCTAATTCTATAGGCTGCGCCCCAGCCGATGCCTCCAGTGGGTCACGATCGTGACTCTTCACGTTCCTGGTGGGTTCCGGTTGGGAGCCCGAACGTTTCTTGGGTTTAGGCCTGGTCTTTGACGGCTGTTTCCCTTTAGAGCGTGATCTCGGCTCTGGAGCTGCTCCGGCCGTTGCCGGAACCGAGGTCGGAGAATCCCCTGCCCCGGACTCGACCGGGGTACGGGGATGATAGGAGGTGTCTTCTGTGCATAAGTTAGATGGAGACAGGTAAGTTCGTCATTCGTAAATATCCAAACCAGGTGAGTTTTGGGATAACAACTTATCTAGACAAATATTTCCGGCAAAACTCACCTTTGCTATTTAAAAAGTATTAGAGAAAGGCATAACAACCCCCATTCAATATACCTTTTTCAGTGCACAGGTGGGGGGGGGGACTTCTTTGAAATTATCTCTTGGTTTTCCTGAGACATTAGTATGGAAATTCTATGCAACAGCAGTTGGAACAGTGTGTGGAATCTTTAGACGTATGCAGGATTTTTCATCCATATTTCCATCCACTGCACAAACAGCGTATCAAAGAATGGTGTTTCAGCGAGTGCAGTCAACAAAACCTCATACAAGCATGTAATTTTCCAGCAAACAAAAGTCCCTGAAGCATTGGTTTAAATTTGATGAGACAGCCGCTCTTCGCCGCAGAATCTTTGACCTTTTCATCAATAGACGGAAGGCTGCATTTAATCGAAAATTTTCTGCGCTATTGATTGACGGGACGTCCTTCGCGTGGGATGAAGGAGTTTTTTTTTTCGTTCTCGATTTCATCTTCAGAGACCCCGGTCTCATCAGATTTCAGGCTCCGCCGATGTTTGCGTAATTTATTAAAACACCCAACCACATGAACCTGTCTCATGTGGCTAGGAAGCGTGCAAAAGCTTTTCTGTGATTTCACTGGCTTTAAATTTCTCTCAGGATTGAAACATATATCTGCGATTTCGAAATCCTCCTGTCGAAGTGTATGTGATCTCTCTGGCACCTCGGATCGAATAACTTCCAGAATGCGACACGTCGCTCGGAGTTGAAGCGACATCCACCCTCACACGTTACTTTAGGTGTGTATCAACATAACAAGCATGTCTGCAGAAGGCCTGTAGCATATATCCTTCATTCGGGAATGGAAGAAATCATCGTAGTCGAGCTAGAAGACCTCGTAAAAGTATGATGCTGGAGGGAGTAGTATCGTATAAGTGTGATTCTTTTTAAAGCAAAATTTTGAAAAATTTTAGTACCGTACTGTACCTTCAGTGAGTTCCTCCTACTTCCAGCTGGGTATTCGTAGTATCCTTGGAAGGTTAGGCATCTCATGGATTGCTTTGTAAACATGTTTCAGTGAATGCTTTTCTTTGCTGTGTGTGTGTGTATATGTCTGGTATTTTATTTTGTACTGTAATACATGAAGAAAAACTGCCTGGTAGATATGGTCATGATTTAGGACATCTTTGATGTCCAGTGTTTCCACAAATCCATCAACACTTTTCTGAAAAAATAGTCCCCAACTTTCCTGGAATCCTGATTTTATTTGTCAAAGTAAAGATGACCGAATTACAATAATTTACAGAGTGAGAGAATAAAAGTTATTTTTTATGTTTACTTAAATCGTTGCAATTCCCCAAAATTTACTGTCTTATGGGAAATTTCCTTGAAAGTGGAAGCACTGGTGATGTCATCTTTTCTAATGTCTTGCCAATTGCAACAGTCAGGGTTAAGTTGATGCCTTAAATTTACTTCATTACTCACCTGTCTCAACCCCACAATTGCACTTCCATATAGTGTCAGGAGTACCAGTGATCTTAACACTGCCTCTAGTGCAATGGTCTTAAAATAGGAATGATGTTCGTTGCATGGTTACTACTCCTTTTAGGGAGGTTGATGAAATCACGGGGTGACCAACCTGTGCCAAATTTCGAAGAGGCATCGTGCTGCCCTCAAAACCCCGTTTTGAACGAAATAGAAATTAAGAAGATAAAAGCAAACCAAAGGGGCAAAAGTAATAAGATATAATCCATATTATAACTTGTGATAAACTAACATGTTGTTGTCAAATCTTACACTGACTACATCTGCCAATGTTTCTGCTTTTTTACATTCTTGGCATTTGCCTTGCCAATGATATGCCTGCATGCATACTTCTACTTCTTGCAATTCTCACTTGTTACACGTTTCCATGTCACAACATTTTTGTTGTTGTTGTTTTTTGTTTTTTCTGTACAGATATTATAAAGAGTGGGATAAAAAAAGGTTGAGGCTTTCAGACTGTGCCCCCTGCAACAACGTTAAAGGTGGCAATGTGGCCCTTCGATAGTAAAAAAGTTCGAACACTCCTGATTTACAGCTTTCCCCTTGCATGGCTGAGAGTTATTTTGCATCATTCTACTGGTTACTGTTGATGTTCATGTCGGTGTTGCAAGACTGTGGCCTAGTCTCTTTGCATTCTCGGGTGCACTGGTCAACAAAATTAGTGGTAGCTAGCAAGTTCAAATGTTGAGATTTTGGTGACTAGTTCTATTATATTTCATTCCGTAAATGTTCAGCAGCGGTGGGATTATGATACCATTCATTCTCAGGCATGTCGGACATGTTTGTTGTATCAGTATTAGAGGCTGCCCCAACTTTGTTTCAGTTCCATTCAGCCGGTGACATTAAAGCCCACTGCTGAGTTTTCTATGAAGAAAAACTTAAACCTCCAAAAATGAAGGTCTACTGTAGGAAAACTAGGTTTGCGGAAATTGAGGACGGTTTACAAGCTTCTGACCTAAACTGAGATGTGCCTTTTTGGTTTCAAATTACTACAGTAATTTCAACCTGAAATGAGATATACAGAAAATCCATTTGCTGAATGAAATTCAGCAAATGTCATCCTGGTAATGAGTACAGCCATTACGTTTATCATCATGAGGTTTTGATATCACTTTTCTGCCCACATTCATAATTTTTTTCGGTCCTAAAAATGGTTATACTCGGTTACATTTTTGTTTGAGGAATATGGGACAACCCCCTCTTTTGCTAGTCAAATTTTCAGACATACCCAGCCCTTTGGCTTTTTGAATTATTTTGAGGTATATTTGTTTTGAATTATTGAATGGCAAATAGCAGAACTTTATGTAAGTGAAATGTTTATAACATTCTGATATAGACCTGACATGGTAATCAGAAGATGTCCATCCATCGTTATTTCTTTGCCCACAGAAAGGACAGGAAGCTGTAGAAACATTGTGCATGCTTTAATGTTCCTCTCAAACCAATTGGCCTAGTGCATCTGTCGAAAAGTGTTGCTAGTGTTCGAAAAAAAAATTTTATTACCTGCTTATGCACCTTTAAAGGGAAATTCAGTATTTAGAATATACCAACATGACACACAAAGAAAATAGCTTTAGCTATTGTTGAACTATTCATTCTCATCAAGAAACACCTGCAAAATCTTCCTCTCCTCAGAACATTATGCATGTGATGAGTAATGGAAGATGCACCATTTGAATTTTGAAAAGTTTGGATGAACAGGTCATTGTTGAACAACAAATAACTGCATTTCTATCTGTGAGAAACTTATTCCTGAATAGAAGGCTACTGTCCTTCCTTATTTTGAATAGTCTGTCATTTTTGCCTACAAACATTGGTTTTAAAAGAATGGTTGTTTTCTGTGAAAACAAACGCCTTAGTTTTCCTTTAACTGACAGACGGCATATTTCTTTCCTCCCAGGTTTCAATAAGTTTCTGATGTCAAGTTTAATACTAGCGAGACATTTGAAAAAAAAAAATAGTTATCATTATTAAAGCTTTCTTGCTTGATTTTAGTGACTGTTACTGTGACTGCTACAGTACCAGTTTGCATATTACTCTCTGCAGATACAGCTGATTTTCCCGCCATAATTCACCACTTTCCTGGTGTTTACTTTATTCGCGAAGCAGAGAGCATCCAGACATGTCCATGTCACATTTTGTCTACATTTCCACAAAGCTCTATGGAATGCAGTCGTTTTTGATGCACCGGCATTCTGTGCCGTCTGCCTTCACGGGACACTTCAAAACGTAACCAAAGAAGCAATACAAGTTGATTGCTGGAAGTTTGCCACTTCCACCCCATAATGCAATGCTGCAGTATCAGCTATACTAATCATGACCTCAGTTTCATCTACATGCATGAATTTCTTTTCTAATTTGTTTTACATGGTCAGTAGCAAACTATTTAGTCTCACACTGACGGTGGAAGTTCAAAAAGGGATTAAATTTACGACACTTTGATATCCAAGACTGAACTACTGGTTACACATCAAATGGTTGCTTGTCTCCAAAAGTATGAAGACTTGACTTTTCTTCATCTTAGATAATAACTGTGGTATAAATGTGAGGAATATCGGTAATTTTAACTAAACTTTGACTGAAATCAAAACTCTGAATGCATTTTCGACCATTATCCACGAGCTCTTTGAGTGTCACTGTCTGGATTTCTCTCTTAAAGCCCCGAAAGTTTTCTTTCCTATTGTTTTCCTTTCCATGGCAGGTTTAACATAAAATTTGTGGCACAAAATATTCGCTGATTAATTTGCAGGGCAGAATGTCCTGACCCACTGGCCAACAGATTTACACATGTGGCTTGGAGTCAAACTCGCAATGAAGTATTTTTGGGTCTCTATAGAATTGCTGTCCTTTCATATTGCACACTTCAGACACAGCTGTAGAACATACATGTTTTTCGATAATTAGACCAGAATGCGCTGCCGTACCGTAGCAGGTACAACTATAAACGATTGAAATCTTGTGTCAACAGGCAGGATGTCCTGGAGGGCCATTTGTAGGTTGTAGAAGGCCGATTGATTGGAACGGCAAGGCCCACTGTATCTCAGGATTGCGGCTGCCTGTCCACTTTTTCCTTCAATATCGGTACAGTCGCGTGAAATTAGAATCCTGTTTGTGTGAGTGACAGATGAAGGAATTGGCAATTAGCCTACTCAGTAGATCAACGAGTCTGTCGTTCAAACTGACGACCAAACATACGAAGACTAGTTTATACCAACTAGTTTCAGTTTGTACTTGATATTATACTGTGTCTGTAAATAGTTACTACATTGGTGACTGCTGGTCCCTTAGCTACAGTGGCGGTGCCAGGATGTCAGACTTGGGGTGGCAAACTGAGGGCAGAGGAAATTGTTGAGGGGGCAAAGATTTTTGCGCGCAGCGCGCAACCGAGCGCGAAGCGTGAGGCCTTGTGGGTGGGGTCCAGGGGCCTGCCTTAGGGCCCCTGGTGGGGTCCAGGGGCATAGCCTCGGCGGGGGTCCAGGGGGCGAAGCCCCCTGAACCTCTGAGGTTTAAGCATATCTCTGGGTGGAAAATTAAACCCCAATAGAGGTATATTATTTATTTTTGTATTATTTATTTTTTCGGTTGACCGTACTCCAAGGTTCCCAACTTTTTTCTTTGTGAGTACCATTTCACATGTACGCGGTACCACCGAGCACACACACATACACACATACATGCACACACACACACATAGGCTACATACACTTCCATTCCTATATTTAGGAAAACAATGACATTCCTATATTTAGGAAAATAACCACCTACCCGCCCTTCCCTTATGCTGGACGGTAAACATTCCTGAGAAAATTGGTCTTACCAGTCTGGCCTACTGTTGAAGTGGCTACGGGCATGATATGAAAACTGGCAGCCTGTGTAACATAAATTAGGCATTAATCAATCATGGTTCCCCGGAAGCTGTTCTTATTCAGTCCAATGCCAATACACAGTTTTGTGATTAATTTTGGATGAGTACAAGATCTGATTGGGAAGGGTGAGAGCAACTGGGGAGGGGGCAAGGAAACAATCTGGAGGGGCAAATGCCCCTCTTCCCCCCCTCCCCCCCCCTCCCCCCCCCCCCTCCCCGTAGTGCCGCCACTGCTTAGCTATGGTTTGGATGTCCTCCACTGCCTAGAGCTCAAATTGCACCATAGAAACTGGAACTGATCTCCTCCTGTGTATGGTTTTGTCATCATCAAAGTAGAATGCAATGGGGTTACGTCGTAACAAATTGGTCAGCATAACTCCTGACTGCACTGTAACTACATAACAAATCAGTTTTGTAACTGACAGTGCTGTAAAGTGGATGGTAGTAGTGTGCAATGGTATTACAATTTTATTACGATTTTATTACATACTTTCTGATTTCTTTTAATGTGATGCAAACAGTAGCAGTGTCCCCTGTTTCGTTGAGTCATATATGGACACAGGCTAATTTTGTCACCAATGTGGCAACAAAGATTCATTCACGCGATGACACTTAATTTATGGCTAATTAATAATGCGGTATCCTGGGAGTCAGTGGCCAAATAAATCTTTTTTATGGGTTGCAAGATTCACCGCCCTTTGCCGGCTGCAACAGTCCCAGAAACTGTTGAGTGCTTGGATTGAATGTCCTGGGGGGTTCTCCTTTAATGACATGTAATGCCTTCACCTTCTGACTTTCCATCGTCGACAGTCGTCGTGCGCCGTCATCACAGACACGCACTGAATGCATGGCATTGCCGTTGAATCGATGAACGACATTCGTAGCGTAGAAAGTAATATCTCCTGTGCAGCGGAAGATCTGAAGATACTAATAAATAAAGAGGACCGTTTACTCCAGTTACTAGAATTGGGCGCAACCTGAAACGAAGATATGATTTAAAATGAACATTTGAAATGTCTTTTTATCAGAAACCTTTGTAGTGTATCTCTGTCTACAGATTTTATTGATTCCAAAAGGAAGGCACACACATGCAAATTTATGGATTTTTTCTTTTTTGTGATCTGTTTTTGGCTAAGTCTAGATATGTCAAATTTGAAGTTGCTCATTTTTTCTCTCTCTATCTCCTTGTGATTTTCTACTCTATAGAGATGCCCGGTCTGGTGCTGCTTAGAAAGAGAGCTGAGGATGACAAACCGCTGAAAGGTGCCAAGATAATAGGATGTACCCACATAACTGCCCAATTAGCTGTGAGTAGAACTGCAAACTAGTGTTAGGAGAAACTTGTATGCTAAGGCATGTTTTGCAGAAATGCATTACCTGTTTGAGTCAAAGGAATGTATCATTTAATTTGCTTCTGTTAATATTGCGTATTTTTGCTCTCATCATTAAGCCAAAAGAATTCTTTGTGGGTGCATTTGTGTTGGTACGTATTCAAGCACGGCATTTCAGAAATTTGAAAGTGCAAAGCTGAAGTAGTCCATGCCAGATAGCCTACATTTTGCACATGGAGCTTATGAATCTTGGAGAATTCCACACTTTAATATTTGGAACTAAAACCATTGTGTGTCCACAGCACTTGGTCAAAATGTGAAAATCATGCTAAAAATTAAAATTGAAAGTTCCGCAGGCTGTATTTTGTATGCATGCACAGGTTGCATGCATATGGGTTGCCCATGTAGTTTTTTTCAGGAAGTTTACATGGCAGTGGGATGGGGTCAGCAGATGGGGTCAGCAGTTGCCAAAGTCTGAAAACCTGGAAGAGAATGTTAACTTGTCAGGTGCATTTGTAAGATAGATGTGTGATTGTTTATAATAGCAAGCATTCATATGATTTCTGTTCTTGTCACACATCAGTCAGTAAACTTGCCCTTTCTGATCACAGTCTGAATCGCAATTAATGACTATTGAAACATCTAAAGAATGTTGCAAATGGTAGTAAGGGTGAGGTGTTGCTATAAATTTTTTTGTCTTTCCAGTTTACCTCATTTTTACTCCAGTGCCCAGTTGCATTGTTTGGAACTACACTGTATTTATTGTTCAGATACAGGCATACTGGATTGACCTCATGAAGAGTTCAGAATTGTACCTGCATGCATCTTCTTTTTGATTCCTTGCCGGAGGCAGAAGGAATCTATGCGATGGTGATGTCGAGGGTGTGTATATGTGTGTGTGTGTGTGTGACACCCTCCTTGTAAACACGATATCTCAAAAAGGGTAACCATGACGGATCTCATACTTGGTGTGTGGGTTGGTCATAGTGAGTAGATGATCCCTATTTTTTTGGTGGAGGTCAAAGGTCATTCAAGGTCACAAGAGGTCAAAATGTGAAAACCTTGTAAACACAGTATCTAAAGAATGGTAACTGTGACTGATGTTATACTTCTTGTGTTTGGGTTGGTCATATTAAGTAGATGATCCCTATTGTTTTTGGTGGAGATCAAAGGTCATTTGAGGTCACCAGAGGTTAAACCGTAAAAACCTTGTAAACACAATATCTCCAGATGGATAACTGTGACCTATGTCATACCCAGTGTGTGGGTTGGTCGTATTGAGTAGATGATTCCCCTTGTTATTGGTGGAGGTCAAAGGTCATTTGAGGTCACCAGAGGTTAAACCGTAAAAACCTTGTAAACACAATATCTCCAGATGGATAACTGTGACCTATGTCATACCCAGTGTGTGGGTTGGTCGTATTGAGTAGATGATTCCCCTTGTTATTGGTGGAGGTCAAAGGTCATTTGAGGTCACCAGAGGTCAAAGTGTGAAACCCTTGTAAACACAGTATCTCCAGAAAGATAACCGTGACTGATGTCATACTCAATGTATGGATTGTATATACTAAGTCGAAGACTGCTATCATTTGGGTGGAGGTCAAAGGTCGTTTGAGGTCACCTGAGGTCAAACCTTGCTAACACATTATCTCCAGAAGGGTAATGTTGACTGATGTCATACTTGATGTGTGGGTTCCCCATACTGGGTAGGTGATCCCTATTGCTTTTAGTGGACATCAAATGTCATTTGAGGTCACCAAAATAAAGGTTATTTTGGGTTAAAGGCAAATGTGCTGTTTCAAGAACGGTAACTGCAGTAACTCTCATACTTGACATGTGGATAATTCATGTTTGTTTTAATATAACCATGTCGCAAGGAATCACAAAGCCTTTTGGCTTTCTGGTTTGTTATTTAGGTAGATGATGTTTGAATAAATGGTAGAGAATATTGTAGAGATGAAAGTCTACCCATAATGCAAATCAAAGAGGACTCAGTGCACTGGCAAGCATTGATGGACTTTTTACTCTTCCTTTCAAAGAAAGCTCCTGAAGGCCACATTTAGCAACAATTTCATGTTTTGTGACCAACCCATGTAAAAATGATATGTAATTTAAAAGCAAATGGTCATGGGGAGGGGAAGCATGTGTCCAGAACTCAGCACTCGCAAAATGCTATTTGGTGGTATACATTTTGAAGACTGGTTTATGATAAAGTGAAGACCATGTTTACCTAAATGCCCATGGGCTGGCTTAGTACATTGATTAGTGCAGACGATTCCTCAATCATACAGTTAATTAAAGAGGCTCATTGAGTTGTTTTGTGAAATTCACTCAATTTTTCTAAACCGGTCAAGTTTCCTTCACATACTAATGACAAACAGTCAAACTAAAAAGATGCCAAAGTTTTACATACGTTGGAACATTAATGAGTGAGTAACCAATGATTAAATTTAGTTTTTGAAACTTTGTGACCAGACATTTTCACATTAGTACATTCACATGCACTTAATCAGAGCAAGTAACGGTCAAAAATTTGAAAAATTTGACAGTTTTCATATAACTATTGGATGTGAAACTTGATTAATTATGCTAATTGTGAGTATTGTCATGTGTTTATAACCCTTCAAAATCACCGCAATCTTTACTGATATCAACTCAATGAGCCCCTTTAAATAGTCTAGTTGCCATGGTGATCTCTTAGGCCACTGGGCTGGGATGAAAGAAATGCACTGTTCACATGGGTTTGCTTGTGCGCAGGAACGGCTGGCCATGGGGCACACTGAGTGCAGGTCCCAATCTCTCAGGTTTAAACTGGTTGCAGATCCTGCACCATTGCTGGCGGAGGGGAAGCCATACCAAAAACAGAAGTGGGGTGAAATTCTCTTGATGTAAAATATGCTTGTCTTAATGACTTCAAAGTGCCTAAATATGAACTGAAATACCTGAAATGATAGCAAAACATGTACAGAAATATAACTTGCTGTCTAAAAATGAAAAAAAATAAAAAAATCAACATGAAGGAAACAAGGAGGAACCCTGTTAACGAAAAGTTTAAATATGTGTACAAGAAATGTTTATGGTAAAGTACATAAACATTTTGCGCAATCACATAACAAAATTACGTAATAACAAATCTACAGGCAATAGCGCAATGGCATAATATTCTGTCTGGCCTAGTCTCTTTGTGCTACTAAAAAATGTGAGAATGGCACTTAAAAAGTATTTCAAGGAGCAAGAGGAAAATGAAATTTGCAAAATGCATAATATAGACGAAACCTAACAGTCATGAAAAGAAGAATACTCAAGGTTTGCATCAAAGAAAGCTCTCACAAGAGGTGAATTTTCCAAGCACTTAAAACATGTCATCTCAGAGCAAAAGCCAAACATAGGGAGCCTAAACCAGAGGGCGCTGTGTCAGAATGGACTGTGATTGCACTTCGAGCTATGTGAAACTCGACGTGTTAGTGAAGCAAGGGGTAATGCATAGTCTCTCGTAAATACACACCAGTGAGTTGTGGGGAATCATGGTCAAATTAACCAATGGGAATTATGCTCTAAAGCAGTGGTCTCCAAACGCCTTCACTGGTGCCCCACTAAAATGCCGGAAATCTGAAGCGACCTGCTCCTGTACTATTTACGCTGATTCCGACAAATGTTCCCGCGTCGAGAGTTTCTTTGCCTGACATCTAAAAATGGTCTATGCTTTTCACAAATTTGATTGTTTTCCGCAGAACTGAACAGGTTTTATTTTCTTTATCTTAGTTTATTTTGTGTTTGTTGAAAAGCTAGGCATCCCCGCCCAAATTTTCAGGCGTCCCAATTTGTCGGACACGTTCCACATTTTGGCGGCCGTCGCTCTGAGGCCTTCATTTGCTGGGACACAGGGAGTAGATTTTCTGTGAAGAATGGTACCCCTTTAGTTCCATTATGCAACATCAATGGGAAGGACCACCAGATCGGAAGAGGTCTATTCTTACTATGTTGCCAATTACGGAGCCACATTATAGCCCTATTCGGGTAGAACAAATCTGGTATTGAAGAAGTGTTATTACATTTGAAATCATGAATGTTCAAACCATGCAGGGTGTTCATGTTAACCATTTGTTTGGTGTTCATGTCAGGCTTTTTTCTTTCAGTTGAATCCTTGTCAGTGGTTGCTACTATATCAGTGGATGAGAATGCAGCTCTGTTTGAGAAACTAGTCGACATTTCAGCTCTTGTATTTTACCCAAAATATCTAAATTGGTCTACCATTTGCAAACTTTGGTTTGATTCAAAGGGAAAAAAAGGTTAATAGAATGTTGTTATTGTTGCCGTCTATAAGCCGACTCTATGATCCATGGTTACTATCTCCTCATTTTCATTTAGTGATGCTCTTCATCCCTGATGCAGTTCACGATAAAAGTTGCCCGTCACACCTTTTTTTTTTGTTTTTTTCAAGCAATGCAAAAGATGTTCCCAGATATGTAGGTAGATTTAACTGCATGATGTCTGTCAAAACAACTTCTCATGCAGGCGTTCTTCGCATGAAAAATTCATGAGATCTCGCGAGACGGCAACAGAAATTCCCAAAACCTGTCGTGGCATGTCAGTGGTTTTTCATTATTATAAAACTCTTGTCATGTGAATCCTTTGACTGTCAGCTGTGTCTCAGAGAGTATAAAATATATGTTCCAATTTAATCCCATCTTTGCATTTTTTTTTCTCTTTGCCATCTTTCACTGGAAATTCATTAGCATTTTTACTTTGGGGCAATGCCAAAGAGAGATGGCAAAACACAATTTGAAAATATTCCACTCTTTGCAACATTCTGCCAAATGTAAATGCCATCTTGGATGTAGCTTATGTCACTCTAGTCCATCATTTTTCTAACTGCTGGGCTCTTAATTTTATGTTGTTACAGGGGCTTGAAATAAGCTTGAAAAGCAACATAGCCAAAATGAGCAAATTGGCTGTTGGTTTATGTTATTTCATAGGACATTCACCCAGGGGTGCCACCGCTCTTAGTATCAGGGCACGACAGACGTGGCTGTCTGTGCTTCCCGTTATATTTTGAGCCCCGCTGCACTGTTACTGTCAATTGAGACTATTCAGTGTTATTACTAGGCTGCATTGGTTGCCTCAATTTAAGCTGTCATACATGATGAGACTTCACGATATGAAGATGTGGTTGAACTTTCTTGCCTATGTGTCTCACCTCAACACTACGCTATTGTCTGGCTCCCTCGGGGTACTGTTTTATGCCCTTGTGACACCTGATATTCACTGTATGTATGATAAATTCAAATACACAATTTGATTTTCCTTTGTAAAACCCACTTGTGATGTCATTCCTGATTACTGCCCTTTATTGTTGCGAATTTGTAATATTCATCAGTGATGTCATTTCTAAAAATAGTGACTTTGCAATATCCAGATTTGGTGATGTCATTCTTCACAATGTAGCTGTTAACTGTTACATGGCTCTCATTCCACCCCCCTCCCCTCCTCTCCATGGAATCTCTGCATGTAGTCCCTATGGAATCTCTGCCTACAGCCAGCGGTATGGTGGATATATGTGGATTTTCATCGAGAGAATTAGCTGTGACTGTTTTCCCCCATAGGGAACTGATCAAGCTGCCAGTCGCATTTGAAGGTCACAAATTATGTAGGCATGTGCGTTGCACAACATCTTCCGTAAAGATACTTGGGCATTCACGATGCACCAACATGGCATGTGAAGAAAAATAACCTCCATCATTGTTGAAATGTTCAGGCTCATCAATAAACATCTACGAAAGCTTCATCTCCTTAACACGTTGTAAATGCATCATAAGACCCGTTATGCAAGATACATCATTTTGGTTGAACAAAGATTTCCTCAGCAAAAATAACTCAGTTTCTAGCAGTGAGGAACTTATTTCTTGAAAATAATGTCCCTGTCATTTATTTATCTATCATTCTGTGTCCTCACATACTGGTTTTAAAAATATGACTTCTGTCTGTGAAACAAATGTCTCATTTATTTCCCTGTAATCAGTGTTTTCCAGAGGACTGTGAGTTATAGACCTTCGGTCATTCGAACAGGGAATCTACCTGTGAATCAAGCAACGAAATGAAATCTTCCGATGTGTAGTATCAGTTGGTATTTGTATATACCATAATAAGTTCTGTAATGTTGATACTGAAATATGGTGCTTGCTTCACATGCATCACAGACTTTCACTCCCACATCATTACTTGGAAGGAGGGATCGAAGTGACTCAGCAGGACTTAACAATAATAATGAAAGACTTACGATGCGCCAGATCCACCGATTCCCTTGTGGCACTTTACAAAATCATTGTAAAACAGTAAGAAGAGAAAAGATCAATTTTGTAACGAGGGATGAACAGACCGTCTGTAAGAAAGCACTGAAATTCATTGTGCGTATGACATTTTCAGATTCTTCTTTTAAAATGTCAACTGACTCCGTAGAAGAACGGCAGATCGTTCCATTGCCTTGGAGTAGCATGTGAACAGTTTCAGTGTCTATCTCCAATCACCTGATGCAAACTACCATATCATGCCCAATTCATAGTGTGTACTCCCTCACCTCATATGACCTATGCATTCTAAACCTCAAGCCGCTGAACAAGCTTTAAAACCCCGTGGGGGGGGGACATAAAGCTTGTTTAGCGGCTTGAGGGTTTAGAATTGGTTATATGAGGTGAGTACGTCGCTAGCAAATTCCCAAACCAAGAAGTTTTGGGGATCATCTGATGTGATACAATCATCTGAATAATCACGACAATTCTGAATACTTTTCGTCTTTTATCTTAACATGAAAGACTTTTCATGTGATCTGTGTCTATCATCCCATTCATATGGGATGACAGTTTTGTGCTAAGCGGGGTACATGTCCTTTCTGATGTGTTGGAATTGGTGGAAATTGTCACCACCTATAATCTGCTGATCATGTCTCCCACATCACTGGGGTGTTTTAGCTTCCCAGAACTTTGTGTATAGGACAACACTGGTAAACTGGTTTTCACTTTTTTTTTTACTCTCTTCTTTGGTCTCATTGAAGCAGATGTACTCCTATCCACCATGTGTCACCTTAGTAGCAAAGTAAAGAAGGAGGAGGCAGGGCTGAATGTAAGGGATTCACCCGTTGCCCGGTTCACATAAAAATTTGTCAGGGCAAGTGAATTCTGGAAGATTCTCAATTTAAGTTGAGCTCATGGCTAGGAGATAGGTTTGCTAACTCCCTCCCATGGCCACCCCATCCCCCAACTCCGGTCTGTAATTGAGTGAATGCTGTCCTTTATAGTTGTATGTCATGTGTAAACAAGAAAACTCATCTTTCTCAGTTACCAGTAAAATTTCAGTTGTCTTGCTTTTATTTTTTCCCATTTCATTGCAAGGAAAATTTTTCAGGCACAGTGAGTTGTTCTGAATGCCACTTGCCCCATTGGGCAAGATGTGTTCCATTAAGTTAATGTTCAGCCCTGGGAGGGCTGTGTTCCAACAGAGGATGGAGTGTTAACTGCAATCTACACCAAGGAGAATACCAAGTGCATGATAGAGTGCAAATATTCACTTTGCTCCTTGCTTACCTATCTTCACACAACCTGTTGCACTTCTTTCTACCTTTGCCTATATAGTGATTGGTAAGCTTTAACTCAGCTCTTTAAACGTCTCTTCCAGTGTATGAAAAGTCGACACTTGCATTTCCTCCCTGTCGTTTGTAGGTCCTCATCGAAACACTCGGGGCATTGGGGGGCAGTGTACGATGGTCTGCTTGTAATATCCATTCCACCCAGAACGAAGTGGCAGCTGCCCTGGCAGAGGCTGGTTTCCCGATCTTTGCCTGGCGCGGAGAGAGCGAAGAGGACTTCTGGTGGTGTATAGAGAAGTGCATCATGGCTGATGGATGGCAGCCTAACATGGTAAGACGTATGTGAAAGTTGCGAATGCCTCCTCAACTTTACCAAAGACATGTGGAACTTGAGGTGGTCCAGCCAGCCAAGTAGGGTATACAGTGAAGCTTTGGGACCAGTGTAGTCCTCTCATCCAGAAAATTAAACATTTTCATCCTTATCCTCGGGTCCCCTCCCATGAAACCCCTCACCCTTGTCCACAACAAATGGAGAAATACAGCTTATAATCAGGGCAGATTGAGTTTCAGACTGGTCAAGTTTCCTTCACATAAAAATGACATATGGTCGAGAGGATCCCCATGTGTCATCTGTGAATGAACACTAATGAGTGAGTAATTAGCAAGTCAAGTCTGGTTTGGAAATTTGTGACCCTTTTCACATTAGTACTGATTCATATGCACAGAGCCAGTACGAGCCAGATCCAATAAGTCAAAGAGTTTGAGAGTTTTCATATCTATCGGATGTGAAACTCGACTCATTATACAAATTTCAAGCATTGCCGTGTGGTTTTACCATTCAAATTTCTCATAAGGCTATTGATATCAACTCAGTGTGTCACTTTTGTTGCAATTTTTTATCAGTTTGGATACCTGCCCCCTTACAGAGGTCAAAATTAAAAGTGATTCCGGATTTTTATCGTATTCCATTTGACGTATGAATTGTTACGTGGAAGATATTGGCGTCTGATGGTAAAAGAGCAAGATTCCCCCTGGAGTGTTGTATTTGTGTCCGACCTTCCAGTTAAGATTTTTGTCTGTGGTTTTAACTAAAAGCTTTGACGACTATTACTGTAAATGGTGGTCCAGTGACTCGTATCGTCTGACGAGACATTTTGTCTCGGTGTCACTTGCGACCACTTCTTGAAACAAGAAGCTATTACTTGTGCCTCATGTTACATCCTCCTGATTGAAATGCTGTCGTTTTGCAGAACCATCAACATTTTGGACTGGCATCTATTTCCTTCTAAAGTTTCTACTTTTTATAAAAAAAAAGGCTTGTGTTACATGTCACAGTCATAGAATGAGTAATCTATCAGTTTTTATTGGAGCGGTTTGTTCATACTCTAGCAACATGCTTCCTCAACTGAGACAGTTAACTGTGAAATTCATGGATGATGAAATACATGATCTGTATTGCTGGCAACTATTTGAGAAGTGATTTATTGGACGTGCTAAAGTGGTACACTTTTTTTGGCACTGAAAAAGTGAAAAGTAAAGAAAAACTGTCAGCTAGTTGTGATATTAACTTAATCTCTCACACCTCCAAATGTTTTATCCTTGTGAACCCCGTCCATCCCTCTCAAATGATGACACAACGTATCCTCATCACTGTCAGATCCTGGATGATGGTGGGGATGCCACGCACGTCCTCCTCAAGAAGTGGCCCGACACCTTCAAACTGATCAAAGGGATTGTGGAGGAATCCATCACCGGAGTACACCGCCTCTATCAACTCTCCAAGACAGGAAAGCTGACAGTCCCTGCTATGAATGTCAATGATTCTGTAACCAAGGTAAGATTTTTGAGAAAATTTTCCCCCCTGCACTTCTTTTCCATTTCATTAAATTGACAGGTAAAGTATAATCGTATGATGTTAAAGGCTGTTTTTTCCCCCTCCTATTCTGTGGGTAAAAATGATCCTCTTTTCAATTTTCATTACGACATGGAAATGTCAGTAGAATTTCCTGTTGCAACGCTGTCGTATCTGCCTTTGACAGGTGTTGTTGCTGCCATAGCAACGATTGATTGATTTTCTCATCGTTCATTTGTTCCCTTGGTGTCCCTCCTCCTCAGATCAAATTTGACAACCTCTACTGCTGCCGCGAATCAGTCCTGGATGCTCTAAAACGAACCACTGACATCATGTTCGGGGGCAAGCAGGTGATTGTCTGCGGATACGGTGAAGTTGGCAAAGGATGTTGTGCAGCCCTGAGGGGTCTCGGAGCTGTCATCTATGTTTCGGAGGTGGATCCCATCTGCGCCCTCCAGGCTTGGTTAGTGTTCCCCTCAGATAGTACATGTAGTTAGCTTGATATTGAAATGTCACTGGAAGGAAGCTATGTATTTGATTTGATGATTTTCTAAACTATTGTCAAGGTTATATCACCAATAATGTTTTCCCCATCAGGAAGAATTTGTTGTATGAAAGTTAAGAAAGGTGTCTTCTCTCTTCAAGACTTGAAGATATCAAACTGTGATATTTTATGATGGTGACAAGACTTCCTCATCTTTGCATATACAGTAATGCTGCCTCTAAGAAAGCAATGTCTGTTATATTTAAGAAATTGTCATAAGCTAGAAAATGCAAAAAAAAAAAATGCCTTGAGCAGACTGAATAAAGAATCATTCAAGAGAAAATGTGCCTTTCAAACTTTACAATTTCTTTTTATTGAGACCATGTATAAATCTGAGAAAGGAAAAAAATTTCCCTACTCCTCACATACCTGTCTCAACACAATAAGTGCTCTCTCATCTAGCATGCACAGAATGCTGACAATCTCTTGCACTTCATTTCATTTTGGAAAATATTTTTTAACAATGAAAAGATCATAAGAAAAGAAACAGAAAGGTTCTCTGTATGTTGCATTAATTCTATGGAGTCGGAAATAGTTCCCCTAGATGGCATTCAAATCGAAAGATTTGTGTTTTGGAGCAGAAAAGTATTTTTGAGATCATGAATGTAAGAAATTACAAATTATGGTAACTGTAACTTTTCCTTTTCAAAACCCTATTTCCTCTCTTTCGTCCTCCATTTGTTCGGTGACAGCATGGACGGCTTCCGAGTGGTCACTCTGGAGTCTGTGATCCGAAACGTAGACATCGTGATCACTGCCACTGGTGAGTGATGTTGGTTTTAACTTCCTCTTTCCCATCAATCCACACGTGATGTACATGTCAATGCCCTCTCGACAGGACACACCGTAACCCTTATGCTATGTCTGGTTATCATATATGATATCGTATCATGCTGGGAAAGTCTCCTACTTTCCTTGTGACATTGATACAAAACAAAAAGTCTGTGAAGATAAGGTGTTTTTGTGACTAAAATTGTGAATAATAACACAAATTGTGAATGATAATGCAGTTTGAATAATATGACATCATGAATACTAATAACGCATCAGGAATTACATCATGGTCTGGCATTTCTGTGGAAGGATTAGGTGGGGGTTTAGAACCATTGCCAAAAAAGTTAACCATCTTTTTTTGTCAGTTTTGTTTGATCACACTTACTGTATAACTTTGATTTTACTGATTTACAATACTCTTGGATTCCTTTGTCCCATTTGAAAGGGTCTACCCAGCATGCACACAACATGTGGAACTGAGATCTGACTTTCACATCAAGGTAGAAAATTCCTCGTTTAACAATTTCCTTGCCAAAGGCAGCTTTTACCAGGTGATGTAGCAGAGAGCGTGCGAATGTGAACACATGACCTTGAAGGAAGACAGGAAAGTGGGGGCAACAATTGCCTTGCGGATAGGTAGTCATGGGAGACAGACTAGAAAGAATGATCTAGATGATGGCCAAACTCATGTCACAAATTAGGAGCAATTAATATCAATCATAGGTCCACAAAAATGTGGAAATTGTAATGCATTGAACAACAAATATCATCCAAAAACAGCCTCATGCATGAATTTATAGTTGTGGCATGATAATGTAAAAGTTTGCACAATGGTTTCGCCTGCTCCTGTCACTGTGCGACTTTTCCATCACAGGCTCACAGTCTACTTTAGACCTGCATAGTCCAAATTTTCTTCAATTTTTTTTTTTTTTACAATGGTCATCCTACTTTTGTTCTTCTCGTTTTTTTTGTCCGCTTGGAAACCTGCAAATTGTTTCTCGTCTGTCTGGACCAGTCCGTGGCTAATCCTTTTCATCCTTCACAGGTAACAAGAACGTGGTAACCAGACAACATCTGGATCGCCTGAAGAACGGCTGTATCGTATGTAACATGGGCCACTCAAACACGGAGATTGACGTGGTAGGTCATCAAACACACCACACTTCTCCCTCATCCCATTTACCCACTGTCTCCCCTTTATCCCCAGCCATCATTTACTGATCCAGCTGTAAGGGACATTTTATATCTTGGATTGAAAGTCAATACGTCGTTTTGTTTTTTCATATGACAAGAAAAATGTAGTCCCTTTTTAATTCGCTGAATGAAAGAAAGCCATGTGATGAAAAAAAATTGCCATCTTGTGAGGGAATTTTGCTGCTCAACCTCCAAATACCTTCGACTTTAATTGCAGGCTAAATTTGTGGAAAGTCGTTGGAAAGGAAACATGAGAAGGCCATGCTGCAGACGACATCATTCTTTCACTATGTAATATTAAGTAGAGTTTATTGACTGGCCTGATGATGTTAAAATATTGAATGGTAAAACAAAAATGCATTACTGAGTTATATTCCATAAAAATGCCTAGTGAAAACCAACCCCCAGGATGTTCAAAGCTGGTAATGTTAAGTCAAATTGTCTGTCGTCGGTCTGTGCTTGATCAACAGAACAGCCTGCGTACACCAGAACTGACCTGGGAGAAGGTGCGTCGACAGGTGGATCATATCATTTGGCCTGATGGCAAGAGGATCGTCCTTCTGGCAGAGGTGGGTCTTGCGACAGCTAGTCGAAGAGGGTCAAGTTGTGATGCAGTAACATTTCACCTGTGATAAGTAGTATCAATTTTCCCAGTTTGAAGGAAGACCTCGAAAACAATCCAGAGAAATATGACAATGACTGTTTCATGAACAAGTGTGCTCAAGTATACATTTACGAAGTTGTACACAGTAACTGTCTGCTGTATACAGCAACTATCTGTCTGTTACCATAGATCATTACTTGAGCATTTACTCAGCTATAAATATCAGCTGATCTACTAGTAGTTCAACCCACCCCCCTCCCCTCCAGTTGAGACAATATTTCCTATTCTGTTCTTTCATGTTTCTGTTCGGAGCACTTGTTTTGTCAGTGTGAATAAGTTGTTTTTTTTTTCAATTCTACCAGATATATGTCAGGAAGTTTTTCGTATTGTCAGTTTCAGTGCTCTGAAGCACACCATGGGAGGATGGTGTGAAGTGATTAGTAGTCTTGGAAGTTGTCTCAAGTGGCTGCTGTGGTCTAGTTTAGTTTACTTAAGAATTTGAGGATCAGATAGTCTAAAGGTCCGTGGTGGATCCTACACCACGTTGAACGTGGATGAACGCCGGCGAAATTCACCCCCATGTGAATAAAATGATTGTCAGATTGATGCCCTGAATTCTGCATCCGATAAGCCAAGTCGCAAAAATAGACAGCATCCGTTGTGAAGCACCTCTATGCAATCCTCACATCAGTTAAACGTGTGACTATTTCTGGAAAGTTAGGCAGGTGTGTCCAATAGCAGCCATCAGTGGCCTGCACGCCCTGCTTTGGTCTTGTACTTCATTTTGCCATCTTCTCTTGACGTGATTCACAGGGTCGACTGGTGAACCTGAGCTGTTCGACCGTCCCCTCTTTTGTTCTTTCCATCACTGCCACCACCCAAGCGCTGGCCCTGGTCGAACTCTTCAACGCTCCCGCCGGCCGCTACAAACAAGATGTCTACCTCCTTCCAAAAAAACTTGGTAAGTGCCAGAGATTTACTGCATTACCCTCTTTAACTACTCTACGTTTTCAACTTTTGTCTCAAGCACAAAATGATGTCCATCCTCTTCAGTCGGCATCAGAAGAGGATGAGGTGTAGTTCGCAGTGGTTGCATTTTAATCGGATGAGGGGGTGAGGAAAAAGCGGTGATGGTTAGGAAATGAAATTTGGAACAGATTTACAGCATACGGAGTTTGTGTTTGGATGATGTTCTCGTAGGATTGGTAGAACGGTGAACTGAGCAGGGTGGAGTGAGAGTGCAAGTGGCATGTATTCTTAATAACCTTCTCTCTACTATGGTAAGAGTTAAAATGATGGATGTATACAGTGAATAAAATTACACAAATGTGACAATAAATCACATCATTTCATTTATGTAATTTTTTGCACAGATCTATACAAACATGCATATTTCAATGAAAGATGCAGTCATACAATGATTTTTCCTCGGTGGAATTGGCTGTGGTAGGTTTTCTGAGGGGGAATTTTGCCAGGGGGGGGATTATTCAGGAGTTGTCCAGTCACAACTTGAGCATTAGAAAAATATTCCATTGTCCATCATAGCAGTAAGACCATACAGCGTAAATTACTCCTCATCATCCTGTGTGGAACTGAGCGATGTTTCATTGTGTTTGCCTCTCCGCAGACGAGTATGTGGCAACTCTACACCTGCCAAACTTTGATGCCCACTTGACAGAACTGAGCGATGAGCAAGCCAGATACTTGGGGATCAACAAAGCAGGACCTTTCAAGCCGAATTACTACAGGTCAGTGTAAAAATTAGCTTATTGTAATGATAGTAAAAGATACTGCCTGCCCAATCTCGTTTTGACAGCCTGTCTGCTCCATCAAGAAACCTCCAGGTTATTTCCCTAGCACGTTTGTGATAGGACTTGTCCCAGTGTCTCCCCCGAGTAGAAGTATGATATATCCCAGACTTACTTTGAGGAGTAAACTTTGGCTTTTTCTCCCAAATTCTTCCAATTGCAATGGTAAGTTTAATACCACCATGGAGGTTAATAGCAATGCATGTTGCATTATTTACCTTTAATTGTAAGTCAGCAAGTAAACCAGGTGTCCTTATCTGATCAAATCTTGTAATGCTTTTTAAAAGGCTTTTATCTTTGTGTTTGAGTTGTCCCTGGAAGGCCCTCACAGCTTTCGCAGGAACACTGTACCAACGGAGATTTGTACTGTATTCTTAGGGATGTTCTTAAGGCAAAATCAAGGTACGGGTATTGCTGGAAGTATGAAATTCTTGTGGCATTGTGAAGTTCCCAAAGGCCAGTGTGATGGCCAGAACAAAATACATTTGAGAGTGAGTAACCCCCTCATTTGTATACCATGACAATTGTGCCGAAAGTCGTGTGACCTCTGTACCAATGACTTGATAGTGCTGTGAATTGCACGGGAGCCATGTACATCCACATCAGGCAAACATTTTTGCATGATAGCTGTGGGTATGCCTTAGGACAGCTTTATAGTACACTTACAAAGACCATAAGAACACTACAGTGATCGTAGGATGGAAGTTTACCCCATTTTCCCTTGAAAGCCACATGAACTTCTTGAGAAGCTTGTAAGGATTTATTCTCCTCCTTCAAGACCCCTTACAAAGATCTGGTGAAAAACTGAGTTCTTATGAACTGACAGATTTGTTCAAATTTTATTGCTTGTAGACTGTAAGTGACCGTAGCTTTACTCTTATATGGAACTGAAATTGACCGTTAACAGCTACGACTGCCAAAATCCTTTGCACTGAGCTTGCAAACAGAGACAACAGTACTCATGTGTCAGTCACGTGAAAAGACCAAATTATTAAGAAGAGATTTCCGTCAAAAGGAGTGAAAGACTTGTTAGACATTCTTGCAAGAATGTGCTACAAAAGGCGCTCCCTGTTCCTTACAGGCAAACATGCTCTCTGTCATTTAGTGTAGTGTCCCATAGGTGTTTATATCGAGCAGTATGTGATAAAGCGGGGACTATTTCTTGTCTTTTGATTTCTGTTTCCCACAGTTTAGTGTATACATTGTCTTTCTTCCCCTTTCAGATACTAGACAAAGTAGTCCGAATACTTCTGAAGAATGGATCTTTATCATCAAGAACGAAGCTTGTTGTTTCCTTCAGGGGTTTTTTTTTTCTGAAGTATATAATCATGTTTTATGACAAATATGATGTAAAGAAAAACTAGTTTCAAGTCTCCCTGTGGAAATCGTGTTTAAGATGTTTATATATATATACATAGTGAAAGCCCTTCTTTATTCCTGGCAAGTTCCAAGTAAGTGCCGTGACAGGTTTTCACTCGTGGTGGACATCTCATTGGCCAGTAACTCACTGATGGTGCCCTTTGGTGAGGGATTTGGTAATGAACCAGTCAATGTATAAGTTTGTTCATTCCTTTTTGAGATCTCGCTCGCATTGAGTCTTTCTTAAGGTCATGAAGTTCCCGAAAGAAATGTACCATTTCACACGGTGGCAGGCTTAGGAAATTGCAGTCCTGGCCACAAATGACTTGCATGTACCTGTTTGTGGTTGCTGATGTTGATTGTGACCTGGAGAGGCCAGGCCACAATCTCTGTGTAAGATGGAAGTGATGCTAAGAAGTTAATATCTAACCATATTAAACAAAAAGCTCGGTAGGATGCCTGTAGTTTGGCACAGATGAAAGGTTAGACAGTGACGTTGTATGTACCTATACACACTTTGAACCAACCCCCAACCGGCCGTGAGTCTGTTTGCATGTTGCAACCCAAACACTGGTTTACATGTTATTGTTAGTAGTTGTGAATTGATGGGGATCTAAGAATAAGCCCAACCCAAAATGGGGTTATCACTAACTGCAGAGACCAATTAAGCGGTTTGCCCAGATTTCTGTGTTTAGTTGATGCATGGTGAAAGTAGAAATGAAAACTATGAGACAAAAAGACATTGTGATGGAAACAGCAATCTTGTATATTTAAAATGTTTTAACTGTATAAGAATTTATAAAAATGTTTGATTGAGGTAATATGCTGATGATATTTAGAGGGCCATAATTGCCCATGTGTTTTGGTTCTTTTTACCATTTGTTTTTTGTATATTTGTTTTGTTTTAACGGCCTCATGGTACGAGAACCAGAACTCCGATGGTTTATGATTTCTGACCCCTGCACAAGTCTTTGTAATCACCGGTCTTTGTCCTTTCCTGTCACAATTTGTCCCGGTTGATGTCACAGTGCGATTAAAAATCCAGCGTCACTCAGCAAAAACACAGCCAAAACTAAGCCTGTCCAGAAATGCGCCTGATTTCTCTGTTAAAGGAGTCCTCTGGTACAGTAAACATCCATGGATGTTGGAATGATATAAGGTTTATTTGTCTTGATTTTGCCTTCAAACAAGAGTATGAGTTCTAGTGTCTCAATGAAAACTTTTCTTTTTGTCTCCTTAGTACCATTGATGTCACTGATGGAGATGCTTCAAATTAGGAACCTTGTCATGTTTCCTTAATACAGTTATAGGGTGGTTGTATGCTATAAGGCCATCATATGTGGCTACGGTGGGTTGGAAGTCTTGGGCTTTTATGGCCAGCCCAGCAGAACTGTTTAAAAGAACAGGACAAGTAAATACGGGATACCTTTATACACCTGTAGTTGTAGTGTTACTGCCTTGAAGACAATACCTTGTAATCCACCGTGAACTTTGTCAGATATTTGCCGTGTGAGTAGAGGATTTGGAATGTTACACGTATTAGAGTAAATAAAAAGAGTGCAACTGCAAACAATAGGGTTAAGTAAGGGAGGGTTGATTGTTAAAAACAAGCAAAAATATTGCCTAGCAATATATGATTTGAGTTGGTTTACTCCTTTAATCAAGTTTCTGAAATTAATTTATATTTGGGTAAGGATCACCTACGGCAGTTAACTGGTTAATTCGTACTTAACATTTATGTTCTTTTACTTCAAAGCTTAAATCATCAGAGGACAAAGAACATTAGTATGGGTCTGACAAATGTATTTCAACTAAGAGCAATAAGTATCCCATTTACAAAATGTTAAATGTATTGAATTTTTAAGAGGTAATTAAATAAAGTGTGTTGCAAATGATAGTAACTTGGCTAGACTCATCATTTTCATTGGTGAGAAACAAATACCAGAATGATTGCCAAACCAGTGCAACTTCCACTGAATTTTCCGAATGCGATAACAAAGATTGCAGGCTTTCACTAATTTAATATGAGCCTGGCAAAAATTATACTAATGATTTCCAATGTAAACATTGTGCATTTGAGCACGCTGAGCTGACTTTAAAAATCGCAACATTAACAATGAATGTGAGGAACAAGATTCACGAAATAGGAAAGATGTGCATATTAATAAAAAACAAAAAAATATGCACTGTATCAAAGAGAAGGGTATATGTTCAAAAGGTCACACTGCACAAAGTAACCATGGATATGACTTATGTCCTGACCCTTCAAATGAACCCACTGGAAACAAGAGAATGAAATACTATGATAATCTGTAGGAGAAAGAAATGGGAAAAAAAAAAGGTACAAAGGACAAATAGAATTGCACTTGACAGTATGAAATTATACAAGCTTTCAAACCAAATCTACAAAACATTATTTACAAAAATTCCCAAAGGTATCAACTTTTTAAACAAGTATGTACAAATTCGACCTTAAAAAGCTTGAAGCAGTTTTGCCAACTCCTCCCCCCTGCCCCCCCCCCAAAAACCACAGAGCTACTTGAAAACTGTGCAATACTGAGCAAATCATAGCACAAAAATGTATGGTGTTTATAATGGAATGCATTACTGTTGTTTAAGAGCTACCGCCTTGTTCAACACTAAGCAGTTAACGCATGAGCAGGTTTGTCCTAAATACTTCTTTATCCAAAACTGCTCGGTGCTATACAAGGTGTGGGACAAAGACGATGTACATCTACATGTTAATTAGAACTGAACAAGTCTGATTTTCAGTGTTTCCTTCTCTCCCCAGGAAAAGTTTGCACACCACTTTCCAGGCTATTTAAATATATTGACAGTTGTTAATGCACAAGATTATGCAAATAGTCTGCAAACCTGTCCAGAAAACTATGCAAGAAATGCTCTATTTCCCTTGATTGATCCCCCAAGAAAGAGTACTTTAATTTATGAGGTAGTTAAAACAGAAATGAAGGCAACTAGTTAAGGATCTCAATCGACATGTAACTCGCGCAAATAGACAACACTGAATCTGTGTTTGAATGTACACCACGACAATGGTTCATAACATTAAATCATCCACTCTGCTGCTGATAGGTAGTCTATAACCTCACCTCACCAAAGTATGAATATCTTTCAAGAATCAAATGTGACATTAGGCACATGCATACAGAAGGAGCCTGAATGTACCATTTGCACACATGCACACCTGAGAATGTTGCATAGGTCACATGCACACATACAACACAGTTTGAAGTGTGGCATCGGGGACATGACCACAAAGGAACTGACAAAAGCACGGTGCACATAGACACATACTGCAGTACAACACACAGCTGAAAGTGGCATTTGGCATGTGCAACGCAAAGTGTAGTGTACAGCACATGAACACGCACAGCAGAGTTGAGGGTGTGGCACTGGGCAACTTGCACACATACAGCAAACAGCTGAGTGTATGGACATACAGCACATGCATCCAGGCAGGCATCCTTCAAAACATAACCTCGGTGTTTGGGGAAAAAAAAAATACAGGTGCAAACTAATTGGTATCATCTTAACTCTTTGACTCACTCAAATATTTCAAAGAAGACAAATGGCATTGCCAGAACTACGGATAACAAAGGACACGGAGAAGAGGAGTTAAACTTGCAGGCTACCTATCAGCGATGGACAAGGTGTAATGTGGAATCTTTAAAAAGTTTGAGAAACATAAGATTCATAATTAAATTTAATGCTTGAGCAATCGATATGCCAAGCACGTCACAGATCAACTGGCTAGCTGTTTATCTAACTCTTATTCTGGACCCCCTAATGATCCATCGGCACTACTTCTACAGTCTGCTGATTAGAATCAACGGGCGGCTGTGACTGGGCATGTTGGGCTACCATTGGCAGTGCTATCACCTGTGCAGCAGCGTCTTCACCTTGTTCTCCAACCTGGTTGTGCTGTTGGTTGACATCTTCTATTTTCAAGGACTGCGAATGAGGCCGTGCCGTTAGGCAGTGCCGTCAGTTGGGCTCCTGCCTGAGTGGTGATCACTTGGCCTCCTTGGACCTGTATCGGCTGCATGACAGTACCATCACTCGTCTCGACCTGGGTGACCGTTTGATAAACCTGGGTCGGGATCACTATACCTGCACACCCAAGCAGAACAGAGTTGTGCCATGGAATTAATTTCACTACTGTATCATTCATGCGACTCCCAACCCTACATCTCTTGTGAGTTAACTAGCCAAACAAGCATTTAATTGCCATATTTGTAACCTAACCAATCAAACTATCGACCAACTAATCAACCAGTCGACTCAACAATATACCCAAATACTGCAACTGACCAACGAAACAAGAACAAGATGATCAACAAAACAAAGACAAAATGCAATCAATCAATTCATCCAATGATCATGTGTTTGATGGCTTTAGACATCAGAAATTACAATACATAACTACGCGAAATTCTTTTTTCTGGATTGCCCATATAATTTTTTGTTGTATATCAGTTACACTAAATGACAAACTTCTTGTACTAATGTTGGTTCACTGAGTCCACAAGCACCATGGAGAGATGCCAATGGTCTTCTAGCTTCCATTTTCTGTTCCTCTTCATGATGAATGAAATTGTCCATTGCATCGAACAATTCATAAATTAAGATAAAGAGGTATATGATCAAGGTGTTCAGGGAGAACCTGCCCTCCCAATTATGTTGTACCACCGAATCAACAACACAATGACACACGTGGCATAAATGGAAAAGCGACTCATATAGAGCTGTGAAAAATGCACCACATACCTTCAGACATGGCGGATATGGTTCCGACAGTACCATTTGATAGCATGATCTGCGTACCAGCAGGAAGTGTAGCTGTGGCAAGGGTAGCCACCCTCTGCGGACCCGTCAACTGCACCGTGACTGGCACAGACTGGGAAACTTGCTGGAAAAAAAATACAGAAATATTTACATAAATTACAGCTGGAAACTCTACAGTTTACAAATTACCTTGAGCACCTTTTTACAAATCTTTTACACTTGCTTTCTTTTTTTCTCTCAGGGGAAAAGTGAATTTTTAACATGGTTCATGATCTTACCTGCGTAACCACACCCTGTTGTGAGGCGACCTCCGCAAGCGTCTGCACTCCTTGACTGGCTGGCTGTTGTATCTGTATTGGCTGAAGCTGGATGCCCTGCATTGCTTGAAGTTGTTGTACTTGCTGGAAAAAAAAAGTTACACAAGTGGGTGCATTTAAAGATTCAGAAAATTGAAGAGGCAGTGCTACATACAGCATGCAAGACAAAACATTGTCTTTCCAAACGACTCTGGGGGCAGATACGTGAACAGGCTCAACAGATCTATGATTCAAATCCATAATCAAAACACCTTACAAACAGTAACATTAATGATTATTAAACTTTTGAAGAGTTATTGCTAGAATACAGTCCAATAAAGACTATGCAAAAACTGCTGAATATAGACAGTAGCTGTAAGCAGCAGTTCACAGAGTTCTTACACCTACATGAAATTTCATGACTTTTCCGTAACTGTTTCATTTTCATGACCAAACCATACAAGAATTTGACCCATGAATGGTCTCAATAGCTTTCACAAACCACCAGGCTCTGAGACGAAAATATCAGCTGTGGGTGTACAAATTTGAGAAGTGGGTGTCAGTGATTTTACATGGTCTTGACATTTGGTGACCCTACATGACCTTTGACCTCCACAGAAAACAATAGGGATCACCTACTCAACATGGGCAATGCGCATACTAAATATGAGATTCCCCGCAGTTACCATTCTTATATATAGCGTTTTCAAGTTTTTCAGTTTGACCTCCGGTGACCTCCAATGAACTTTGCCCAGCACCAAAATAAATAGGGATCATATATTTAATATAGCCAACACAACCATGAGTTTATTCAATGTTTCTCTTCTTGATATATTGTGTTAACAAGGTTTTCAGCTTTCACCTCTGGTAACCTCAAATGACCTTTGACCTCCAACAAAAAGCAATAGGGATCATCTACTTAGTATGAAGCACCAACGTGCCAAGTACGAGTCACCTACCCTTTTCCTTATTGAGATATCAGTGTTTATGAAAGCATCTCATACAAACACATACACATGGCATCATCACAAAGATTCCTTTCCTGCCAATTGAAGACCAATGATAACCTTTTCTAATCTTACCGTAACATCTGTGAGGGTGGCCACCGTGTTGCCTGTATCAACTTGAATGAGTGAGAATGTCCCATCTTCATTAGCCACCGTCTGGACCACTGTATGTGTTGGTAGCAGGTTGGCATGCTGGAGCTGCTGGTCCTTCTCCTTGTCCTCGCTAAACTCCGGTAATAGATCCTCTCGAGCATGATGCTTGTAGCAGTTCTTGACGATGGTACGTAGTGCAGTGGGTCCAAGAGACCTGAAATGGTAACAATCTAGTCTGAAGATTGCACTGATAAATTTAGTGAAGTCAAATAAACAGTATTCAAGAAGCAAAGTAAATCACACATTTACGTAATTATCGCCACCTGCATTTAAATGCAGCTACTATGTCACAATGCACGAAGGTGATGCTTCAATCAAGGCCACACATTTCCAGAACATTTCAAGAATCTCAGCAGTCGTCCTTGGAATGTTTAGAGCACACCTAAATTCTGTTTACAGCAAGGCCAAATTTCAGGATTTCCCAATTATTTAGGGTGGTGGCAACATTTAAGACCAGTCCAAAGAAGTGTTTGCATAAGTCTTGACATAAACATTTAGAATGGTGTACAGTTAATTAACCATCTCAGTGTATTCAATATTATTTAACTAACTCTTTTTCATGGATGCAATGTGTATGTTTCCGTAGATGTCATTCTTCATCAATGTAATTTTACTACATCATGATGGCAGTCAAGGTACATGACACCAGCAAATGTTAAAAGTAAAATGACAGCAAAGAAAATGCAACTGTCTTTGTTTCAAAACTTCACTGATTTTGCATCTCCCAGAATCAGGGAAAAAAGTTGCCACTTCTCATTGACCATACACTCGGCAGTCCTCTGCATGATTGCTTTCAAGTGGGCAGCTACATGATGTTCAGGAGAATCTGTTCCAAGGGCCATGGCATCTCGACAAGATTCTTTCATACACTTGCCAAAATGGAAACGTCGTCACTCGCAGCGGACCACACAACCCACAATCCAGCATAGACTGTCTCAACATTCAAAACCAGGGCAGCATCAGAAGCAATATCAGGCAGGTGCATCAGACAATCCTGAAATTTACATGACGATTCAATTCATCAGAAGCCATCATCATCTGCACCAGACACTTCAATCACATCCAGTAAGAAAGACTTTCAAAACCGGATCGTCTATGAGCAAATTTTATCATTCGGGGTGACAGAACACACAGGGTCAGAAATTGACAGATTGACAAAAGCAGCACCAAATAATGGTGACACCCTGATCAAACTCAACAAAGCCGTGGCCTTTGGGGGAAATATATGAGTTTCGCACAGTAAAATGATGACTGCTTTCTACAAAAAATTTCATTGTTACTCAATTTGCAGGATTCATTTTCTTTCTAACAAACCTTGAAAAACATTTCCATAAACGTAATCCATGCAATACAAATGTGGCCTTCTACTCCTCCATTTGGTGCTTGACAGTATTTCACTATGGCCTCATAAACTGTAAGCAGCAGAGCAAGCTGTTACGTATTTAGTAGCACAAATGTGTGGAAGTCGCCAAGTCCATCTTTTACACCAAGTCTCCCCCTCCCCTGGACTAACAAAACCATACCTTGTTTTTCTCGTCTTCCGACCTCACATCACTCCTCACGTTGGCCCAGGGCAGATCAGACGGCCACCAGACTGGACGGCAGCTCTCTTTGCCCCACCCAGGTTTACCACGGCCCGTTGAGTACTTCAGCATCAGTGGTATGAAGGCCCTCAGTTGAGCCTGGGTCATTTTGTCCACAGGAGTCGGTATGCCTTCTATGACGAGCGGAGGTAGTTCAAATTGGTTCGGGTTGTCACGGTCTTGCTTTGGCGCCTGATGGTTCAGTGCCTCTTGCAGGTCATTCATGACTGTAGACTTCATGTTACGAATCTATGACAAAAGTGGAATTGTTGACAGATACATAAATTTTGTGAGGAATTTCTATTTTAAAGATGAATGTAAGAACATAGCTCTCCATATGGTGGTGACCAACTAATTTTAGGTCCTCCTATGGCTCAGCTTTATCAGTGAGAGAAAGTTCTCTTTGATAATAACACAGACAAGGAACCCATTTATATTGAGTGATAGATCACATTTGAGGCACATAATTGCAAAAACGATCATTACTAACGATTTATCCAGTTAACAAAAGGTTTCCTTCAAAGTCCCAAAATTCTTTTGCCTTGAAAAATGAATTTTGTGACCTTCAGGGTCTGCTTCAGGGTTTGCTACATTCCATTTCATGCATGGACAAAATCTGGGATCTTGAGTTCCTCTTTTGCCAGGTAGTGAAAATTTCCACAAAGCCCATAGACACTCACATGTTGAGCATGGGAGGGAGGATACCTAGCTGTTGATATGCATTCAACTCCAAACTTTGACATTTTCTGTGGATAAAGCAATTTGTTTCTGTTCACAGTTGAGAAGATTTTAATTAACCTTTCAGAGAACAAATATTGGACCGATCTATTAACCCAGTGGTCACCAGCTATCTGTTATCATTCAAGCTAGACTGCCAGGTGCATCAGTAGTAACTTTAGTATCTCCATGGTAACCAGTTGAGTAGACTGGGTCAGAAGGATCTACTAGATGTAAAACATCATGTGCACCTTGGACCATCATTGACAAAGTTAGCACATACTTACTGACGGTGTATTGTGGAAATGTATCAAATACTTTTTTTGAGTACACACCCTTAGCAGTTTTTGTCAAACATTTAATATTATTTTATGGACCCACAACAGATTTTGTGGAATTTGTGGCAACTGATAGTGGCAATGCGCTGAGACAATCCTGCCAGCATACAGTCTGTCCTACGCAGACCCCTGCTTCGTAATCCATCCAGAATTGTTTGAAACAATGGAGCATCCTCTTCTTATTCAGGGCAATGGCTATGCACATCTACTTTATGAACTAGACTTTATGACCACAAATTGCAATGTATTTGATGACTTTCAATATTTTGTGCACTAAGCCTGCCAAACTATTTGATCAGAAAACCGAAAACAACCTGAATGAAATCTTTGTACACCACGTAATGGTGTACAAATTGAAAACTCTGTGAGGGTTCATTACTCACTACCAAGATAATTACATCATAAAGTTTTAGCTTGTGAGTGAAACTGGTAGACATGGCATGCAGAATTACCAAAACTGTTGACTAGCAATACCTATTTAATATATTTGCTTCACAAATTAAACTTCAGAGATATTACTTCATTTGATGCAAACACAACCTTAAACCCTTTTAAACCCTTTTAAACCCTCCTGTAAACCTTTGAAACAGGTGATTTCCAATGTACCGTAAATACTGTGCACCAGCTATCCCCCCTCCACCAGGGATATAAAACATGGCACACAAAACTTACCACATTTTCCAAGGGGGCTGCTCCAAAAACTTTGAAATTGTTTTCAGTCTTTCCAGGCGTGCAACAAAGGACGACTGCCTGCTGGCCAACTCTGGTTGTGTATTCATCAATCACATTCTTTAATTTCCTGTGGGGGAAAGATTTGGAATTTATTAGAAGAGTGATGAAAACAAATTTCTACAACTGTCAGTATGTCTCCACTGTGGCACAAACCCTTTGCTTAAAGTGATGAAATAAATACAAAGTGTTTCATGTGCACTGACAGTACTTCAGGGAAGGGAAAGGTCATTATATAACATCATGCAAAATACCTGTGAAATGAAAGAAAAAAAAAAATATCCACTTTTAAAGCATGTTTCAACAAAAGGTTTTAAAAAATTTTCACACATGGTAACCATACCATACAGTCTGACATTGTCAACCTAGGTGTCACCACTTAGGATGATAAAAAAAGACATTGACAAATATCTTCATCTCTCCAGTCTGAATATCAGTTTGGGGAGACATTCACTACATACTGCATTCTTTGAAATTCTTTTATTCAATGCCACCTTAAAGTGATTGCGTGTGTAATGAAAAACCAAAAAGATAAGATTACGTTTGATCCTAACTTTTCCTTTATTTTTAAATGTACACGCAAGGTTGAACATGAATGGACTATGTTCTTCAATGAAGGAAAATGACGGTAACTACTTCGAAAAGCAACGGGATTGGCATAAAAACTGCAAAAAACAGAAATCATATCTGAAAATTAACGGTGCTTTCTATAACCGCCTACACGATGGATATACAACAGTACAGGTCTCACTAGTGTATCAAAAACATACTACTCAAGTCGTCGCTCCTTGATAGGTCTCGGAAATTGTAGTATTTGGTGAAAGGAAACACTGTATTTACAAATAACCTACCAACTGAACACAACCTTGCCCGCAGCGTCAGTGATCCTGAGTTGTAAGTGAATATTCAAAACTAGTATACTTCCCATTGGCTTGCTCAAAAGAGCACACCGTTGATTTGAATCAAAACTCTCAACCACTACATTATCGTATTCTACACTTTTTGTCGTAATGTTAGAAAAATTTGAAATCATATGGCAAAATTAACCAACTGAAACCTATTTATTTTCCCAGATTGTCTGAATGGTGTAATTAAAAGCCTTACCAAAATTTTGGAGATGAAATTTCAATGTTTTTACTTTTTGCCTATGCACGCAATCACGTTAAAGGTTATAATGAACTCACAGGAAAAATCAACTGCAAACATGTTCATCACAAACCATTTCGGCCCCCACTCATTACAAGACCTCCTCTAATCCCCCCACCTAACTGCAAAATTATCAAATTTAATTTACGACTTACCTCAAAAGCCTCTTCTGTATTCTTTTACGGATGGAAGGATTCGTTTCAAAGGAGTGAGGCCGTTTCCTCTTCTTACCTGTCGCTATGGCTGCTGCTGCTGCTACACCAATTGTACCTGGGAGAAAGGGAAATTGGTACTTAAACCAATAAAATACTAACATTCAATGGGATCTCTGCAAGGAGTAGCAAATTTGACATGTGACTGATTGTGCTTTTTATACTTGGCAATGAATATTCATTCTAAAAGGTCTGCATAAATTAATACAAGTGTGTTCATGGCCACAGCAACCTAGAATATTAAGTTCATTACATGAGATATGTTTTGGCAGAGCCACTTACTTTTGAATGGCATAAACTCATTTTACACATGAGTCCTCCCTTGGATAACCAACTACAATTGCTCAACATTGAACAAACCTTGATAATCTCATCAGGTAGTTTGGCTTTAGTCCAAAATACTACACACTTCACTTCAATTCAGATTGTTCCTTTGGTTTCTTTCATCTTTGAACAAAAAGTTTCTGACAGTTTGCTGCCTTTACTGACCTGCTGCGGCTAGCTGAGCAGTGACATCATCAGTGACAGCTGGATTGAGTAGGTCAGAGTCATCGAAAGGGGTGTCTGGAGAGGAAGGCTCGCTCACATCTTCGGTTATGGACATCATCTTGAAGATACCTCAGCAGCGGCCTGCTGTTCTCTGAGGGTATTTTAAAATGAGAGAATTCAGAGACCTACCTAACTTTAGGCAGGTTGCTCTGCTCTACTTCAGAGTAACGACTCACAGAACTTCGGGAGTCATGAGTCGACTCCACTTTCCGTGGAGTCACAAATAGTGTGAAGCTTTTAAAAATATATGAAAGCTCTTTCAGTGAGCTTAACAGTTTGAATTAATGGTGTTTTGCAAGTTAAATAAATGACGATGCTAAAATCTGGTACTGCCTTTTTTATGCCCTCTGCCTGAAAACTCAGATTCTAATCAACAAGTCCAATTTTAACCAAACGACACTGTTTGGGGCACATTGCCTATGGTAATTCCTACTCAGAATGTAAAGTTTTACTGTACAGTATGTGGCAGTTACGACATCACTGAAACCCAAAACAAGTGAGAGTCGCGAGTACCTAGAGTACTCCCCCTGCAATAAACTCCAAAAATATCAGAGTCACACAAGCCTAATCAACTTCTCAGAGACTGAATAAGTCACATTTAGCACCAAAGGAAATACCAGTATTGGGTCAAACACTGGATAATTGACCAACTACAGGTGGATATTTTACTCTTGAAATTTACACATTCATGTCCAATTTACTGTGGAATGCCCCTGAACCATAGGGGATGTTTCTAGATACATATGAAAGACAGCAGATCGATGCGACTGTAATGTGGCTTTCTCCCTACAGTAGACCTAGGTCACCATCCATGTAAATTGAATAGTTTTGTGTCATCCGCACAATCTTCTACTAACAAACATTTCAAATCTGAGTATGACTAGGCTATAACATAACACAGAGTGGGACCAACTGTTCATAGATTTTCAAACTGACCAAGACTATTCTTCTGGCTCAAATTCATGGATGAGAGATTTGTCTGCACACTCTTGAAATGCCCAAAAAATGTGCAGTTTAAGTACTAACATTCCAATTTGGATGACCCACCTTGTGAGCAATTTCTGTGAAATTACAGAAAGTTGCTTGCAAACAGCAAGGTGAAAATGGTTTAACCCTGAGTAACCTGACAATTTAGCCACCTTGAGGCAGAGGCTACACCCTACATTTGGAAGTTGCAACATTACAACTTGATGTGCACAGTAAGATTAGAGGATGGTTCTGGCTATTCACCCCCAAAAAATTTGTATGAATAAAAATTATGGGCATGAATGAGAGTCTAGCCACTCAGCGATCGTTACTAGGGTAGGCCTAGCATCAATAAGCTACATTTCTAATCGGGGAGTGTGTGGACACGCAATGCACGCTGGGAAGACAAAGGACTCAACCACTGCACACGTTGCTAAGGTGACAGCACTCTAGGTACAGAATTGGGTTTTACAAAATACACGTTCAGATTGAGTGTATAGCTTGGCACTCCTTTCTATGGGTGAAAACTAATGAAATTTAGCCTGGGAAAACTAACAGGTATGGAGAGTAAACTAGAATCCCATTCCAGATAATGAGCAGTAATCATTAACTTCACTTGGACATTCAGATTCCCTAAGTTAAATCACCTAACTGATTGTCACCAGTTCTAATGTAGCTATCAATGTATCAGCTCTTGTGGTGTCAGGCAGAGTGGCAAACTCTCTGGCGTTGCCTCCCAACCAGAAGAAATAACATTCAGGCACCATAGTAGGTGGACCATCCCTCCATCAAGCTGATTTTTGTTGCTGGGATTTCTACATCACAACCTCTGCCTCCTCATCACCCTGTTTCACAGCCAGTCCAAGCTTTTTGGCCACATATGCCCTGCAAGCTCATCAGTGGTGTTTTTCAGTAAAAATAACAACTTGTCTCTAACGAAGAAATAACTTCTTCCTTTTCCATGCATAAAAACTCTAGCTTTAAAAGCATCCATACTGGAGCACTTCAAACCTCAAGACACATGGAATAATTCAAACCTCAAACATCAGCGCAGACCGGTGTGCATGCTGCGAATACTCAAGAATCCGATCATGTAAACAATGATCAACTTTCAATCCCATAATTCATCACTGCAATGTGTGAAGCTTGCATTTCGCCAATTAGCAATATAGGCTACTCCAAGCACTTACAAGGATACACTTGTGGGGTTAAGCCAATTAGGTTTGTGTGAAAAAGTGGTTGTGCATCCGTATTTTGCCTTATATTCGTGCGAATAGTCTTAACCTAGGCCTAGGAAGTAGGATTGTAGCATTGGTCAAGCACAGGCCTAGGCCCTTCATCAAGGAAAAAGGGATAAATCAACCATGCAATAGCCAGTCTGCATTTCGTTTTCTGTTTTCTATTGTTTTTTTGTTTTTTTTTTAAAAACCTTCGGCGTGGGCCTGACATGGAATGCACTTTGGTGCAATAGGTTTTGGCCTTGGCCTATTTCTAAACATAAGCCTAGGCTAACTAACTTAGTCATAATCTGTCTTAGTCTCTTACCAAACTCTCCAGTTCCTAACATTTAGGCCTAAGTTAAGTTACATATGCCGCTGGGCTAGTTTACCCAACTGGGTCTCACTCACGGTCACACTCACACGTGTCACACTGCCAGCCCTTGTAACAACATGCCTATACTGTCACTGCCTATCATAAGTGGTCTTGGATGTTAAGGCCTCAAATGGCCGGAAAATTCAGTCAAGTCCAACTGATGAGAACTTGGAAATAACTCACTGTCACTAGTAGTAGTAGGAGATAGTACTAGTCCTTGTGGACATGCCATTTCTACATGGGTTATTGACAAAACGCTTTTCAGAAGACCTTGGTTTGAGTTGGTAAGGTGCATACCTCGGTACGGTGCATGGTGTAGTGACAGTGAGCTTGTCACGGAGTATAAACCACGTTTTGTACCGTGCATGCTGTAGGCGCGGCAGCGACACTCAAACACAAATGCACATGTCTTGTCGTTATACAGGAACAACTTATAGGCATGCTGTACCTTCAGAAAATGTGACTACAATACAACGTTAGGCTAAACGACCTATATCTATGTTCTAACGTGCATGTTCAATGCGGCTGCGTACACACTACAACGACAGCGCAAGCTCCCGAGAAAGTTTGCTACACCTGCGCAGTCGGTCTAATTGAAGTCGATCAAAATTCAAGATAAAACCATCTAAGAACTTCCAACAGATGTAACATGTAAGACCAGACACTCTTTTCACCCTTACGGAGGTTTCTGTCAATAAAGAGCATTAACCTTCCCAAATTCTAAGACGGACTTAGACCTAGTTGGTTGTAACACCTCTGTCGAAAACATGCATTACTGGGTAAGTTCCGTGTAAAATGGCTGATGGGTTTGCTTAAAAATACATACTGAAAGGCAACACGATTTTCTCACTTGAAAATGTAAATTGCACGACACGTACATCCGACTGCCATTAAGATATTACTTTACATCTGAAATACCTGAAACCTGTCCGCCAATGTGCTTCCCCTGAACAAAATGAAGGTGTTTATCTTCGCCTGTGTTCAATAGTTTACATTTTGTACGTAGGCCTATAGCCTGCACATCTAGTACACGGTACCTGAAGAGCTAAGAGATCTCGAGCTTGCGCAGTATGTAATGCTCTGTAAATTGTGCATAAACAGACCAATTACCTCCCTTTCAACGATAAAATGTAGTAGGAAGGATTCATTAAGTCACTAGAACATCGACAAGTTTCTAAATACAAGGACAAATGGAGAATTTCATCGTACTTACCACGAAATTGCAAGGCTCCGAATCTGCGCAAATCGGTATACGATATCTACATATCTGAGCAGCATGCATATGACGTCAGCTTTGCCCTGCTAGCTGTTTGTGATGAGGTGGGAGATTTTTTAAGTGATCAACCATCTACGATTTATTTTCGTTAAAACGGTGATAAAAGCTCCAAAAGACAGCAGTGGACAATACACCCTAAAAAGAACAAAACAACTGTTTCCAAAATTCTGGATAAAGTGAACGGTTTCATTGCAAGACACAAGCCTGTGTTCGTTCATGTGGTTTGCTGCATTGCATTTAGTAAAGTACTTTTGCAGCAAGGTTTGAGAGAATTTAATTTTGCATTATTTGTACGCAAGAATGGGATCAACAAAGGAGTTACGGCTGTTCACTGTAATACATTATTGTAGATTTTTTCGTTTTGTATTTTTTTCCTGAAATGAGAAAGAAAGGAAAGCCGGTGTACTTCAAATACTCACGAGTTAGAGACAACATACCGACTATAGTAAATTTGATCTTTGATACAGCTATGGCTTAACTTGTCGAATTGTATGTAACTAATGATGAAACTTGCCACATATATGAAGGTGAGCAAAAGATCTTTTTCCCGCAATCGATGTTCGGAAGCTAGAATGATGATTTTGCTTACAAAAATTGGGTAACTGAATGACGTGCTGCTTGGTCTGAGCGCCGAGAAGGGATGGGGTGCGAGTTTGACATGATGGCACATATGACTGATCTTTTGAAATTTCTTCTTGCAATCATAATGGATGAGGTATCATAGCAAAATAGCCCTCAGCTGCATTGTCGGATGGTGGATTCAATTTCAATTGAATAGTCTGTATATCCACCCTATTAGAAATAATTTTAATTTTAAAATTTTGGATTCCTGAAATATTCATTTTTAGACCACCACTTGGGTAATTCCAAATTGCAATACAAAATGACATCCAAACGCCACCCCTTAGCCCCCCCCCCCCCGGATCTCTGTAATTACAGCGAAAGAAGTCGAAAAGATCCAAGATGTCCACCATGGGTCATATAATCATAATTATGTTGGGCGAAAAACAGGTCTGTCCTGCTGAGCACTAGTGACATCGGCAGCAAACGTGAAACGTCTTTCGACCGACCATCTAGCTACCACACGGAGCTCCATGGGCCGACCGTGGCATTTGCATGAGGACGGTGTAACAGCTGAAGCAGTGCGGAGCAGTTTCAGTCAGAGGGGGCGAAAACAGTGGCGTAGACGGAGACTTCCCCACCGCGGGTACGCGATGGATGATGTTAGAAAATAAGGGAGGACAAAAAAAATAAAACGAAGAGTGGAGAGAGGGATGATAAGTTGACGGGAGTTTGGGAGAACTGGTTGGCCTAAACTGAAGGGGGACCGGGGGACTGGGAAACTGTCGGGATTCACAAGTGTGATCTTTTTATGACACTGTGAACTATAAGGCGAACCAGATTAACAATACAATTGAAACAAGGTGTTCATAAAGGTGAGAAATCGAAGTTGGTTCGAGGTTTCGATTGGGCCATACATGGGCCTGTTGATTTATACGCAGTACACAAGTATATGCGGGCTACGTGATGGAATCCGCCTGCATATTTATTTCACCCAGGACGAGTTCGCAACGAGCCTCTCCGAACTGTCAATTAAAACCTTGGATATCAATGATATCGTGGATTCTAGAAACAATGTTCTTTTATTTTTCCCAAATGTTAATATTCAAGGGGCAAACGTCTGCGAGGGGCTCGAAAGACTCGATATTCGCCGCCAGGTTCGGAGCTAGATTTTTTTTTTCTAACTGGGCCTAGGACATTAATGGGGGGGGGGGGGGGGAGGCGTCAACGAGTGTGATGCCGACTACAGTGTGATACTGCGTGATACGGAAATTACAATACGTGCCCAATTAATTGCATTGGCGTACCCAGAATTTTGGACCAAGGGTGAACTGGTAACTAGTGTCTGAAGACTTATCTGAACTCCTCGGTTGGCGCTCAGCGTATACCACAGAATTTTACATAAAAATACCTCGCCTTCCTAGGCTCAGTAAGTAATCTCCAATGAATGGTACTGTCAGTATTTGTCCTTGGATGTAGAAAACCTTTCTCCTTACGTTATTGGGAGTTTTCCGCAGTAAAAGTCTGATGAAATGTGTACATTTCATTGTGAATACTATATACTTGCTTGAAGTTAGAAGGATGTATATGGGCAGCACCATAATCAGTTCCTGTATGCGGAGAGCGTTGAGGTACTCAAGCTTGCCGGATTTTGTTTACCTTCTCTTTCAGTTTTTTTTTTCTCCTAATGTTTGTGTCTTAACATTTTTTTTTATGAAAAGAAGAACTTTGACGCCTATAATCCAGCTGAGTCGGACAGATGGGCTGACCCACCCCCCTGACTGAAGGGTAGCCGTCCACCACTATAACCTGAAGGTATATGCATAAACACCCCAACGGGTGCTGTGCCGGACTCTCGGTTGATATTTCACATTTTAGTCTTTACCTATATATGACGTATACATTCTCATCGAAAGCGACTTCAACAAAATTCATTTGCCAATTTGCATTGCCAATTCGTATTGTCGATGCGTATTGTTATCTTGACGGTATACAGGGTGCGGACAACGCTGGGTGGACAACGTTGCCCATTTTATTGTAAATCCATCAAGCAAGTATAACGTCGTGTTCATTGGGAAAAGGGTACACAACCCCTCCCCTCACAATTTTTGCCAAAGGTTTCATCAAAGTTTGTCTGAATATGCATTTGCCAGTGAAAGCCCTTCACAATGACCTGTTAAGTTAATATGAGAATTTATGAGAAGTTTTTCAAGAAATGGAGCTCAATGGAGTTATGTTACTGCAGGTGCGGATTTATTTATTTTTTGGCCGGGGGGGGGGGTGCGTTTGGGCCTAACTTTCTTTAAAGGATTCGTCATGACCTCCTATTAAAGCTCTCATCCATGTCCCAAGTCCCACATAAAAATAAAATTCTATCCATGCCCTCTATGGTTCACGTGTATTACGCCGTAAACAACGTATACCGGTAGACCATTAACTTCAAAGTTTTGTTTGTGTCTTTGTCAGTTTATTTATGGAGTTCAATACGCAACAGTGACGAGAAAAATGCATATTTATAACTTGTTTGGCGTAATTGTGTCAATTTCTAAAACATTTAATTTGTAAAAATGAAATACCTTACCATTCTACCCAGCAACTTAACTAGTGATAGATTGCAACCAGTTTCTACAAATATTCCAAATGGTGACCGTATAACACACCCCCTTAACCCCACCACATGTCAGTATAGGGGAAATGGATACTCCACAAAATCTGTTCCCTTCCCCACCCATCGAGCCATGCGCACGCCACTGCCCAGTCACCACTTCTCACCTGCCCCAATTTTTTTTTTTTGCAGGACCCCGCTGCATATGGCACCCCTAGCCTGTACGCGTCCTTGATGTGACTTTCAGAAACTATAGTTGGGAGTGGAAGGACCCGACGAACTTTTGTCTAGTCCTTGAATGACAATAAACGAAAAAAAAATAAGTCAACTAAAAACAATTGAGTTTACTTAGTAAAAATAAGGAAACAGTAGGAGACAATGCTAACCCTTATAATGGTACCGTAGGTTAAATTTAAGTCAGTACAAGAAACTTGTGATATCTATTTAGAAAGCCTTTGTTTTTATTAGTTTTCTCTCGAATAAGTTCAGCCAAAATAGTTGCATTAGTTCTTGATGCAGTCACGAATTCAGGCGCTGTACACCAGTGTTATGAATTTGATTTTGGTTGTTCTGTTATACTTATTGTGAGGGTGAACTAAGGATTGTCTGAACGCGTGAATAAATGGTAATCTGCATTACGCGAATAAAATTTACTAGAAAAATGATTTGGAAGTGTATTCGTTTTCCACATTGCTTGCTGGAACATCAGGATTGCATGATTGGTAAACTTGGAAAAAGAGGTATTGTGTATTGGCTACTTGCGCTGTTTCATTGTTACGTGTCTATCATGTGTGTAATAATTACAGTTTGGGAGTTTGTACGAGGACGAACGATTATGATTGCAACAGGGATGAGATTTGCAACTTCATAGATTGATGGGGGAGGGGAAGACACATCACATCACTTTGGGGTGATCTGGGGACACGTGGTCCAGCCCTCCTCCTTGGCAACACCACTGCGTGGTTTGAAGCAATGGGCAATATGATTTCCATGGAAATTAAATGTCTGCTTTATGGGTCAAAGGTTAAACGTCGTGTAACATGAAAATGACATTTTGGAGTATTGGGTGCATTATGCATTGAAAATAGGGCCTATTTAAAATACCCACAAATTCCATCAAAATCCGTCAAAGATTGACCAATTTACAGGGAAATTAGTGTCTCACAGCTACATCATGAATAAATATTGGCTAAGTATGCAAATTTGTGATGTTATCCCCCCACTTTCAAAAGTGGAGGGGGTATCATATCATTTGTCCCATCCACTTTTCAGAGCAGTTATTAAAAAATCACATTCATATGAGCGATTTTCTATCACAATTGCTGAGCTAAATCAAGTATAATCTAACTTGACCGTTGAGTCCACAGAGAATGGCAAAAGAGTTCATCAGATTATCAGACAGTCGTATACAGATTTTTGGGAACTTCTGACACTGCGGTGAATCCTCCTAAGTTGGGTGTTTGGACAAGCACCGAGCGACCCAGTGACATATTCTGCAAAAATTAAGGTCAAGAAATCTGGACTCTCTGGGCCCCTGCTATCTATCACTTGCACCGTCATTTATCTCCCATTCTCCCAATATCCTAAATCTGCCCATTTAATTCGTTCGGGGGGGGGGGGGGGAGGGGGACCATTCGAAAGTGTATTGAATCTTGCACACATGATGTTTGTATGGGTTCCAAGGGATTAGGTAAGCCATACAGGTAGATGATGATGAGTTACTATGTTCATATCATTACCTCCAGTCCCTTGGACTGGACGGACGAATAAGGATGTAAGGGTTAAGTAATTAAGGCTACATGTATTCGCCGGATATGGTAGATCTTTATCGTTGAGTGCCAGCCAGGCGCTACACACCCTCTGTGGGCCTTTTTCTGATAATTAGTATTATTAAAGTACCTGGGCACATAACAACTGACGTCTCGCACCTACATGCATGTATTATATATACCACTCCACTCATCCCGGACTGAGGTGACGGCGCCACTTTTTCAATATTTCGTTTGAGATGGACGCTGTGTAATTTGTCTCCCTTTGTGTCAGAACGGCATCTTTCTACCAGTACTTTCTGTCGGAATTTAGTTCTCCTCACAGATCTGGTTCTGCTGTAACTAGAAACGACTCAGGAAGGCCGTCTCCTGTGATCTAGGGGGTCTCTTATGTACCCAAAATTTTCTGGTACGCCAACCAATGTGGCGCTCCTCTTAGATAGTATAGTGTCCCCCTCACTTTCTGAAACCTGCTGACGTCCATGTTTTTCTTCCTTGTATTTCATTGCCAATATGTTTCACAGCATAGATGCATGATACACATGCATCAGTAATGCAACATAAAATGTGTACAAATGTGTGCGCATTTACAGAAAATATAGGAAAAGAAAACAAAGAAATACATTAAATTTCGTGCTATCAGTGGTTATGTGACATCAATATTCGACTTACTCAAGTTCATTTACATTCAACTTAGGCGAAAATGACAACACCTATCTCTGAATTTCAAAAGTGTGTAACTTGGATAAGAAACAATATCTGTGACTGAAACTTTGTGAAGATGTTTTTCCAACAATTTTGCTTCGTTTTGAAAAACATATTCCCAGGGTAGTGAGTTTTTGTCAGAGGTTGGGACAATGAGATTAAAGGATCATGATGATGAACGTAAACTTCTGGACGGGCAGTAGCATGTGACGAGATATTGAAAAATACGGTGGTCCTAAGCCATGAATGCAACGAAAGCTTAGAAGAAGAATTTTGAAAACAAAGTTTTATCTTCTTTTGGTGTTCTGGCCGAGCAACATACCACTTGCAGACAGACAAAACAATGATCCTTTGTCGAGGTCTACTGATTGGATAAAAAAGGGATTAATGAGGAAACACGTCACCATTAGACTCCGCTAGCTTTTTTCTGTCACTGCAGCAATTAATGATTATTTTCAATATTCACCTGAAGAGAAGCATTACGATACATATACAAATTTACCAAGTTCAGCCAATAACAGCTCCCTGATTCAGCGTGGTAAATTTGTCCATTGAAGACCTGTACAGGCAGACTAAGACCGGTCCGGAGCTCACTCCTACAATTACCGTATAATCCTAATTGTAAAGAGAACCGTTGACGCTAATGTAAACGCAAGGGCTATTGATAACAAACAGGCAGCCTCTGAAACTCCATTGTTTACGATGCGACTGTTGACAGGTTTTTGACAAAGACAAAAAAGGCAAGAATTGTTCCGCACTTTGGGTAACATCGGCTGGGTAATCAATACTCTTTGACAAGCGGTCTGAAAGAGATCACCACTTCACTACCAGTAAAGAAACGATTGACAAATATACACAAGACAATTTGTCTAACATCGCGAAGAGCAATTGATGTAAGGATTTAGTTCTGTTCGCAGGATCGAGATTGTGAATTATTCTACATTGCCTACATTGCAACATTCAATTACCTGCTTATAGTCGATAGAAGGCAACATTGTGTTACCTATGATGTAATCGATTTCTTTTTATTCCGATATTTCTCTTCCTTCATTGTTTTTTTTTTTTCAAACAGCTGAGAGGCAGACACATCAGTGAAGGTAGTAAGTTATTGTACAAACCAGTGTAACATAATACATGACTGATGTACAGGATTTTCTTAATTTGGTATTTAGGGTCTTCTCTAGTTGTATCACCGTCCGGGAGAGAGCCTGAGAGATATTATTACTAAAATCCTCGGTCATTCTTCACACCGAGCTCCACAATTTTGGGCTCAAGGGATAGAATATACCCACTCGATAACCCCAATGTATAGCATCATATAAATAAGAAAAGTTGTAATCATTATATGTGTTTATGGCAATCTAATCCATACAGTTGCAATTTGATTCTCAAAATTACTAAAACTTATCACTGAGAGAAGAAACTTCAGATCAAAATATATGACGTATTCCTCTAATCCGAGAGTCCTTCTATTGTGTAATCCACTCACTGGCAGATTATACAGGATGCATGCTGGACAATAAGTTATGTACTTCCGGGAAAGGTGCATCCTTTTCTTCAAGTTTTCCTTCTAAGTCTCTTTCTTGGAATACTGTTTCATGGATTGTGATAAACACCGGAACAATAAAAGCTGCTAGTCTGACCCAGTTTCAGATATAGCTTCCACTTCAGACTATATTTTCTTTCCCCATTACTCAATGTAAAATATAGAAGTGAGTAACAAAAAGAACATATCATGAGGAAGAAAGTTCAATTATGGCACTGCTGTATTCTTATATCATCTCTCTTTTTCTAAAAAGACAAGGAAGAATAACGAGCAATGACAACACAGACACTCTTGTTTGAGAAAACAAACTACTGGAAGAGCCAACTGAGATCAAATTAATGTATTCTGCATATTTCGTTAATTATGTACGGTAGTCATTGTTTTATAAAATTCCTGGAACTTTGGCTATTTTAAATGCTTGTCGACGCATCTTCATGGGATAGTCATTGAGAAGCTGTTGGATTGAAATGTATGTGGCTATTCAAGAGGCAGAAGTCATGTTGCAATTAAAGCCACAGATTACAGTAAAGGAGAAACCTAAAACAGACACAGACATAAACAAAATGAATTATTCCTTCTTTCCCTCTGAAATGAACCTTACTTTGGTGATGCTTAATTCTTGACTTTTTAATGGAAATTTAAACCTCTTGGAAGACACACAGTTTTAATAGAAATATTTTGTTTGTTCTACAGAAAAATATTTTTAAAACCAATATTTATGTACACAGAATGATAGATTATTCAAAAAAAGGTTAGGCGGTAGCCCTCTTTTCAAGGAGTATACACTAATTTCATTTGGGTGACTGCATTTTCCTTTTAAAGGCAAAAGAGGAGTTTGGTTTACAAAAAATAATACTTTTAAAACCTATATTCACAGGCACAGAATGATATACTAAGAGAGGACAGTGGCCTTCTTTCCAAGAAATAAGTTTCCTTCAGATAGAAATTCAGTCAGTTGTTGCTCAGTAATGGTTTGTTCACCCAAACTTTAAAAATTCAGTCGATGTATCTATTGTAACTGATCCTACGCATATAATATTTTGAGGATCAAATCGTTTGCCGATGATTATGTGAGAAATGAAATGGTTACACAATAATTGAAGCTATGTTCTTTGTAAGTCATGTTGGTGCATTTCAAATGCATTATTTCCCTTTTAAGGGAGCAAATAATTTATTACAAAATATAGCACACTTCAGCTTTTAATGACTATTTCTAAAACTGTAATATTTTCTACTTCAGTGCCCATGCAAATATGGTAATCCTGCATTTTCGATTCTGTTCCCAAACCATTAAAAGTTGACAGCAACCTATAGACCTCAAAATGTATCCGGAATGGACTATGATAAATGTGTGACAGTAGGGTTAAGATAATTTTAAATGTTTAAAATCAACATTTCTTAGATAAATATTGGTGGAAAGAGGACACACTACTTGATGTCTTTGACATAAACGAAGCGCTAAGAAAACCTGTTTACAAAGTATCCGCTTGCTATTAAACTTAAAAAGGTATACCAGAGTTCCTAATGATAATCAAATGACGTTACGTGAGGTAGAAGTGCTGAAAGATAGTGTGATATAATGCAGACAACACCTTAAACACAAACATCAGACCTTTTTAAGTAACCCTGTAAGTGTAATGCACTTGCTGTAGCACACAATTGAGTGACATTCCTCCTGATTTCAGATGGATTACATTCAGAAAAAAATACAAAATACCAAACTGATCCACGATCTTAATCCAAGCTGCAGAGTCCATCTATGTCTTTGACAGAAACACCACTTTTTTCGGGATGCATACAATTCCTTTTGGTGTTGATGATGGCTACAGATATTTGTAATTACATCTTCCACACACCATTTTTCACAAGATGCCCAAATTCCGTTTCTGAGAAATCCTGACCAATTCGTAAAGTTTGATCAAGTGACAATAAAAAGAAAAAACAACAACAAAAGGATTGAACAGAGTCATTGCTTGTATGTCTGAAAACATGAACATGAATAAGTATTTGCAGGTGCACACTGGAGGAGACACTGCTCCATCCAGGGTTGTATCGTAAACAAATCACTCACTCGTTGTTGAGAATACTTTGTGGGTGGTTCTGGAAAAGAAGTTCCACTCTTGGGGAAGGTGCTACTGCAGATTATCAGTGTCAAAAAGACGACATAGTTTTGGAAGCATTTCATGCTCAAACACATATAATTTGACTCCTGGCTGTAGTAGACTGAGAAAAATTGTGAGTGGACACTTTGAATGTATTGGTGCAGCAAAATTGCCTTCAACAATATGGGACATATTCATATATTCAAATAATGTGTCTTGTGATATATTTTTATTAATCAGAAAGCGTGTCTTTACATTAACTTTCTGTCTCATCGGTAAAACCCGGTTAAAATTTTATCTACACTGCTTTGCAGCATTGTTAATACGAATACATTTATGCAAAACCTTAGTATGACAACAGGAAAATAGAAAAAAAAAGCAAAAAACCTCAAAACAAAAGAAATGAGTAAAAAAAAGTTTACTACCATAATATTGGAAGAATGACCTCATGGTTCAAAACAGAAAAATCTGGAAATATTAATAGGAAGCACACTTTGCTTGATCAGTTGCACAAAATTATTCAAAAATATTACTCGGAAGAAACAACTGGGTCCATTTTCTAGTAACATGTTGAACATCAGCCAATAAACAAAACAAGTGCAAGTACAGACACACGGCGTACTGACAACTTGGAGATATAATTGTTCTCTTTCTTTAATCCAGGGTTCACTTCTTTTTCTTCTTCCCCTTTCCTTTGCCCTTCTTTTTCTTTTTGGATGCTTCGGGCCAACCGAATCCTCTGATTTCAAGAAATTCCTGAGCTCCGTGAGCGATGTAGTATGCATTTGTCATGGCGGCTGGGCTGAGTAAATCCACCGGCTTATTAGGAGCAGGAGAGGCTGATTTGGACTTCCTCTTCCCTTTCTTACCTGAGGGACTTTTGCTTCTGCCTCTCGGCAGTGCTTTGGCACTCTTTGAATATCCTTTCTTTCCACCCTAAATTATTTAAGAAATGATGAAAAAGGACAATATTTAAATGAATGTTATTCAAAACTGTGAATTTATCCAAAGATCAAATTACATGTAAATTCGTCACAATCAAGATAAAGAATATAAACGAAAATACTGCCTTTATTTGCTTTTGTGGCACACTTTTGTGTCATAAAAGCTTTGTTACTGTCAATTGTTTACTTTAGTACATAATGTACCTCATTCATTCTTTAGTCAGTATTCTAAATACGGTAAAAACAAAACTTCACAAAATCAATGTGCAACAACCATGTCATTGATACCACAAAAGTTTCACACAACAGATTTCAAGGAGTGGTTAACTTAGATTTACTATTTTGCTGATAAAGCAAAATGCTGAAGTGAAGTACAGTAGGAGATACAAATTTCAGAACACTTTTTTGACACTCACCATTGTGGGTTATAAATCACAACTTTGTTCAATTTTCTCTTTGAGTTGCAGTGGCATGTATTTTAGCCAGCTTGATATCATTAGCTGTGCTGAACTAACTGCTGTCCCCTGGGCTTCATCTGTGAGGCAAAAATTAAGAAAAATGTTTGAGAGTTCTGATTATAGGACATGGAGTTTCATTCCTAACAAGACCTTCTTCAGAGACAAATAGAAAGAGAAAATTTGTGAAAGTTTGTCAAGTAAAGAGGTTTGTCCGTATTAGCCCTAAATTTTAATTTGCTGTATTTACACAAATTTACTAATTTACAGGAAGTTGTGTGATGGCAAAAGGATAATGATACGTATGTTTGGTCATCACATATATGTTGAGCATTGTATCTCATAGTTATATTTCACACTTACTTTTGATAATAACTTATAGGAGCAAAACATACAGTACAGGGAACAAATGTATGTACTTGAATACTTCACATACCAGTTTTTAAGCCATTTGATTTTTTTTAAGGATATTCTTTCAAAGTCTTCCATCTTTCACACACCTTTGCAGTGCATAGCAGTTTGGCCACTTTTTGTACCAAAATGTGATGTGATACCAGACAACTTACACCCTGTAACAAACAGGAGAGTACACCACTACAGAACATTCTCCCTTTGACGCTGCATGGTCCATCTCTCAACGAGTTTCTTGATCAATTCAAAGAGTCATCACTGAACTTTTTTATTTTGTGTCTCCTCATATTTGGTTTTTCGGCACTACTAGGCACAGTACTACTGACTAATAACTTCCAACTGCTCATTTACACGCCATGATATGCATCGTAATGCATTGCTGACTACTCGCTATCAACTATACATGGATGCACCTGTAAACCTCTGTACTGTGTCATTCTTCCAAGATGTCCCAAGAAGAGGGGGGGGGGGGCTAAATACTATAGACCAATATTCCACATTACAGATGAGACAATTAATTGTTTATGAGTAAGCCTATTTGTTCTTTCCTGTGATCTGTTGGGACAAAGAGCTACATTACATCAATTTGTTGGAATAGGAAAATGGTCTATGAGCCTGAAGAATCGGCTCATTCAGTCTAAAGTCAGTCCCTTTCAATAGTTGACTTTAATAGCTCACTACACTACCAGTCTTGAACTTTACTCACCAGAAATTCTGAGAAAGAAGTGACATTTTAGACAATTCCTTGTGCTTTCTGCTTCATTAGTTAAAATGGTTATCATCATATACCATTAAGATGGTTCCCATGAAGCCATTTCATTACGGTACACTGATTTCTGATCGCAGTCCCCCACCACATGGTCATTGTGGAGGGGACATGGGTTTGGTCACATGGTAAATGATGCCATTTACACCAGTTCAACATACTTTTATTGTTCTGTATATTCTGTATTTTTTTTTTTTTTTTTTGATAAGCACAGGGTTATTGCAGGCTTAAAGTTATTGAAGGTTTTCTAACTTTCAGGCTACGCCGTCTCCCAAAATTACAATAGTAGCTTGACTGCTCCTTCTAGTTTATTGTTATTTAATTAAGTGGTCTCACCTTTCTTCCTTTATATGTCGATGCCCATCTCAACATTCGTTTAGGCTACTCGACTGAGCCTAACAAAATTTTAGGTCTTAACCTACTGTAATTCATGCTTTGACTCGTGTGTAGCTGTCGGCTACTCCTGTGCTACCATGTGCTATCTCACTCTGTGACAAACCTTTAAAGCCCAGTTTAACTATGATTAGTCTTACCATTTGCAGCTCTGATCCGCGTCCAGCATTACTACTCCGTTGGCTACGGCAGTGGGATGGTAGACCAACCTACTTGAGCTTGTGTTGGAGCCTAGTAAAACTTAGTCACGCTGGACTGTACTTGAATTTGGAACAAATACAAATTGTTGAAGTTGAAATTGCAAAGTATTCGCTGATACCTCAGCCTCTTGACTGCATCTATCACCGATTCACATCACACAATCTTCATTTCTGGCTAAAAACGACAACAACTGAGCGAAAATACAAAACGACAAAGACTACACAAGTAAAAAGACTCCAACTAGACACATTCAGTTAGATTTCTTGCTCAGCTCTTCGCTGCTGGTGAAACTAGCAGCAGCTAGACTACTACGGCACTGAGATGAGACACGCACACTGCACTGCACAGCACTGCAATACGTACGTACCGAGCAGTTGAAATTTTGTTCGATCAGATGACAAACATTACAAGTGGTTGCTGCGTTGCTGTTTATACCCAAGGTCAAAGGTCGTAACCAATGGACGAGGGGGAATCACAGCAATCTTACGGCGCAAATTGGCGGTTGAACGTTAATAGTCTAGTGCGGAAGCAGTAGCAAAACCAAGAAAGTTTTACGAATAATAAGGGAAAAGATATGCGCAATGATTTGAGAAAACATGTATTTCGGAGTGTAATACTACTTAAATGTCCATGAGCTTATTTCAATTGTTGTGGTTTTTCGGTTTAGGTGGTATTTTTTATTTTGTTATTTTGGTCCGCAGTGAATGGATTAGTGTTGGACCAGACTTGGTACTCAATATAGGGACCTACCGATATTTACCAAATTTGTACCATGTTGATATCGGTAAGACCTACCTCAGAAATGCCGATACTATCCAACTGATATTTCTCCTTCATGCTGGTTACCATCAAAATACCATTGAAGTAGGAAGTCACACGATTAAAAAAGTACATCATGTGTGCAGTATCTTATGGTTTTGTCAAGTTTTGTGTACATCAGCTGATACTGAGAATAGGAATATTAACTATCAGTAACATTGGCTATTGATGATATCGGTTCAGCACTGAAATGGAACACCCTAGGATAAAGGGAGAGTATCCTTATGGAAGGCGGTGCTGTCCCTTTACAACAAAGGATACTGAAATGAGTGAAAGAAGACAATAAATCCCATTACTGTAATTAAAATAAACATCCAAAGCATTTCAACCAATTATCTCTCTGGTAGACAATTCTACTTCAATTTGGTAACTCTTTCGTCTTCACAAGTCATCAAAACACAGTCAATCAAAACCATTAACAACCCCTTGTCAAGAAGGAAAAGAAAAAAAGCTGCTCAAACCTTCCATATACTTGAAAATTGACTAAACAGGCTTATCAGACTTCATGGAACTTGAGGAAATGGGGCCTTTGAAAATCACAAGTCAGTTCTATGTGCAACCAATCATCCTTTTCTTTCCCAGTTACAAAGATGAAAAAACAGCATATTGACACCAATGTTACAAAGAGTCTGTCTATTTATTCACACCGCCAACATACTACACACATGACATAAAAATCCAATCTTATGAAACCTTAGAAGTGTGATAAAAATGCCACATCTATCATCAAAGATGAAAGCATGTCACTGACCAAATGATGTGACTTTCATTTCATGAAAACCAGAGTGGACTGATCATCGTGATGGTGGTCCAGATACATCTCTCTCCTACAGAATACATACCTTCTTGTATTCTTGCCAGTGATCTTAACTTTTCTTTAACCTATTGTTTCACTAATTCATACCCTCCTAAATGGCACATTTCTGTGCCAGTTTCCTTGCAGTCATTTATACCTCCCAAATTTTGTAAGGTGACCAATCTTCAAGTTGCATTGCAAGCTGTTGCGAATCAAGTAACGAATCCAAATGTCTTTCATTTCCACCATGGCTACTTTCAGACAGTTCTTGAAGATTTTCATCATTTGAAAGTGCAAGGTTATTTCAGTAATGTGAGTTGATTGAGAAACTTTCTCGATCATAACATGGAAACTGTGACGAAGAGAAGTTTGTAGCATGAACTCATTCTACCCTTGACAGATTATGTCACAAACCATTGATTATCCATGTCACAGGATGGCCCTTACAAGAACACACATTTCCAAATCCCAACATTTGGGTCTGTGATCGAGTTTTTGAACAGTAGACAGGATATGAGAACAATTGGGCAGAAGACTCCGGAAATAAAAGCTACATGCCAGGCTGTATAATTTCTAAAGAAACATGTGAGGGGCATTCCCTGACATATCTGTGTTGTTTGCATTGCTCATGCACCACCACTGACTTGCAGGCATGTTGGCAACAGAGGGGTTGAGTCACATAGTGCTATTCTGGCATCTAGATGAGTGGAAATACCTCAAGCATTAGCTCTCACTCTGCTTAGAACATAAAACATGCTCACCCAAAGCCAAACTGGGGACATAGGAAATCTCAAATGTCTTGTTATCCCTTGTTCAAACTTTCTTCATTACAGTCTGGTGGGGAACTTGTTTCATGGATGACATACACAAGAGATTAAACTACAAACTGTGTTTCCAACAGCTGCATACACCAATGTATACACCTGCTGTTCACAACTACTCTGCCACATGTAGCAGGCTGCAGTGCAGAAGAATCTTCGTTTACATTTGGAGTTTAAGAAACCATGTCTCCAAAGCTAACTGTAAGCAGCTCATACAACATCTAAATATCGCAATTTGGAAAGATTATACCATTCCACAGCAATTTGTATTTCTAAGCAGAGGAGTGCCTGATGAGACAAAGCGCAATGAGTTGACACAATGATTGCTGAAAACTCGGACTTAATCTGATGGATCATACAATACTCTAAAATGATTTGAGGTATTTTTTATAGCAGACATAGGGAAAATCAAAACATGTTATCAGTCTAATAGAAGACAGGATAAATGAGACACAACAATCTGAGTCTTGGCAAATTCTCATCTAGGTTTGTATCAAAAATGATTTAGAAAAAGGGAGAAGAGATATATGCAGTAGTACCTTGCAACTGTGTACATATTGATCTATAAAGTGACATTGGTTAAAACAGATGTGTAACAACTTGAGCATAAATCTACAACTCTTGTAAAGGTAAAGCTTTCAAATGATATCAGTTTTGCGAACAAAACGACAACAAAGAAGCTAATTTGATTACTTCCTGTGGTAAGACATTTTAATATAATCAGTCACCAATACACAACCAAACTATCCTAAGTCTTAAACTGTTTGTATGTTTTGTTTACGTGGAATTATTCAACCACTTGGAGGTGTGAGAAAATGATGTTATATTTTTGGACTGCAGTTCTGTACAAACAATCCTTACCCCAGGAAATGACTAAGACTTTGGTCAATTGACAAGGTTTGCAGCTTCCTTGAGACACTGGGTGTTGGTGACTCTGCTATAACTTTCATTCCATACTGAGATACAAACTAGAATATTCATAAAGGAAAAAACAATAAAGTATAGCTCACTCTGAGGCTCTCCAACAAACAGAGTCTCAGGAATCAGCAGCAAGCAAACACAAACGGAAACCATTTTTCACCGTAGCAACCATCCATAAAGACCGACTTTTGGGCTGGTTGTACTACAGCTTACTGTGACCAGTAGCAGATTGAAGCTAGTCACTTGACCTGGACTGCTATGAACTAGCAACCATGTTCTGTGGCACAAGAAGTGGAGTTAGTGTGATACGTGACAGAGGCCGAAGTATCTTGACACGATGACTACCTCTTTATTAAGGGACCCACCTATGGGGCGATGAATGTGTGACATGGGGCACATCATTCATCAATCCATAGCTTCCTCAAACAATTCAATGTCCCCTGCTAAGGTTTCAAACAGCCGACAATTATTAATCTGAGGGGACCTCTCTCAAACTATGATATTGTCCTTGAGAAGCAGGTCCCAGTCAATCTGAGTCGAAAACACCTCTCTGTCCAACCAGACCTCATAAAACCTCTTGAATTCCTCGCTCAACTCCACAGACTGTCCGAGCACACTTTGTAAGTTATTGTCCACAGACTCAAGCTCGGGGTCCTTGCTGGGTATGCTCTGTTCATACCGCCGGGAGTTGAAACGGTCTACGCACTGCCCTCAGAGCGCACTCCTCGGCTTGAAAATCCCAAGGTCTGGCATCCATGTCTGGAAATAAAAAGGCCAAAACTTAAATTGTTTAACTTTTAATTTTCTCACAATTTCAATTGTAATATTTTTGTAATTTGGAGTGATATATTTTTTCAATGTTTGCATGCATTTATGTAGTCCTACAGTACTCTCCTTTGTTTTTTATTTTTTCTTTCTAGAATACCAGCAATCGTAACAAAAATCACAACAAAAAGACAACAAAGGATGCAATGAACCTTTTCTCAAGCTGTGTGCTACATTTTGTTGCAACTTCTTTGCTTTTATTAGATAGTACATTACAGCTTATTTCATCAGTTTGGAAGATGTCCTAACATACAATTGTATAAATTATCTATGTTCCAAATGTTAATACCAGACTGTTGACAACCACTGAAAACCCAAAGAGTAAAAATGGATGTTATTCAATAAAAATCTTCATAATAATGCAGATACAAATCACATATTTTTGCTTCCAAAAGCATATAAGACAAACAGTACACTGGCTAGTAAAGGTTCATAATCTTTGCATTCTCTTCATATTCCTTAACAAAACTATACCAAATATATCTCCTTTCCATAGAGACTGGGAGCTTTATACTATGGCCTCAAATCAAAACTCACTCTCTGAAAAGAACACCATGTTGGTGCACAACATACTCTTCAAGAGGGCTTTTACTACTTGATGTGCTGATGTGCAATGAAATGCTGTGGGACAGTGAGTTACATTTGCTTTTAAGCCATAGTATTAGCCATCTTCCGAGAAACAGACTTACACATACAGCTTACTCTTAAAGTCTGTGAGCATTGAGATGGCTACGTGGAGAACTTCTCTAAATATATATGCTTGCAATTACCATTTCCAAAGACCCAATCGTCGTTCAGCCTGTGTCGTACTTTGGAGTAGATAGCGGACATGGTCTTCATGTTGCTCTTCCTCCACTGTCGTCCGAGGTACTTGGTTTGGACTTTGAGAAGCTTGAGGACGTACAACTGCATCAGAGGTTGTTTTACCTTCAAGGCTCTCTTCAGGATTGGGGCCGACTTGAAAACCACCAACATCTGGCTAGGGTGAAAAAATTAGAAATTAAGCACTTTGTTTCTCAAATATGAGTCATTTCACACAAAAATTGTGAACTGCAAATTAGTCAAAACACATGCCACATGTTCTTTGGTCCTTGGTTTCTTGCTATACAAAATTGAAAACAATTGTAAGTAATGAGTGTCAAACTTTCTCTCATTAATTGGAGGCAGTTGGCAAGAGAATGCATCATGATAACAATTGAGGAAGGTTTCTTTGAGAACTCTGTAGCCAAAAATTTTAACAGCCAAAGAGTGTGAGAGGGGGTGATATGGTAAGATGAAGCAGAAGTCAACCAATTATCCAAATGCAATGAAAAAGAGACAACATCAGCTGCAATTGAACAAGAACTGCTCTGCAAAAAACAGACAGCATAGAGAATTCATAGCAATTCTCTCTCAGGTTACAGGATGGTGTGCCTCCTATATTGCAGGGTAACACAGTGCACAGCAACACATATTTCAGCAGTGCAGACAAAATCTTTAATCAAATCCCTAATCCAACTGATGAGGCTTTCATCTGGAATGGAATGGAAACACGCTTAACTTACCATGGTCCTTGAGTGCTTCCACTTTGTTAACTTGTTGAGGATACGAAGAAGGTTTATGCAAGCGAAAACGTTCCTCCAGCAGAAGACTTCACTGTCGCCAGCCTCCTGGAAGATCAAAAGATGAGTCAAAGAGATAAATGCAATAACTAGAAGTCCTTCTTTGATATGACTAAGACATGTGTTTGATGAACAAAGAGTTAAAAAGGTTCATCTTGCTCTTTTTACAAAAATCCCTTCCACTACTTATTCACAGAGAGAGACATTCGCGCCTAACTTAAAAAGCTAGCACAAACACTGGTATAGACTCCAGTGCATTTTGCACTCTTTCAAAAGGCTTAACTATATCTCATGCACACTAAATTCTAAAATGTCTAACACATCTACTTGTCTATTACTTTCAATCTTGGCAAATGTATAACAAAAAAGTGCCAATCTCAGATGACATACATACCAGGCTATCTGCAGTCAGTTCTGGCTGATCACCGATCACGCAGGACGGAAAGTCGATGAGGTGAATGCTAGTGGGAAGAAACAGAACAACTGAAATATCCACCAATTGCAGGGTGTGATTAGAGTCAGCAACGGACATGAATATTCAAAATGACTGAGTTGGACTCAACAATTCCATTCATGACAAGCACAACTGACATGAATAATAATGTGGTGAATAAAACATATAACATAGTGACTAAAACGTTGTGGGTTTATCTATTCATAATTTGCGAATATAAATTATGGAAGAAACATTCTATTTATTTATGATCTATGGTGGCTATACATGGCTTTACAAATGCTGTTAATGACTACTGCAGTACAGTTGGTGGTTGTGTTTGCTACAAATGGGCCAATCGTAATGAAAAATCCATTTGTGGTTGTACATCAGTAAAACACTATCACTATGGGGAAAGACATTCTGTTAGATTTAAAACCTTTCTTACCTGTTCTTGGTTGCTATGTGACTCTGTATGTTTTGATTGAAAAACTTCAACACCAGAGGGATGCAGTTGGCAAAAACCAGATGCTGACTCATGAATTCAAACTGAAACAAAATGTAGGAAGGGCATAATCTCAATAAAAGCTCTTTAGACATGAAAGTGGATTCATGTTAAAAAAGTCCAGTGTGATTGCTTCTGTTCAGCCTCTCATACAGTTGCTACACATGTGTGTGAGGGTGTGCGTGCCCTTGTTTTCAGGTGGGATCGAGGACCGAAACAATAGAGTTTAGGTCCTCCGTAGAAAATTCAATAGATCTCTTCAGTCCTCTCAAGATTAAGAATAGACAGTCTATTGTTAAGGTTAGGGTTGAGGGAAGAAAAGACAAAAGAAAGCACAATGAGGTCCTCCGAATGAATAGAAAACAAAGCTGTGTGTGTGTGGGATGGTTTCTCTTTGCTGCAATTCAGAGTGGTATTCAACTTTTCAAAGCATAGAGGGGAGTACAATTACTCCTCTGAGTAAGCGATGGTAGTGTATGTTGGTGCAAAAAGCCACAAAGAAAAAGCCTTTGCAAGACACACCTTGTTGCAGCTCTCAACAATAGACTTGTCTTGTCTCTCTTTTATCCCTTACCTGGTAAACATGGTTGAGCTTGAAATGTTTCAGGAGCAGTAAGAGTAGAGCAGAGATGGCTTTGACAATGATCTCTTTATGTCTGTTGACATCAATACCAAGCTTCATAGACTGAGGAACAGTAATTCTGCAAACAAGGAAATGAAAAAAAAAAACACACACTGACTGCATCAAATGTTAGTGAATATTGATGGAATTTAAGCAATAAGGACATAAAGACTGGAAATCTCAACCACTTATCGCAACGAGAAGCACAAAGACAAACAAGATCGCCCTCTGTTTCTACCTGGAACTGACCAACAAATTACTTGAGCCTTCTAAAGTGTAACAAGCCATAACATCTTGAGTTAATCAATGCAGTTCTTGAGAGGAATGAGGGATAATCACCTATGATGTATTAAGACCATAATCTATTATAGCATAAACTCTGAAGTGCAAAGGCCAATGAGGGTATGATTGCTTTTTATTTATGTATGATGCTATCAATTCTGATATCAATTTATAGCACATTATAGTATAATATGAAGCTATGGTTGTTCTCAAGAGATAGTTAAAAAACATAGTTTATTACACAATAGAACAAAACAATGCTATGATTACCCTCTCAAAGAGATATGAAAGTTGATAGCAAACGTATATTATATAATGCATATAATAACTTATATTTTATAATGCTAAAATTAATTTCACAGGAACAGAAACATCAAAAGCTTACGGCATTTCTTCAGGTAGGACGTCAGCCAAGATATTGATGGAATCTGTTTTGGCTTTTGACGTCGGTGCTGCAGCTAAAAGGATCTTGAGAAGGGATATCTGAAAGAAATTACCCCAAATGGAGAAAAGGTTATGCTCATCTCACCCAAAGAATTCTGTGATGAAAGGACCACCCACAACAAGAATTTAACTTAGCCACAGATTGCAAAATGAAAGACTGCAATTTGCATCTGACATCTTCTTTATATTTCTTTCAGCATTTCTATTACACCTATTTGACCATTCATTCATTTCTCGACTGATATTTTAATTAACTGGAGTGTCTAGTTCTTCTAAGGATTCATTTCAAGAGATCCTGAAGTGGGTAATATCTTGGCCCTTTATGGGGACACCAACAATCCTATCGAAGATCAACATGACATCACACTGGGCAGGATGTGAGTATCATAGTTCTGGCAACAACTAGTCCCCTTTGAATGTTGCAACTGTAACCCAGGTGGTCAAGGAAGGCTTAAAGTCACAGTCACGAACATATTGTTAAACCTCTGTAACTCCTAACTCCACTGAAGTCTATAATGGTTTTTGGGGCAATTTGCTAAATCTCATTAGCCTCTAGCACCAGAGTATAGCACTTTATGAATGATAATGAATGTCACACAAAGCATTCATCAAGTTGCCATCAATTGCTTACCATATACTGTGGAAGGTTAGGTAACATGGCCTGGTAAAGTATCTCGGTAGGGTTGATGGGTATAGACTCCTCTGCCTGAACAAAAAGAAAGAAAGAAAGAAAATATGCAAGTAAGCATCAAAATCTACCCTTACATAGGGTGAGGACTGAGCAAGAACTGACTAGTATAAGGACAACTATTAAACCAAAGAAAATTCGTAGTACTTTTCTCAGAAGACTGACATAAAATCTACTTATGGACTTGGATTGTACAACAATGGGATTGAAAAAAATTCTGAGGGGTGAGGGGAGGGGTAAGGTGGTAAATGGGAGGAACAAGTCTATCCTATAGGAAGTAACTTAATTTCAATATCGGGCAGTTGTGTATTTTTTTCTCTCAGCCTTAAAGCAGTAATTTCAATTTGGGCCTCCGAATGCCTCATTAATCAAATGCCTCTTCATTTGTCTATCATAAATTGCTAATTTGAGGAGGATTTAGACCACAAGTGGTGCTAGTAATGACTGTGGTCGTTCACATTTTGTGCAGAATTGATACACATTTAGTAACACCACATCACCCAGTAGGTAGTTAATTTGGTCATATTTCATCCTTTTGAGAGATACGCAATAAATTTCGTCATAAATTATTAATTAACTACACATTCATGCATTCATACTTGATGCAAACCTCAACTCCATTTGGGTCCATTACAGTCCAGGGCTGTGCATTATCCTCTGATAATGCACTGTTCATTTTAGAGTAAAGTTACCATCGGATGAATACGATAGAAAGGTAGATCGACAGTGTTTTGTCGTCTGATATCATACACAAAACAATGGTGACACTTTGTCTATCATTCATGAACATTGTTGACATGTTGTGAATCGTGTTAACCTTTTCTCTGGGGTTTGTTTTCAACAAAAATATGGTTAATTACCAATCCAAATGTTCTTTGGTTTTTGCTTTTCATCAAAATATCGATTAATATGAATGAACAAGGGTAACCAATTTGGGACCTTTGCATTAATTAAAGTATAATGCATTCTCAGGGGTTAATACTATCACTTTATGCTCTTGGGCTGCACCCTCACCCATCATCTGCTATCCTTCAGTTGATGCACAGGTCCAGAGTTGATAAAACTTTCATTGTTGCATACAATACTGCATTGTCATGAGAAATTCTGCTGACAAAAGCATTAGCAACACACACAGAGATTCCACTAATGAGAATTACAGAAGGAACGTCTCTCACTGTCCAATCTCTTCTGTGAGAAAATGATTCCAAAACAACGAAATGAACAAAAACGACAAATTTTCCAAACATTATCTCACCATTGACAGAGGATGTTCATTTATTTCTTCTTCTTTCTTAATTTGCAAGTTCTGACAGTGATACGTAAACGTGCTGGAGGGAAAGGAGAAAAAAAAAAGACAAATCAGTGAACAAGAAGACAGTGCATTTAAGATGCATGCAGATCCACCGGTTTGAACACAACTAGAAGGTACAAATATTTTGATATTGTTTTCCTCCCAAAATTTCTTTTCTTCTTGAAAATTAAAAATGTTCGATGTAAATCGTGTCACCTTCAAGAACTGTGGAAAGCAGGTATTCTGGTTATTAGTTTTAGTCATCACACAGTCTTTCTCACACTGATGACCTTAAAACCAGTCTAAAATCACACTTTTACAGACACCATAGCAACCCCGTTGTTACTTGGTTACGGTTGCTTGCAGCATAAACTGATTTCACTGCGTTTCATATCACAATGGGCACAAAGGAATTGGAATTTCAAAAGAAGGACTACATGGAGCAAATCAAATCAATTGTAATTCCACTGTTTTTCTGCTTGTTTCTCTATTATAGTGATGTTGTGCAGTGGTCTAGTTTCAAGTGAGCGGATGAAGTTTGGAAGGCAATCCAAACTCATGAAAGAGATGACACAATTTTACACCAGAATGTTCTCTGGTAAGGTGAATTTCATGGAGGAAAGCAAATCACAATCAAGGTAAGAATTTATTCTTGATTGCTCTCGTGGGTTTCACCGTACAACCACTGCAACCGGCCCATGTCGACATATTGTAAATTCATAGGTCAGCTGCTTGACATAGGAATGTGTCGTTTTGCAAATTTTCAAGGCATTTGCAAACAAAATGGATAGACTTTATGGGTACATATTCTGCTAAATGGTAGTTTGGAGGTTTTGAACAAAGCCTATAGTATGTATGTAGCCAGAAAAGAAAAAAAAAAACAAAAGTGGAAATTCTAAACATCTTCAACCCACTGATATCTCAATAATAAAAGTGAATATTGATGTAGAATTAACATAAGAAGGAATCATTTTTAAACAGATGTTTTGTGCAATCATCTTAAGTGGTTGCAGCATCAACTGTGAAGAGCACCGAATGAGTCTCTTAGCATACAGTCAATGGTGCAAGGACTTACTTTCTTCAACACACTGACACCCTCATGGATGGGCTGAGGTAGACCGGCCAGGGTTTCTCTGTCACTGGAGGAAAAAATAAGAAGGGGCGCATTGGAGTATTTGAGCGTATCTAAACTATGAATGCGTGTCATTGAGATGTTGTTTTGTGCCCATTGTAAATCATTGCATTGAGAATCAATGAGAATGGAAAGCAATTTAGCAGAGAATATGACTCTTGGAGTGACGATCCTGAGAGCTCCTAATTTAAAGTGGCAGAGTAATTTGCACAAGTTTTTTAACGCATTCTCCCTGTGAAGTTGTTAAAATAATAAGGTGAACATGGCCACATGATAGTGGGACAATGTTATTTATGTTTAAAATGAGAAATTCCGCCAGGCAACATAAAGGAAAATCTCTTTGGTGGCACATCCCTTACCTGCCAACTTGATACCCAACAAACTTTGCCCTTGTATGATCCAGGAAACTGTCCAATTCTTTTTCCCTAAGAAACAAAATGAAACACAGAAAAATGACCAAGAGTAGCTCTGCCATCTTTGGGAAGTTTTGGTAATGCAGTCAACTGCATCCATTGGGTAGATGTTTAAATGAAAATTGTCCATATCTGAATATAAAACTTAAAATAGATTTAATTATAAGTAGAAAATAAACTTTGAATGAACAAGCATGGTTTTATCTTTAGTCTCATTGGTGTATGTGTGATTGTAGTATCTGATCCAGTCCTCTTCCCTACCAAGACTGTGTTCTCCAGCCATCTCATGTCCACAGCCATCAGATGTCTACAGTCTTCTCTCTTGATAAAGTTATTAGATGTGCACAATTGCTTATTGCAAAAGACCTTTGGGCTGAGACTGTCAGCACACTCCCATAGCTGTCACATTCACGAGTGATTATGCTTTAAAAGCATCCTGTTGGGACTGGGTTGAAATATTCATCACCTCCAAAGCATTTCCATCGGCAAAGACCCACAAAGTATGGGGTTGTGACAGGGGAACTTGTTGATAAGTTCCATGGACAGCAATGCTGCTCTGGGATATAGTTACCCCCTTATCTCTAGGGCAATGAACAAGCGTTTTTTTTTTTATCAACACAGAGTATTGGAATCAAGTTAATTCTACTTGTTTACACAGGCTGTCGTCATTTAAGATCAACTGCTTCATCGTGGATACAGGAGGCAGGGGAAATTCAGAAAGGAGAGGCCTTCCGATATATGACCACTGTCTTAATTGCATAGCCACATTTCAAAGAGAGCTGGTGACTAGGTCTACATTCCTCTGTTTTCCACAGCTGCTAAGCAAATGCTTGCAAACGACACCTTGTCCTACCTGACTTTTGGTGTCCACGGTAATATTCTTGGTTCTCTTGGCGTGTCTGGTGGTCTCATTTCAATCTCATCTTCTTCATCGCTGTTGTCCTCCTTCCCGTTTTCTTCATCTTCGTCACCATTCTCTGATTCCCCGGGCATGGGTTCGTCTATCCCGTTCTGTTTCACCAAGCTCTGGGAATGAAAAGCAAGCAAGATATTGAACCCTAGAAACTCTTACACATGTTATTCATTGCCACACAAACTTCAAAATCCAAAAATCTGTTTAGAGGAGTTCTGAGCTGCAAGCCCAATGAGTGGCAATTGTGCACATGTTACAAAGACAAACACTTACCCTTTTGCTTCCTTTTGTACCCCTCCTCTGAGGGTCAAGGATGTCTCCCACCCCCGTGGGAGGCGATGATGCCCTCATGTTTCTTGCTACTTCCATGGTCTCTTCTGGGATGGGTTGAAGGCCTGCATTCTCTCTCGCGATCTTCTTCATGTAATTATATTCGTGCAGTGTACCCAGTGAATACTGAAAGAAGATGAGAAATTACCATAATCTTCTTGGTGGGAGAACTGCAAAATTGTTAGGCTGATATGTGATGTGAAATGTTCCGTAACACTTCACATTCTGCGAACATTTGCTCTCCACTTCTGCAAAAGTTACCAAAGATGTTGTGACAGGTTTTAACAAGTCCTATACTCCTCTTGCACTAATAGAAAGGCAAGCAAGGGGGCAATCATAGTCCAATTTTGTCTAAAGAGCCACATAACTGTTGGCATGGCATACAAGATGGCTGGTTCTTGAATTCAAGAGACTCCATAAAAAAAAAAAAAGATCCAGATAATACAGGATACTGCATTGTGAAAGGCCTACTGGAAGTCTACTTACTCTGTAGAATTTCTAACCGATACAAGTTACACAAACCTCACTATGCATCTGTTTTTCCAAGGAGAAAATTATGCTTTGCTAGATGGAAGAGTTGATGTTGCAAGTGTTTTGAAATTACACAGCGGTCTAACCACTATGTATATACCCACAGTGGGAGGCAGTGATTTCAAACCTTTTTGTTTGACTGTCAGGTGTAAGTGTTCAATGCAGAGAATATGCTCAACCTATTTCATGGTCTTCTTATCTTCTTTACATGAACTGGGTCCTATTAAGGTGTACAATGGTCTGAGGAAAAAAAAAAGCTACCCTTCCTCCATCATTTAATACCACTTGGGTAGAATAAACCCTCCTTCACTTTATAACGACAGAATAATTCTCTTCTCCCCTGCCCCCCCCCATCCCATCCTTGCTTCCTTTGGCTGACTGGCCTACACTTATACTACAGACATGGGACTTAACTGATGTCAGTTAGCTGACTCACCATCACCGTCTTCCACAGTAGCAGCAGGATCTTCTTGATCGGAAAGTGGGGGGCATGTCCGCTACAGAACTTGGTGATCATGACGAACAGTACTATGGCAAGGGAGTCATCGCTGTGGACTGGTTGTGCTGCGATGAAATAAAATTAAATGCTTAAAAATCAAAAACACAATGTAATAAGTAGGGTAGGACTGGACCTGCATGACTTATTCACAATTTAGGTGGGAAGTTTTCGGTAACATTCCAGGATAATTTTACCTTCTTGCCACGTGATGGGCTGATAGCTTACTCCAAATACCAGTTCTGCCAAAAGTATAAGGTAATTCTATACCAGGACAATCATGTAATAATTTCTCCATTCAAGTAATACATTCATGTCTCCGACATGACTCTACTGAACAGTGAAAAGACTTTTTTGGGGGTATTAGAAACTTTGAAAATAACCTTCAGTTTAGTGTCAAGTTGCTGTTTTTTTTCTCTGCATATGAATATTCTTAAACCACACATGAACTAACTCACAGAGTTCCCTCCTGAACTGCTCTCTGGCCGCTTTGTACTCCTCAGGGTCATTCTCCTCTTCGGTGTTCATGGTCACCACCATGATGTAGAGGACACTCAACAGCACCCTGCCATCAAAACATCAGCACCATACGATAATCATGATGCATACATATTGCGACATTAACGTTAAAGTGATACTTTAACGGTAGTGTGACATGAAAATGACATCATGGACTACTAAGTGCATTTATCATTGAAAATGTTGAACATAGCCAAAAATTCCATCAAAGATTGACAACTATACAGGCAAATTAGTGTCTCACACCTGCAGCATGAATAAACATTGGCTAAGTATGCAAATTCGTGATGTCAGGAGATGGACTCATGTGTCTGATGTTACTCCTTTCTTTACTTAACCTTTATTTCAAGGGCAACTGAGAACTTTATATGCCCTTGACGTTTTCACTTTGGAAGCGTATATTTGCTTCATCAAAACTATCGATATCACTTACTCAACCTTGAATGACGGTTACTGGTGTGAAACCCAGTACTTCAGTAATAAAGAGACAATATACAAAGAGTTAACAAAAGAAATGCTGACACTGTGCAACACTCCGTGTCGCCCGTTTTGCATTTTCATCAAACTTTCAAAAGTCATGTCTCAAAAACAGTAATAGATGTGAACAAATTCCAACAAACTGTCGTTCAGGGTTTCACTCTGCAACTTCTAAATCAAGCTAGCTCTTTTCTAAAGGCATGTCAAACCACCTTAAATAAATGTGCATCAAATGACACACTACGTGCTGTTCTGTGGAACGTTACAGGCCACAGTCACTTCAGAGAGAATGGTTATGAAAAATACCATAATTACAGCAGGCTAGGTACCCAATGATAAATCTCTCTTCAATAATGAAAGGGTGCATTCTCACAATTTAAGCTCTAATTATTGCATCACCTGCATGGTGTTCAAGTAAAAACTAACATGTTAGCCATGCTACTATCTTAAAAAGCAATATCTACCTCAGGTCAGTGCTGTCCACAATTGAAACCGCTGGCTTCCGTAGAGCTGTCGATGCAGCGAAGGAATTTCTGGGAATGGAGACGACATTACATGAAAAATTGATACGTGCTATCTACTGATTAAATCCCACCTGATTCCTCTCCACAGACTTAATCTGTTAACAAACCTAGTTTCTCACTTTGGTGCATTATAAGCAATGACTTTTTGCTATTTTTACGATCCCCCCAAAAAAAATAATTCAGGCTAAGAAGTGCAGATATAATTTACTATAACAACATATATGTAAGGTAAGGAGCATTGGCTTACAGGATGAAATTACCGTGCAGACGACCAAAATTTCTGTGGACACACTAGCAGGTTGTCTTTGACGCAATTTTACCCTGGTCATTATATTGTAACGCAATGCTACAACTCACATGAGATGCACCAAATATTTAAATGCATGAACTCCATTCAACTCTGTTTTCTTTCACAAAAAACGCCAAACACCTGAATCCACGTATGTAAAAAGCCAAACAAACAGCCTCAGTGTACGATCATGTTTCAACTGATTTTACTGAACCAGACATGCACATACAGTACACAGCGAGTACCAGATAGATGAATCGAAGTCGAAGAATTCAGCCATATGTGCTACGTGCAAGGAGAGCTGGTATGAATTTTCTAAATAGTGATAGTACCGTTCAAGATTAGTAATGTATCATATTTTGATTTGAAACAAACATTATATTATACAGAGATTTTCTTCTATATGATATATACTTTACAGCATCAATTATTCTAGATAATGACATTTTTTTATTATCAAAGTGAAAAGGTGGAATTTTACCAGCCTCCTTCTGGAACCCCCCCCCCCTTCCCTTTGGATAAACCCTGAGCATTACTTTTAAGTTACAAGTCAGTAGTATAATTTAGCTGTGGAAAGTTTCAACCTGTATAAGAAAGACAAATAAAAACATGGTCTTGACTGTGCAAAATACACATCTTGCACATTTCTTGTTTTTATATGTCCGTTGTGGAGGGCGACCAAATTTTTGGGAGGACAACCAAATTTTTGCAGCTGGTTGTCCTTGGGACAACCATTTTCAGTTGCTTAAGGATCATCCCTGGCTTATATATTAAAACTTCATGTCAGGTGAAAACCAACGCAACAATTTTAGATCAAATTTAGCTACATTTTTAACAGTGTCAATTTAGATGGGAAAACTTGCAATCTGCAAGAATCTCACTGTGACTCTGACCTGGATCAAGCCCTGAACCTCCCAGTTACGAGGCTTTATTGCTTCAAATGCCATAAAATTTTTTTTTTTTTTCCACTCGGCCCCGGCACCCAATGCCAACCTGACACCGGCAGTCATATGAGAAAAACATTAGGTAGGGTTGTTACAACCTTCTATATAAAACTAATGGCTTAGAGAGGTAGAAGTACTCACTCAGCTTCCATACATAGAAGCTCTACAAATGTTGCAAAGACCCCACATCTGTAGAAGAGGAAGATATTTTCCCTGCACCATCGGACTTGATCCTCCTCCGAGGAGCACTCTCCAAAAACTCCTTGAACGTGAAGGATGAAAAAAACAAACTGATTATGTCGAAAGGTATTCTTAATGTTCTAACCACTCTCAGAGAATGATGACTAAAATAATAGTGATATTTGAAGTGTTTGGAATATGTTGAATAATAGGAGAAAAGAACGTAGGAACAGGAATGTTGGAAATATGCTAACCGTTCAAACCACTCACGAAACACGAAAGGAAGCTCCTAATTGTTTCAAATCTGACATATCATCTGGGAAACATCAAGATCGAAGAAAAACAGCCAAATGCATACAAGTGACAAGACTGAAGGGTTCTGCCTTGTAAATCATTGCATAACAATCTACAGTGTGGGACTATACCTACAGAGAAAGTCACACAGGGAAACCTGGTGAACGGGAAAGACAAATTACAAGACCACTCTTGGATTCACACTGGTAATGCTGGAATTCCTCATACCAAGACCATCCTAAAAATTGACGGGTAACTTTGACAAGCCGATGAGCAGTGACATTGTATGAGTTTGAAGGGATGTCGCAAATATGGGTGACGTTAGCTGCAATAATTTTTTTCAGGACAAGGGTATATTCCTCCATTTTGCAAATCAACAACTTTCCTATTGTAACATCATGAGTGCATACGTCTGAACTTACCTTGGGCTAAATAAAGAATTGCACGTGCCGCCTTCATCCTCGTAGTTCTCTTTGCACTTTCTACATTATTCAATAGTTTAAAAACATGAACTTCCTTCCTTTCGATGTCCAACTGGCTCCACTTTTCTGAAACTGAGGGGAACAACAGAAATTGCTAGTAAATCTCATACCTGTGCATTGCATCAGAAACGGAGATTCGTGCCAGCACACATGGGTGGTTAGGGATGAACTACAAGAAATATACTTCATTCTGTCTGCTCTCAATAAACAATTTCCAATGTCTTTTCTTTTTTTCTAAAAAAAGAAAATTACAATGACATATCTCCATTCAGGATGAAAGGCAAAACAAAGATACCGTAACTTTGACATACAATTATGTAGCAATTTGGTATTATAATTATCATCATGATTGTCGTCACGTAGCTCTTCTCTGCCTCATGAAGGTTTAGGCCGATTAGGTTGGTATGTTTTATTTTGTAATTTGATTGCAACCTCACCATAACAGTGGAAGTCCTCTTCGAAACACTTCTGTCCGAGGGAAAACTCTGGTTCTTCTGTGTAACTGTAGAACTCTGAGAAAGTAGAGCACGTGTGCCTCAGTTATGACATGATGCTGTTGTGCATGCCAGTGATATTTTAGTCTACTAGAAGGTACAGCAAACTGATTTAAAGAAATTTCTCTAAGAACTACATGGAAGGATCCAAAAATGATTTCTAGCTCTTTGAGAGAAAAAGTGGTATATTTCCGCTTTGTGACCAAATGTAATACGTAGAACTGTATTGAAACGAGGGACAACTACATGCAAAGTCTGATGTTCAAACTTCAAGGCTACTGTCACTCCTTGATAAACAATTATCCTGCACCAAGTTTTCACACTGTGATCTCTAATGACCTCAAATGAACTTCAACATATATGACAGACAACAAGGTTCAGCTACGGATATACCAAGGATGAAGATTGTGCAGCCAGTGGCATAACCAGACAATTTCATCTGGCATGTGGCAAACGGTTGAAGTGGGAGGGGGCAAGCTGCAACGACACTATCTAAGCAGAGTGCCACCATCTGTTGGCTTGTAGCGTACGAAGAAAATTTTTGGATAAAAATGCCTCTAAGATCACAGGAAATGGCACTGCTGAGTCACTCTGATGATGTCAATTTCATCCAATGTTTTCTTAACTGTTAGTACACAGATTCAGAAATTTACATTTCCACTACAAATGCTAGAGAGGGGATGATCAGAGAATTTCATAGATGTACAATTCATTATGGAAATCAACATGAAATCATCATTTAGGATGCATGCCAAAAGGGGGTCTGCTAGGGTTTGAATATATGTTGATGTAAGCAAATATTCTAGGTCACAAGTACATCAATGTGTTGAACATCACTCATATTTATTACAAAATTTGCCTAAACAAAAGCCTACTTTACTTTGAAACTGCGAACCGTCTAACCTGTTTAATTCATCGTTAACAAAGCAACAAAGCCCATATATTTGCTCTTAATTTCTTAATTATTTTTTCAATTACAAAACGTTTGATTTTACTGAATCAGAATCAAGATTTTCAATTCTTGCTAATTTTAAAAATAAAAAAAATGATACAGCAATGGCACTTTACCACGTTAATTCAATTTTCATTTCAATTGTTTGACTCCTCTTTCATTTTCATCCTGACTATTTATCAGTATAAAACTAATTTAAGCTCAGCCTATGTCTTTTAGTTGAATTAAAATATACTGTATCACTAGCAGTAGTAGTTTTCATCTTGTACGAAATTTGCCCTATAATTTTTTTTTGCATTTGAATTTCGTTGGGAGAGCAAGCACGTTATGCCTCTATATCCAACTTTTGCATTTTTTTTTAATAAAAGCAGGATTCGTAACTTGATTGATTTATTTAATATAATCATAATTTAAATCATGTTTTTTTTTTCAATCAGTGATTTCAATCATGTTTTGTAAATTATAAATTTGTTTGAGTTTACTTTTTATTTTGTTTGATTTTTTCAATTATGATCATCTTTCTAATCATGACTGTAATTTTGCTTGATTTTAAATAAAACAACGAGGGATGAAATGTGCGTACAAGTCAAACATTACAAGTTTCTCAATCATGCCTCAGCAAGAAAGTACATTATTCCTTGAATTTAATGCCACTGCTGTGAATTAAAACTGACTGAACAACACAAACTGAAACAAGATATGTTGATAATTACCTGCTATTTCCGATGTATACGTATCAGCATCCGAGTAAACAAAGTCGAGGTCAGGGTGAATCGTTTTGGCTCTGTGATTGGCAGTCAAGGAAAAACAAGGTACAGAGATGTACATCAGCACAACATGACATGAAAAAAACAGGTCAAATTCGCACAAAAACAGTTTCTACCAAGAAAATAGCATTTACGTTTTTGAACAACTATGCTACATACAAAGGAAATACTGTGCTTATCAGCATACATATTTCACAATCACCCAAATTATTTGATCCGGAGGAGACATTTTCTTCATATGTGTGACACGTGGAACTATTAAGCATGTTATTCAAACCATCATCTTTTTCATCATTTTTTTAACTTCTGTTCAACCACATGAAAATGTAAACATAAATAATATACAAATTCAAGGAAATTGGGCACCTACCTTGGTAACACTACTGACTGTCTACAGGCGTAAGTCCTGATACAATGAAGGTCATAGAATACTGTCTGGGTGTTTTTAGAAATATGAGTTTCTTTTTTTTTTTTATATTTTGTTACACTGGTCAATATATATCTGAAAAAAAAAACCATACACTGGGTGCTACTCGATGTAACGACTTAGGGATTTTAAAAAATCAATTCACTTGTATAACAATGAAAAATAGGCAGATAGACAGTAAAACCACTCTTCTATGAAAGATATGGCATTTATGCACCTTTCAAGAAAGAGTTTTACCAGTTTCAGCAATTCTGATAAACTTCAAAGTAAACTGCTGCAAGTGGCAGATTTCTTCTTTCCTTAATTTTTTTTTTTTTTCTTCAAGTAATGAAAATTTTAGGCAGCTCATTTCAGTGGATTTGGCTCATATCTCATTTTTTCATGCCTGTCCGATGGTTTGCTCCACCAGTCCTCTTTACACATTTAAAACATGTATTATTCATTTACTGGCTTTTACACCCAGTAATGGTCACACCTCAATAAAAGTTGAGCAGAACAAAGCTGTTGCTTTCGGCTCATATTTCATGTTGCACAGCATCATATTTGTTTTCATTACCACGACCTAACTCTACTTCAGATTTTATCCCTGTGGAATATCTCATAACTGCTATGTACAAGATGATGTAGCTGGATAAACGACCACCGGGGACTGTGATCACAACTCCACTCCATATTGGAGTCCCAGTGAGATGTATTTCTTCATTAACTATGATGTCACAAGCATTTGTTTTCATCACTGCGACCACGACTCCATCCCAGTAGGCCACCAAGACTTTCCCAATCATTTGGTTCCATCACCCCTATCACCAGTGATGTCACTACGGTGGGCAGCGGCGGGCGGTAGCACCCAGCACTGCGGAATCACCGCCCACCACTCAGCGCTAACACTGTCTCTGCCGTCCACCACTGATTTTCAAAAGATCTCTGTCCGCCCACCACCGATTTTCAAAAGAAAGACAAAAAATAACAGAATTATTCTATAAACTCCTCCTGAGTTTTCACCCCAAATTGGCATGAGTGCGACGCCTATGCTACCCCAATATATAGGGCCCCCGATTTTCCAAGTTTCAAAGTGGAAAATATACCGTTTTCCACTTCTCAAATTCCGTGTTTTTCCCATTTTTCGTGAATTTCCATTTCAAACATAAATGGCAATTACAAGTTACTCGCGTGAGAGTTGCTCCGCATGTGTACAAAAGCGCAAAGAGATATAGGATCCATATACACAGTGTAGCGCTAGGGTGAAAACTACATCAGCGTAACAAAAGGTTCAATCAAAAAAATCATTCCATATTGCATCAAAACTTAAATGCTTCACAAAATGTTGCATATTTCATGTAAACCAAAATTTATTACATGCATTTTGAAGTTAAATGTACCCAAAGGTCTCATTTGACAAAATCAAAAAGATCAGTCCAAAGCCTTCCGAAAAGTTAGAGTAATTATATCCTAACGTAGTTAGATGTATAGGGAATAGCCTAACCACCTCAGAGATTATGTGCACGTTTCATTGCCTGTGAAAGAACTGCCAACTATTTGTAAGTTAAAGAATTCATCTTATTTAATGAAAAGTCAAATGTATTCTATTGCTTTTTAGTCACAGAGGCTTAAAATATTGAGATTCAAGATTGAATTTGTAGAAAGACGACTTCGTTGAGGCAACAGTAGCGTTAACGTTAGTATCTTACCCTCCTTGAGTTTTCGCAGGCTAGGCATACCGTAGTTAGTGTTTGCGCTCATGGGGAATGCTCGGTTGATTCAATCAGGTGTTTAAGCCAGCTGCAGCTGCTCTGCTGGGGTCAACTTTCGTATTATGCTTACAAAGTGTTACGATAATTCCTTTGATATATCAATTGTAAAGTTCATGCAAGAAACTTAAAACTGTAAACCATGCGCATTTCATTAATTTTACTTTTTTCTGCCAAACCATCTTATTGTAGAAAGTTTATCAAAAACTGGTAAATGCCGTGAATTTCAAATGTTCAACTTCCATTTTTCCCAGCGATTTTCCGCGATCACGGAAAATCGGTGGCGCAAAATATTAGGCATTGAATAGATGTCTAATTCAATAATTTAGGAATTAGTTGCACAGTTGGATTCGCTGATGCGGATATCTGTAAATGGACCCCCATGTGACAAATTTCCCTTCACCAAAGCTGTGAAAGTGTGGGCTGAGAAGGAGCGACAGTAGAAAGTAAAACTTTTTTAAAAGGTAACTGTGACTTTACTCTGAATTTTATTGAGTAAATATGGCATGAATGCAATGAAATTAAATTACATGAATATTAAAAAAAAAAGATGTCAATTCTGCCACATTCAAAGAGCCTAAAATGTTGAAACAGATAGCACCATCTGCGCCCCCTGCGTATCCCAAACATTCTCCAAAAGGGAGGGCCCCCCTTCCTTAGACCCTTCCCCCTCAGACGGCAATCCCAAAAGTCCTGCACAAAGTTTGCTCTGGCTACATCCCTGCCTATCACGACCATAACTCCACTTCAGATTTTAGTCCCAGTGGAATATCTCATAACTATTACATACAAGATGATGTAGCTCTGGATAAACAACCACCGGGGTAATGTGACCTATGACTCCACTCCATATTGGAGTCCCAGTGAGATCATTACTTTGATGTCACAGCATTTTTTTTCATCACTGCGATCATGACCATCATTCCACTGAAAGAAAACCCCTTCTGATGTATGTAGAATCGTTCTCAAAATGGCTTAAGCTGAAAAGCTTTTCTTTTAATTTATAATAAAACGTTGGGTACTCAACCCGAACTCCATACCAATTGGTCAAATTTACATTGAAAAGTGGCTGGGGTATTCAGCAGTCACTCTGAATCTTTGTACGGGGATAAAACTCCCATGCACAACAAACTTTCCGATCTGGCTAGTGCCCATACCAGTGTTACTGTACTACTACTAGCTTACATGATATAGGTCAATATTTGTATGAGCCTTCGGTAATGCCAGAAACTAACAGGCCTAGCGTAAGGCTATGGGGCCAAGATAGGGCTGAGTATCAAAGTGCGTCTTCAATAACCAGTGTAGGACTATGCAAACTCTAACACTGACATTAGTAGTTTGTGGCAACTGGCATAGACTGACGAAGTAAGTTAGGCTTTGAACATTAACTTAGGCCTAGCCTAACTTCACAGTCGAGTCTGTCTAGCACTGCCCTGAGGTCTGCTACGAATCTGAATGATTAAACAAGCGTCTTACATCTGAGTCCCTCCTCTGTCGCCTGAGCAATTCCCTTAGCTTGGGCAGACCGCCTCCTCTTTTGGCTGCCAGTCCTCCAGCCATTGGAACATCCATTTTGGCTGAAGGTAACTGGTCGAAAGGACGAGAAAACTCGATTCTATGTACCTTACACCCCGCACTACAGTCTCATTCTCAATGAACATTGAGCACACATACATTGTACTACTACTACTAGTACTGCACTGCCACAGTACAGCTGCTACCATAGTGCCAATAAATGCTCGCTATTTCCCTATTCCGCAAAAATCGTTGGCTGTTTTGCTTAATGTTTCCACGAATCTATCGACGATTTAAAAAAAAAGTAGCTTCAAAATTTCCTAAAGTCCTCATATTGTTTCATAAAACTGCTGAAAAATTCTTAAAATGTATAAAAGAGAAAATTAACCCCTAAAAACGTTTTTTTTTTCTGTTGTAATTTCTTAAAATTTACTGTTTTCGGCAAATTTCCTTAAAAGTGGAAGCTTAATCTACGCTGCAGTTTGCAATTTGGAACGTACATACCATTGGCAGCTAGCCGAGCGACTACACACATAACCACGTATCAATTATACCCATGACACATACAATACATGCAGTGATGGTCACACAGTACAGACGAGTTGTACATATCAAGTGTTAGTAACTGTAAACAACCTTCCAGTTCCACGGGCTAGAGTTCGAATCAAGAAAGGAAAAATACTCGTGATGAAAGTAGTCAATATTATCAGGTGATTTTGGTAGGACATTAAAGAAATCACGTTGCAGACAATCCTAAGGTTTGTCCAAAATGTCAGTAGCCTGATTGTCAATTGCATTTCTTTTCAAATGTTCAACTCCCAGTTAGTGTACTGCAGGCCTGTTGTCGGGCCTAGTTACGCGAGAGTTACTCGAGTCCAAGACGTTTTCAGCAAAAATATTGCCTGCGATGTAATAAAAACATAACAATTATATGACATAATTCATTATATGACATATAATTCATTATATGTGATCTAATTGAGCAAAAGTACCATCATGAGTTTATTACGTGAAGTTTGCATTGGTTTAATAAAGGCAGAGCTTCATTGAATGGTTTAGTTTCCACCTGTTCATCATAAATTATATAAATTGTTTCCTTATTATTATATCAAATTTGTGTTTTTGTTAAATTGTATGCCTACAGTAAATTTTGTATCACACAATTGGTTTTGTTGTTATTATTTTACATTAAATGTGCTTTTCTTTAATTATGAGAAATAATGAATTATATGTCATATGTGTAATTTGTCATGTTGTTTTTATATCACGTAGGCTAATGTGTTTTTTTTTTTTCAATTATATCACATATACTGAGTTTTACTGTCATGTAATATGTTTGCATTTCTATTATTTCACATATACTGTCTTTTTGTTTCATTATATCACATAAGAAATGTCATATCACATGTAAGGTATTTTAGTTTCATTATATTATGTCATATAATGAATTATACATTATATAATTTGTTTCATTTTATTACATCACACGTAATGTGCATTTAATCAATTATATCACATATAGTGAATTATATGTCATATAATGAATTGTTTTTATTCATATCACAGATAATATCTTTGCTGAAAACAGTTATATCACATTTCAAATTTGAATTTTATATGACATATAATTCGACTAATATCAGTATAATTTAGAACAAATAATTGTCAAATGGTGCCTCATAAAGGATACAATCAATGATAACGAAGTTAGTAAGAATCCAAAACTCTAATTGAGATGGGGTTTTGGTAAAAGCAATAGCCTCACAAATGTAATGACATGAAAAGATTTTCTGTACTGTCCTTTTACTATTAAATATTGAACACAGCTTTGAACCCACAATTTCTGCTCTTAAAAAAATTGGCTTAAAATAGGCTCCTAAAATTGACCCATTGTAACTTTGCTTGAATCGCAAGCGAAGTGAAATCACACAGTCAGTAGCATAGAACATAACAAGTTTAAAAGGCAAAGGAGGGAAAATCCCCATAAGATGTCCTATAATGCCAACCAACTCCATCCCTTCCCCCCCAAAAAAGGAAAAAAAGTCCTAACCAAATAGTATGCAACAAAGCCCAGCATAATCAGATTCTGCCATAGTCATGATACAACTTATCAATGTTGCCCTTAAAGCTAGTTTGGTAAAGTGGAATTTACAACCCATTAGAGCAGACTATTACATTCTTTGTCACATCAAGTCTAGCGAAGCATTCCACCAGCTTTTTACAATGGCCATGAACGTGGGAATTAGGACATACCTTGAAGTAATCACAATTAGAGAATTCCTACCGGATAGAAATGTGTGAACCTGCAACATACCCCTTCTAATCATTTTTAACTCAAGAGTAAGTACTGTCCCAGACATTTAAGCCTTTCGCAATAAGGGAGATGATATGCATTCGGAATAAGCCAAGTGACCCTCCTCTGAACATGCTTTAAAATAATTTGCCCTTTTCATCAGAGGGACTCCAAGCTTGCACAACATTGTCAAGATTTACCAATTTTTTTTTCTGATTTACCAGAGCCCACTGGCAAGTCGTCGGTTGGGTCAAAGGAACTGGTGCAAGCAGCCATCTCTGATTTATGTAGAGTCCCTTCTATTCTGGAAAGTAGGATCGATCACCTTCTTGAATTTAAGCTGATGAGTGATGACCTCTTGTTCTACTAATTTCTGTTAAAAAAAAAAAGTGTCTGTTAAAAGAAAAAACTGCTTGATCAACATTTTCCTAGCTCCCTTAACAATTTAAAAACTTCAATCAAGTCAGCTCTTAGTCTATGCATTTCAAGAGAAATTAAACCAGTTCTCCTAAGCCTATGCATGTTTGTTAATTGAGAGTAGACAAATCTGGAATCAATTTTGTGTTACAACAATACACCTTTTCAATATTATCGATATCTTTTTGGAGGGAGGGGTGCCGTGCCTGACAACAGTATTCCAGAATTGGTCTTGCAAGCGATTTATACAATATGTTTACTACTACTTTACAATCGTAAGTTCTATACATAATACCAGTATCTTGTTGGCAGAGCTCACAGCCATAGCATACTGTCTACCTGGGCTCAATGACTTGTCCATAATTACACCTAAGTCCTTTTCATACTCAGTGGTTTCAACTTGACCACCATAAGTAAAATATTATCTTGAACATTTGCATGACCAAAGTTAAAACACTTACACTTTCGTGCAGTAAAAAAAATTTGCCAGTCACAAGAGCATTTATATATAATGATTTTAGGTCCTGTAGCAACTCAGTCACTTTACACATTGAATGAACATCAAAAAGACCTTAGTATCATCTGCAACCTCCAGTACTGAATTATTCTAACTGGCATTCAAGTCATTGATACAAAGTATGAAAAGAGTAGGACCTAACACAGAGCCCTGCCTAATGTCAATTGGATAAATGACCATTTGATACAACTCTTTGCCATCTGATGTCCAGCCAGTTTCCAATCCAGTCAGCCACCACTGAACCTGTACCATCTACTTTGACCTTTAAAATAAGCTGCCTCTGAGGAACTTTGTCAAAAGGTCTACGGAAGTCTACGTACAGTAAATAAATAACATCTACATGATGTCCTACAAGATGTGGCCTACCAACTGCTTATACAGATTCAACACAATATCTTTGCTAAAGTTTGTCTTGATCAATCCAAGCACCCTGTTCGTCCTGGCAGCAGCACCTGCACACTGTTTAGGAAGGCTTCAGGTCACTTGAAATGACAACACCCAAGGTCTTTCTGAAGTCGCATTACTCGAAATACTACCCACCATGTGTAGTAATCATGACTCAAATTTTTAGTACCAAAGTGGAGAACTTAGCAGTTGTCAGCATTAAAAGACATTTGTCAAGTCTGGGACCATGTTAATGACCTGTCTAAGTCCTCTTGCAATACTGAAGCATCCTTGTCACCATTTAATATTCGATCGAGCTTAGTGTCATCAGCAAACTTACTAATACTAGAAGTGAGATATCGTTGATGAAAATCAAGAAGAAAGTTGGGGCAAGAACAGAACTCTGAGGAACTGAACTTGTGACATCTCTCCAAGAAGAGAAATAACCATTGACAACAACCCTCTGAGATCTACCAAGTAGCCAAGAACTGATTCAATCAGCACACCTGCCCAGAGTACCTAATGATACAGTTTCACCATAAATCTGGCCTAATGGTACTTTATCAAATGCCTTTTGAAAATCAACATAGTTTGGTGACATCAATGCAGTGACTAGAATCAAGCATTTTGCAAATGTGTTTGCATTTTCAGCAGCTAGAAATTTCAAGATTTTTTGCATTACATGTGCAAAATTTGATCCATCTTCACTATCCGTCACATGTCAGTGGATGCCTTCCAAGGCCTCAATGACGGTCTTAACCTCCTTTCTGACTCTTTCCTTCAAAACTAAATATTATGGAAGACTATGCTATCACTAAAGCACAGTGTAATTTACTTGTCTTAAATTCAACAACATATATTGCAAGTTTGTGTTTGACCATATATGTACAATAGTAAGACCTTATCATATGCATTCAAAATATGAATTTGTTGATAAATGCACTGTTTGTTGCAGGGATGTTTTGCTGGTATAGATGTTGAAGCATGGAGCAATACACAATTCTGGGAAGAATTGGTGAAGGTGCTCATGGAATTGTATTCAAAGCCAAACATATTCAGGTAAATAAGTTATTTTTGTCTAAATAAATGATGCTCATGAATTATGCACATGAGTTCTATTTTGTCAGATCTGTATATATCAATCACTCCTAAGCAATTAAAATTGTTTTACTGTCATTTGCCTGTTAATATCCAAAGCTTCTACATACATGATGAGTGATTATTCTTGCATTTGAAGTCGCTCTGATATATTTGATATTTCTCACAGACTGGTGAAGAAGTAGCAATAAAGAAAGTTCCTTTGAGAAAGCTTGATGAAGGGATCCCCAATACTGCATTGAGGTATGTGGTAGGATGACATTTGCTCCAAGACTGGTGCATGTAGAGTAATTTTCTTTGCACCAAAGTAGCTCAAGTATGCTAAATTTACAATTAGCGTATATTAGTGATGTTATGACATGGTTCTGAAATGCCTTCCAGGATCCAAAGTTACACCATTGTACATGTGAAAAATTTGGCATGTTGGCCTAAATAGGCATCATTATCATGCTGGTAAGGTATGCACATGGTGTTACATTAATGTGCAAAGCAAATTGTGGTTATATGACTTTAACGTGAACTTGCATTCCAACAAGAGTTATAGTTTTGGGCACTCTCTGCAGGCACCCAAATGACTATAGAATGAGGGTCCCTAGGTCCTAATGTGAAACTGGGTACTAACTCATAATGTTGCTAGTTCCAAATTCTTCTCTTCTGTAAAAATTTTTCCAAGACAGGAGTAAGGATCTGCTATTTGAACCAATGATATGTAACAAGGACGAGCAAAATTAGGCAAATGAATTCACTTAACTTCCATTCTCCTTTATGTTTTGGATGAAACCTTTTGAAAAACAAGACCTTGAAATAAAGAATATCTGGATGCCTGTAACAAGGCCCAAGAAGTGCCATTTCTTGCAATCTGGGAGGCTTTTTTTGGCAAATATGTCTCAATATATTAAGTGCCAACTGATGTTGGTGCCTCCCTTTGATGGTTAAAACGTGAATAAGACTCCCAAAATAATGTCACTAGAACTGCACCTGTTACTGCATGCTTCACTTGGAGTACTCCTTTGGACAGGATGTAAAGTGAACTTCCATGGCTGCAAACGATTATCAAGTAGGCTCTGAAAACCAGTTGCACAGCTGGGAAGTTGACTCTGAAACGTGCCATGAAAATTCAGACAGTTATTTTACATCGCTAGGCAACCACACATTTGTTCAGAAGTCTGCAGCTTGTAAATTACCACTTTAAATGGGGTGGCTACCAACTAAACATTTTGGATCATATTTGGCTATGTGCATTTCACAAGGTCAGTTTAGTCAAGGAAAGTATAGACTGCTCTTGGATCGAAAACCCAATAATCTTACTGATACCAGGCCAACGATCGAACCCTGTACCTCCCGGTTTCTAAATTTCATCGCTTCAAATGCCATCACTGTTATCCACTTGGATTTTGAAAATAACCTTTGTGATTCATGCAATGCAAATATCTAGGACTACTTCAGGAGTAAAAGAAATTAGATTTACTCAAAAGGTGCTTTCTTTAGTTCACATCCAAGTGAAATTTCAAGATACAAACTATAACTGTGCAGATCAGATGCCTATAGTCAAAGGTACCAGTTTGATTAACCTCTGGACTAAAAACAATATTTCCCCTCTTCGCCCTCTCAAAGACCAGCCTCACAGCATGGATCATTTTGGAACATATTTGTCCCTACATTTGTTACATAATTCCCAAATTACAGTGTGTACGACTTTCCTCATAGACTCACAGTACTGAAAACATTTCTTTCATGATGGCATTGGAATGCATTGCACTGCTTGTGAAACTTACCACCATGAAGTGGCTGTCAGTTTCGTGAAATTGATTGGCTTGAATTAAATTAAGTTTAGTCAGGTTTTTTATACTGTATACCAAAGTATGAATTAACTGACCTGTCTGTGTACATCCTTTGCATATTCTTTATGCAGTTCTTTGGTTCTAAGATTCCATGTCAATTTAATTGCATTTTCATGGATCCCTTGTGGCCCTGTCATTACAGTTGGTAATGAATAGCTTTGTTTTTACTGACACAACTAACATTTAGCTTGTTTTGTCATGGACTACTTCTATTTTGCAGAGAAATAAAGGCCCTTCAGGAAATTGAAGAAAGCCAACATGTAAGTGCAATATGTATTAAAATGTAATTTGTTTGTTTCTTTGGAGAGAATAAATGAACAAGGATAAATAAGTTATCCAGTACTTAAGTAACTCTCATTTATCTTATAACCTTTATTTGTAACTTGACAGTTTTAGTCTCTTGTCCAACAAGTGCCTTCAACAAAACCTGTATTAAGGCTTTGAATTTTAGCCTTTGTCATTTTGTAGCAAATGTGCCATACCTCAGCCTAACTTTATGCTTGTGTGAAACTGGGAATTTAGTGACTTTAAGAGAATAGGCCAGGCAATATTCAAAATGTTCTCATAGAGTCCATGATAATGTGAAACTACATGTCAGCAACTTTCAATCTGCTCCCAGTCTTCTCATCTAGGTATGGATCATTTGAGACCACAGAATTTTTGAATAGGCTGATGGAGCCGATGATGTAGAAGTCCCACAGAAATGAGGGACAACAAAACTATCGTGCGACTCTTAGGTCATCATACTGTGATTATGAATTATTCATGAGGCTGTCTTGAATGTCATGCTTCGTAAGATACATTACTATTTCAATATCTTTGTGGACCAACTCGGTGTTACTTTTATGGGAAAATGACTTGTATGGTCATTTAATATTCCCTGTTTGTCACATGCAATTTGGGATGGTCTGGAATATTCTCTTAAGCCAAGTTACCAAGTATTAATATGAAGTCAGTTGAGAAGTAAGCCGATGAAAGGCCTTTATGGAATTAATTGGCCGTCACACCATTAATGAATATAACTGAGTCCAACCAGGAATTTCTGAAGCTTGTGTAATGACAGTCAACAGAGTAATGGCATGGCTTTATTTTTTTAAAAAAAGGTCACTAACCAACAACCTCCTACCCACAACAATGGCATATAATTTGAAAAAGTTGTGGATCAAATACCAGCATAATCTTCTAATTAGATATTCTAATGGAAGAGTAGTGTCCATACTTTGTATCAACAGTGTAGTGCTGTGACTGAAACAAACATAAATGGGTGAACAGAGTTCCTTTTGAAAACTCAGGGAACGCTAGTTCATAATTCCCTTTATTTTTATACTGTCGGTTGATTGATCAATTTGTTGAGTTATTTAATTTGCTTATTTGATGAGTCATTTAATGAGTTATTTGATGAGTTATTTATTTATTTTATTTGTTTATTGATTGATTGATTGGCTGGACACCAGTGCAGAAGCATTCGGATATTTCTGATATGTCCAAGTTGCTGTATTTCTTGTATGTTCGTGAGAAAATAACATCTCCTGCTGCTGTCTGTGACACAGGTGGTCAAACTGAGAGATGTTTTCCCCTTCGGAACGGGTTTCGTCCTTGTTTTCGACTTCATGTTATCCGATCTCAGCGAGGTCCTCAGAGAATCCAAGCTGCCACTAACTGAAGCACAGGTTAAAAGTTACATGCTAATGCTACTGAAAGGAGTTGCGTACTGCCATGAAAATTCTATTATGCACAGGGTGAGTATTTTTCACTTCGATATTTTGACTATGTCCAATCTCTGCATGCTTGCATGTGGAAATATTTAAATCGACCTCACCTTTCTATCAAAGAAGAATGGTAGAAATATCGTGTGATAAAAGTTGTTAATTTTGACTAATTCGTAATGGCTCTATATTTGTACAGTGCAATATATATATTGAAAGGCATGTCTAGATTCTATATGGCCTAATGTAGTGGAAATTGCTAGGTTACAGTATCATGGATGTGTTCAGTGTAGTCACACGTCTCTTCTTTGTGGCAGACTGTACAACTAAATAAATCAGCTAACAGTGGACAAATTGTACAAGTTTGTTGGTTATTGCAAAAGGTCCAAGGTCTGCTGTCTTCCTCTGACCTCGTGAGTCCCTTAAAGGGAAGTAGGGCGTTTGTTTTAGAGAAAGCATCCATATTTTTGAAACCAATCTTTGTGGATGTAGAATGATAGCTTATTCATAATAAGGAAGGACAGTAGCCTTTTTTTCAAGAAATAAGCTTCTCACAGATAGAAATTCAGTTTTATCTTACTCAGCACTAATTTGTTCTCCCAGACTTTTCAAAATTCAAATGATCCATCTTCCGTTACTCATCACATGTGTAATGTTTTGAGGAGATGAAGCTTTGGTAGATGTTTATTGATGAGACAGAATAGTTTAACAATGATTAAAGCTATTTTCTTTTGTATGTCATGCATGTGTATTCTAAACGCCCTATTTCCCTTTAAGATACAAAACCTGTTGCAAAGAGGAACTTCCTTATTTCATGTACAGAACTGTTTCTTGTATGCTCTGTAGGACACTTTCTACTGAATTCGAAGTGATTCTGTTAAGTTTACTTTTAAGTTGATAGTGAGTCCACTATCTTTTGTGTGAAGACGATTTTGGATCATCTGTTAATGAATGTGACCTATGCAACTGGTTTTGTTTCTTTTCCCTCCCAGGACTTAAAACCAGCTAACCTCTTGATCAGCGAGAGAGGTCACCTGAAAATCGCTGACTTTGGACTCGCTAGAATATTCAGTAATGACGATGGCAGGCAGTACAGTCACCAGGTAGCGACAAGGTGAGGACTGTTTGATGGTGCAAAAAGCATTAGAAACATTTGAAGTTTAAAGATTAATGTACCTGTGGCTAAATTTTTAACACTTGTAAAAAGTACTGATAGAACATATGATACAAAATTTCCCCAGGTAGTGACAATGTGAGGACTATTTCATTGTTCAAAAAGCATTGGAAGCATTTGAAGTTTAATGATTATTGTACCTGTGGCTTAATTTATCTGTTATAAAAAGCGCTAATAGAACTTACAATACAGCATTTCATCTTATTTCAGTTTCTGGTCTGGAGCTATATGTAAGTTTCATCTTTTTCCCCCCAGGTGGTACAGAGCCCCAGAGTTGCTCTACGGTGCCAGAAAGTATGACGAAGGAGTAGACTTGTGGTATGCATCCGTTGGTATTTTTAATACAAGTGCATTTACTGTAGCATCATCTACAGTTGTTTTAATTACATGTGTACAGATTAATAACTGGAATTCTTGAATATAAACCAAGTTCAATTTCTCCCTGGACAGGAGAGGTACTTGTCAGTCAAAGTAATGAGACACTAGTACGAGTGAGTTAATATCTTTCTCCCCTCTATCAGCTCTGTATTGAAAAGCCCTGATTGCTTGCATGCACAATTTCGCATGACCTGTAAATTCATTAAAGAATATTCAAACTGTCATATCTCTCAGTAGATGTTATCAGTGTAATGTATGTCGAGGGAAGAGGAAGGGAAGATAATTGGATGGAGGGTGAAATATGGATAGAGAGAGGGAAAGATAAGTGAGATTTGAAGTCCCTAAATGTTTCTGCTTAGAAGGGACCCATGAAAGGTTGTAGTACACACAAAGGTGGTAACGTAATTATACTGAAATACCCCTAAACCGCCCTCTTCCAAACATATCACAAATGTGATTTCCCGTAAGGCATGCCAGACATGATGGAGCGACTATCGGAACAAATTCCAGCCCCCCTCTTTTTCAAAAGCTTCTGCTTACGCTTACCTCTTGTTCTGTGTTACCAGGGCTGTTGGATGTATTTTTGGTGAGCTGCTGAACAACTCTCCACTCTTTCCTGGTGAGTCAGACATTGAGCAGTTGTGCTGCGTTCGTAGGGTGTTAGGAACTCCGACGGAGAAGACGTGGCCGGTATGTATAATTGGGGTCAACCAGCTTTGTGAACTGATGTCGTGCACACTTGTGTGTGTGTGTGTGTGTATGTGATACCTTGCTTGTAAACACAATATCTCAAGAAGGGTAACCTGGACTAATCTCATACTTGGTGTGTGGGTTGGTCATGTTGAGTGGATTATCCCTGTTGTTTTTGATGATGGTCAAAGGTCATTTGAGGTCATCAGAAATCATATTGTGTAACCCATGTGAACTATACATATATACTCTATCTCAAAAAACAGCTATGGCTAATGTCATACTTTGTGTGTGGGTTGGCCAAATTTAAGTAGATAATCCCTGCTATTTTTGGTAGAGGTTAAAGGCTGTTTGAGGTCACTAGGGGTCAAAATATGATAAACTTGTAAACGCAATATCTCAAGAAGGGTGATCGTGACTATAAATGTCATATTAGTTTGTGGGTTGGTCATAGTAAATAGATGATCCCTATTGTTTTGGTGAGGGTCAAAGGTCATTTGAGGTCAACAGAGGTCAAAATGTGGAAGCCTTGTAAACATGGTGTGTTAAGAAGCGTAGTTTTGACTAATGTCGTACTTAGTGTGTGGGTTGGCCATGGTGATCAGATGACTCCCATTGATTGTGGTGGTGGTTAAAGATGGTTTGAAGTCACAAGTCACAGTGAGTACATGATCCCTATTGTTTTTGTTGAAGGTCAAAGTCGTTTGAGGTCAACACAGGTCAAGCTGTGAAAAGAAGCGTAGTCTTGGCTAATTTCATACTTAGTGTATGTGTTTTTCATAGTGAGTAGATGATTTCCACAGATTTTTGGAGGTCAAATTTCATTGAAGGTCACCAGAAATCAAATTGTGAAAATTATAAGACTGCTTAGTACACACAGTGGTCAAAAGAGCTTAGTGTAGGAGTGCTCTCTCTAGAAGGATATGAAAGGTGTTTGAATTTCACAATTGGTATGAACATGTTGTACATGTGGTCTTCGTCAATAATGGCAAGGAATCACAGGGTCCTTTGACTTTCTTGTTAGAACTGTCCTTCATCCCAGGTACCTTCTATGATAAGAGTGACATGGAGTAAAATCTTAATATTCAGTGCTCTGAAAGGGTTGCCTATAACCGTAGAATGATTAGCATGGTTAGAGCAGTTATTTATCACACCTTTGTCGTATAAAAAAGATTACTGTCGCAGTGTGGTGATGATAGGATTTTCTTCCCAGTAAAAGTTTGTCCTTTCTCGACAAAGTGAGATCTTTGCTTCTTACCTTCTAAATGACACTCTCAAACTGATTTATGTGGAATTATATCTTTGCAGGGTATGAAAGACCTTCCTGATTACAATAAGATAACATTTCCGGAGAACCCAGCCATTCCCTTGGAAGAAATTGTGCCCGACGCATCGGCCCAGGTACCCTCGTTTCCCTCCATTTGGTCTCCATTGACTTATATTGCTCTAATTATAGGCATTTTGCTATTGTATTGAAAGCTTTCACTGGTAGTTGCTTTGTGTCTAGTGGGGTCCGGTATATCCCAACCAATGTTTGTGGTTGCTTGCTTGCCTGTTTTATTTCATTTATCATGATACTTTGTTTTCTGTGTTGTACAGTGATTACCAAGATTGCTGGGTTCCACAGCCATAGATCTTGGATCAAAGCTTTTATTGCTTTTTTTTAAAGTTTCGTGTTTGTTTCTAATACAAGAACTGCTCCTGGTTTTGGTGGGGTGGAAGGGGACGGAGTTGGAGACTTATCAGTAATTGTAAACTTGGAACAAGTTCAAGTACACACTTTATTTTATCTTCCTTTCAGACTATATTTTAAATCCAAGCATGGTAGTCTATCAACGTTATTAATGTTGATTTTGTGTACCTTGTCATTCCTTGCAGGCAGTCGACCTCTTGAAACGGTTCCTCGTGTATCCATCAAGGCAGAGAATATCAGCTAAAGAGGTGAACATATATGAATGTTGCATCCTGATTATCATTTAGATTGAACAGGGAAGGATATTGATGCATAGTCTCTCCTTCGTTTTTAGTCTTCCTCGTAAATTTGGTTAATCACTCTGTTTTCGAAGTGACGATTATGTTAATGCTCTTAGCAGTGAGCCTCTTTTAATCATCACATCAGTCTTTCACCTGTATTTGCAGAAGGTAAAATGATCTTAACATTAAAAAAAATTGGTACATCTGCCACAGTGCAATGTATATCCATGATTGTTGTTTTCTAGTGAGGAATGCATGTAGATTTGAAGTTGTCAGTGAGACATTTTGCATGTAGGCTACGTGAAGCATGTTATCTTGGATACCCAGAATGCACCCTAAAACGGAGAACTGATTCGTGCTAACATTCTGTGCCACAGTCATAGTGTTTCTGTCATTTTTGACATGCTGAAGTTGCAGCATGAGACCTTGTGTTTTTGCTATTTGGAACACTTGCCTTCATGAAATTCTTTATTACTTTCATCTGTAAAACTGTAGTTGGACCAAGAAAGCCTACTACAATTCTCAACAATTCGAGGGAGTTAACTTGTCCTTCGTTAAATCTTTTAACACTTTTTGACTATAGGAAGTCAAATATTTTTTATTCATGTTCACTTTTCGATGGCCTTGGTTCGTTTGCAGGCCCTGCTTCATCCATACTTTTTCACGGAACCTCTGCCAGCCCACCACTCAGAGCTGCCCATTCCCAGAGGGGGAAAAAGGGTCAGACAGAGAGCCCAACAGGCCAAAGAATACAACATCGATGTACCGTTAGAACAAACACTGATAGATCCACAAGCTGTTGCCATGTATCTCTCTTGACTCGGAGGGTCCCGTCAGGTCGGTCCCTGACAACTGCAGACAAATAGCTGAAACCTGATATCATCCAGCTATCAGAGTGATGTAGCTTCTGAAAGAAATATTCCAGTGACAAATTCAGATGTTCTCACGTGAAAGAGGGGGGAGGGGGGGGTGCTTCAAACCCCTCTCCAATATCTAGTTCGTAACCCAAGATAATGCTGTTTGAAGAAAGACCTCTCTGATCAAGAGAGATCTCCAGTTGTCTCTCACGGTTTCAAAATGTCTACGAAACTGGCAAATTACCGCAAAAAATCGTCATTGTAAGTAAAAAGCGCATTCCGCCTTTGAAGTCTGACACTGTCGGAAATGATTTTTTGGCTTGTTGTAGATTGACATTAAAATACTGTTAAAAATGAAGATCGCAGCACAAAAATCAGAATGTTTCTCTAAAGACAATTAAGGTAGTAAAAAAAAAAAAACAATATTCAGTGCACCAATCAAGAGAGAAAATTCTTCACTAATTTATGAATTCTTAATTTTTTTTTTCCCTGATAAATTCCTTTGGGTAAAGTTATTTGACTTTTCATACCAAGAGTTTTATTGTACTGTTAACAGTAACAGTGTCTCCTATCAGTCAATCAGTCAGCATGTTAGTGTTCCATTGTGTCTATATGTCAGTTACTCAGTTACTCAGTTAATCAACTACTCTGTCTGTCTGCCAGTCTCATAGTCAGCACAACAGGAAGTCAATTCTTCAGACAGTCAGTATATCTGTGAGTCATCCTTCTTGTCAGTAAAACACCAGCCTCTCAGTTCGCCCAAGGAGGTTTTAACTCCTTGGTTCGCCAGCCTCATGGTAAGGCAGCGTTTTAGTTAATACTCAGTCAGCCTTTCAGTTAGCATCAGTTCCTCAGTCTCTCCATGGTACTGACTGTTTATACTCCAGCCTGTCTGGTAATGCAGCAATATGGTGTGTAGCCTGTTGCTTTTCTAAAGAGGTCATGCACTTATGTCATTACACAAACCTATCTGCAGATCATCAGATGGTGAAGAACTTTCTATTTCTTTACATCTGATATTTATTTGAATATGTGAAAATCCAGCTAGAAATATTCACCAATTATGGAACAAAGACCTGTGTAACTTGTCATTGCCATATAGTGTGTACTATATCATAGTGTGAGATAGATAAATTTTGGTTAGGGTTTAGTGTGTCATTGAATGGATGGATTAGTAATTTGACATGGTATCGCTGTGATCTTTTGTCATACGAAGATAAAGCTGAAGTATACGGTAGTACTTTGTAAATTGAAAGTTGGAACTATGTGGAAAAACTTTTAGCCTTTGTATATATTCTTGAATACTTTAATACTGTATTTCTTTTGTGCTTGTATGACTGCTTTGTTTGAGCCTGTTTTTTTTTGTGTGTGTGTGTGAGTTTGTACAAATTTTGTTGCCTTTTTCTGTAATATAAACCAAATGAAACATGCAAGTCGATATGTGTTACTTTGTTTTGCTAGGGTATCTTTAAGGTCATTGTGGATGAAAGACCTTCTTAGATCTTCAAACTGTTTGGTCTGCGTTATGCTCAGCAAAGGTATTGCAGCTATTATCCTCTTTAATTCTTCCTGTCTGTGATTGGAGATGATGCTACACCTCAGTAGTCACTTTTGTAAAGAGAGATGCACCCTTGAGAAGTCGCATAATTCCATCATTTAAGTTCCTGGACCTGAGGTTGATGGTCCAGTGAGCACTACTTTGGGGGTAACCGGTGACTTTCGATTTAGTTTAGTAGGTTTTAGGATGAAGAAGCCTCTTGGGCTCATCGGGGCTGGCTTAATACCACACTGAATGTGGATGAACACCGGTGAGATTCATCTATTCTTTCTGAAAAGTATTCAGATGGTGTTCTGACAGATGAGTATGTATCTCGGAGTTTGCAGCCACTTCTCTCAGTTTAAGGGGGGGGGGAGGACCTCTAAGAATGTTAAGATGCAAGCCCTCAACCTATTTACAATATGAGTTTTCAGTCCAAGCGATTATTTTGACACGGGTACTGACAGATATCAAAGCTATGATCGACCTACAGCCTCATGTCTTGTCAAGAACGTGATAGTTATTGTTAAAGTGCAATCCTGTTCCAGGCCCAGGCATTGAAAGGATTTCAATTCCAAATATTCATTGCAAACAAAGGATCATTGGTGCCAGACCAGTCAGGTCCCCCTAGAATGGGGGGGTCTCCCTCCAGACTGCATAGGAGTCGTGCCATTGATACGTCCTTGAACAAAGTAAGAACAGCAACATTTCCGTGCAAACTTACAAGGTGTGTCATGTCAAGATTTCTCTTTAGATGGCAATGGCGAGCTGTGCAAACAGCACAGATTTGTGGGTAGGATAAGCTAAATGAGTATGCCGATCCGTGACGAGAGAGATCAAAGGTTCACAAAAATGAAAATCTTGATGTTTTCTGGCATTCACATATTGAAATTGAATGGCGATGCCACATATTTCAATACATGATAATGGAAACTTTGCCTGATACAGTAAGGATGATTTTGCCACTTGAAGATGACTTAACCAACTTTTCCTGTGCCAGAAGTTTGCTCAGCTCAAATAATGTGATGCACACAGCCAATGATAAAATCCACTGATCCTGGACTAGCATAGCTCTCATGTGTGTGAGAACAACTGTCTTTTCTGTTGCACTGTGTGGGATTAGATTAATATATTTGTCACATTGAGTGCATTAGAGAAAGAAATAACGAAAGGACTGAAACAAAAATGGAGATTTTGTCGAAAGTTCAATTGACATCTGTATTATATCATAGTAAATAATGCATATACAGCCTCTACATGTAAAAATCTACAAAGAGCCTCTCCACTTAATTTTCTGTTCAAGCCTACAAGCCCCGACTGATTGTGGAAGAAAGGTGGTGTGCTAATGAAAAGGGGCAACCACAAATTCTCGAGAGGATGAGGGGGCTACAAAGGCAAACACTGACGACAACTAATTTATCTGTTTCCTTTTTCAATGCTGATGTGTCTGTATGTTCAGAGGTCACACTCTATCTTGCCAACTCTGTAACGACCATTGGAAGTGCAACTTTTCTGTGTGTCGTAAGATTTGCATTGATATGGAAAGAAGAATTTTGACAGATCAACAGTGAACCCCCTAACATACATTTCAAGGTAATGAGTGAGGGGAATCCCCACCCTCAAAGCATCCTCTAACCCTATGTGGTCACACCTATTTAACTGCAATGAATATTATTAACAAAAGTATACAAAGAGATATGGACTAAAATACAGACGATGCATGCAGCCTCTGAATGTTACATATTTCTGATGAGAAAGAGAAATTTGGGACAACAAGGAGGATTTCCATCCCAATAAATAAATCTTTGTCCAGTCCAACTTGCTGAAGACTTCCATTTATTTAAAGGGTATGTTGTAGCTGGCTTTGCTGTAAGTATAATCTGCAGGTCAATCATTCTCACCTTTCACCCTCACATTGTCAAAAGAATTACTAGGCAATTGCATTGCCAAATGAGTGACATATCAATCCTCCAGATGAGAAGAAAGGTAGTGTAAAAATGCAATGTAAGGCCAACCACCTTACTTGAAATTTCTAGCAAATTTGGGGCCAATACAGACAACCTTCAATAATCCAATGCAACTCTCCATAAAGCAGCACCAATAAACAGCTTCATGACTGAGAGACAATCCTTTCACAGAAAGTATGATGTATAGTTTAGACACCCTCTGTCTTTTGTTGAAAATGAAAAATGATCTGAATTCTTCTGAAAGAAAAAAAAATTCTAGCTCATGAACAAAGTCTGCCAAAATGGCAGGGTGGAATACCTAGCCAACAGAGGAAAAATCTGCAGTCCCTTTAGGTAAATGATATTCTAAGAAGCCACAGAAATGAGGCAATTTGAATTGCCCCATATGTCTGTGGGACTTGGAGTAAGAGATTTTGGACCTCTCTTAAGGTGTGCATGTTCAGAATTAAGTAATACTCAATTTTAAGATTGGCAGCATTTCTACCTCAATGATTTATTACAACAACTCTTCATAGTGCACCTAGCCATTGAGACAGTTAAGGTAGGTTTGGTAAAAGTTCAGACTGAGATGCTGGTATATCCACCAGTTTGTGCTTCTAATTCAATGAACTTGTGCAAAATTTTACAACATAACAAAAGTTGAAAATTCATGGAATCTTTACAAAATGAATTATGCAATATTTTTTAGTCTTAAAAAATTACAAAATTAAAATCAATTGAGCTGTGTGATTATTTCATTGCACTTCTAAGCCAGCCTCAAACAAAATTTTGATATTGTTGCCCTTTTCAGGCACAAAAACAAGTGCCAATTGAAGGAAGAAAAGAGCATTCATTGCAAAACAATGTAATTATAGTAACGAGAATATCGTTTGATCTGAGATTAGTTACAGTAAATTGTTTACCACAGTGCAACTGGCAAAATGGATGAAATTTCCGAAATGGTTTTAACCAGGAATTGAAACTATGGCAAAATATCGCAAAAACAGATGGCAGTGTAACGTCAAAGCTGTCTCATCAAGGTTGGCTACTGAGAGTACCATTTACCTCTCTATGTGGGTGCAAACAGATGGTACCCCTTTGCAACTCAACAATATGGTTCAAAACTTTGAACCTTCCCCAATGTTCGTGAATGATTAAAACATTGTAGTGATGGCTAACTGCTTCCGGAGTATCATCAATACCCTCTATGATGGATGGCCAAAAAATGGTAAATCATCATTACTCTAAACTGTTTTTCTAAGAGTGCTATCAAAATTCATGATGACGTACCATTGAGGGTGTTGTGGTGATCGCTCCTGCCGATGTATCATCAATACTTGGATGGATGAATTTTAACAGATCCTCACACATACGGTACTTAAAATAGATTTAGGCTGTAAGTTATAATCACATCTGTCCATTGACATTGTTGTAGTGATGACATCCTGAGGTATCATCAATACTCAGTGAAGATCAAATCAATGAGCACAAAGGGTACATCACCAATACTCTACAATAGGACGATTAAGGAATGATCATAACACCGTACTGGGGAGTGTCAAAGAGATGTCTTCAGTATCATCAATACTATGTATGCAAATGACCACAGAGAGTATATCATTAATACTCTACTGATGAAGACTTCAAATTAAGTGATAATCACGGTAGTATACCACTAACAGTGCCATAGTGGATGCCATTCTGGAACACCATCCACACTCTGTAGATGACTGACCATCAGTACTTCATCATCAATCCTCTTAATAACTCGTTTAAAGTCATGAGAGCATGCCACTGACAGTGCTGCAGTGATATCCTCCTGAAGTGCCACCAATACTTTGTGCATGAAGAACATTAGACAATGAGTTATCAATACTCTCAAATTAATGATGATACAAATATTGAAATAATGATGACATACTGCTGAGGGTATTATGATCATGTCCTTGTGGAGTATCATCAATACTCCACAGATGAATGAAACAACACAAACAGCCTTTCAATGTTTTACATCCCCAGCAGTTTGAAATCATGACAGACAGCATGATGCTGAAGAGACTATCAGTGCCACAGTACTAGTCATAAATGAATACTGTAAAGGGTATCACCAGTGCCATATACAGTATGGAGAAGAATTTATGCATGATGAATTGTGGCTCTTTTGGTTTTTAGGCCTGCTGATAATTTGCTCCATCTATCTACCTCATCTACTATTACCACATAACCTGTTTGTGGTATTGTTGTTTGTAAAGCGCCATGGGCACATTATTGGCTTTCGTGAATAATATGACTTATGTTGTTAGTATTATTACGACGAATTTTTCTCATTCAGGTAATGAGTATGGCACAATACATGAAGGTAACTTTAAAGAAAATGAGTTACAGAAGGTCATTTTCCATTATTTAATTTTTTTGAAAAGATGTAAATTAGCTACCTGCTAGCCGTTTTCCAGTTGTTTACCCCCTGAGTCCAGCTTGACAAATCAATATATCTATAGTTGTTTCTGTTAAGCAGTAATTAATACTTTCATGATATTTTCCAATATTCATGCAAACTATAATTATGCCCTGAGGAGAAGTAAACTCATGAAGCCAAACGAGAAATGTGAAACTAGAGATGAATTTTCTTCAATTTTGAAATTTCAGTTGAAATAAAAAAAAATAGAAAAGTGACTACACAGGCTAAGGGCATAAAACTTGCTTCTTTATCATTTTGAACAAAAACCACAACAACTGAAGACACAAGATGTTCGTGTACTTCATGACAATTGCCTTTGTTCTCTGGAGCAAAAACAGCAGAAGCACCAGCTAAGTTAAGGCATGCTGAATCTCACAAATCATTTGCCAACTGATGGGCAAAGTCACGACATGATTATGATTTATTACATACTCTATTCATGGGCTCATTCTCAACTGGGGCTGATCATCTCGACGGCGTTGCTCAGACCGCTGACCGTGAAACCCCCCACGATCATCAGACTTCCCTGGTACATGTAGTTGCTGCCCGAGCCCCTCGCGGTAGGAATGTCCCCGACTTTGACCCACTTCTTTTCCTCCGGTTCGTAACACGCTGCATCTGTGAGTGGAGTCTTCATTGATGCTGGGAATGAACACGTGATTAAACTTTGGTGACGGATACGTAACAACTTTGGGGAGATGTATGACAAACGTGTGAATCACGATGCAATACTGAGTTGCTGTTTATGAGGTAAAGGAGCAATTTTTTTCTATGGTAGTTGACATCTGACACACGTATGACCAATTTGCAGAGTTGTGACGAGTCATGACTCAGGTCACCAATTTTCAAAAGAGAAATGACTTGAGGAATTGGGACTCGAGTCACATTCAAAGTAGTAAATGACTCGACTCAATCATGGTACACCTTAGTAATAAAGGCTAATGTAAGATCACGAGTAATCTTTAAGAGAGATACTGTGCTTACGATGCTGTGCAATATGATTCCAGTTGACTGCAAATGAAAGATTAATCCCCCCCCCCTCCATAAAAAAATGGATGGTACACCAACACACCAAATATCAGATAATTTCAAACTTCCCATATTGAAATATTGTATTTACAGGTTTTTGTAACTTGAACCCTGCAGACCCCAAATGAAGTTTTACCTACATCAAAGGCAACAATCTTGTACACTAAATGTGGTACATCTACCTAACTGAGTCAATCCAAGTCTGCCTTCTTGAGATATTATGTGTACATAGATTTTGAAATCAACCACTGCAAACAATAATGTACCATTGGCTGGAACCTCATTTCAGCATTATTATAAGGGAATAACCAGCCAGTGAGGTCCATGGGCCCAAGGAAGAAAGTTATACACCAGAGATAGAATGAACTAGCAAAACCTGCTGTGCAAATTACTTTCATTGCTGAGATGTTAACAGAGGGAGTACTACCACTCGAATGAATTTTATCTACATTAAAGGAATTCTCTACTAACAAAAAAACTTCACATAGTATATGAGATTCTTTGCCGTTCTATCAGTTAAACATAATTATTTTACCAGAAGAAGCTTCCTTAGATGTAAAAAAACGCTTTGAAAGTTGGGCTTCAGCACGAGCCTGAAAGTGTGTGATGTAGAACCGACAAAACCGTTTTCCATTTTTTGCAATCTTCCTGATTCTGGCAAGGTCTTGGAGGCAAAAACTTTCATTCAGAGATTATGAAAGCCCTATGAATGGGGTCTGCTCTTAGTAAGATACTTTCAGTAAGATACATTCCGTAAGATACAAACCTACTAAGCGCATGAAACGAGCGGAGCTGTTATTGCGATGAACAATTTAATTGCTTCTTATACTTTAAGACCCACCAAACCAAGTGAAGGTACTGTGTAATTAGCTCAAAGGTACTTCTATCCTTTATTCGTCGGTACCAGTTCAATATCATTCACAGACCAATGTCATTTAAGTTAACTAATCCTTAAACAATACCAGGTAGTGAAACCTTCGTTTCACCAGGGGGTGAAACAAAGGTTTTATCGCCAAATAAGAGATCAGAACAGTACTATAACCCACAACTCGAGCTAAAAATCGAGGGCAATGTTCAATCTAGATTTGTCGGTACTGCATCACAACCGATTGATATCTAGCAACAGGCTTGTACCTCGAATATTTACTAAAATAATTCATTTTGCGAATTCTTTGAGATATTTCCTGGAAATGAGAACAATGAGTTGTCTACAATAATGTTTGCATATTTTTAAGAGACATAAGAAGCAATGATGGAGAATTCCTTTAAGTTGAACTCTAAACCTCTGGAACACCTGTTAATAATTAAAATAAAGAACATTTATACCAAAGAAACATGTAAAACATGTATACTTAAAATAACTTATAAAGTCTGACCAGTAAGGTCATTCTTTACACAGACTTGTTACTACAGCTGTTCCCACATCACTCCCTGTATTCTATAGAAATATCCTAATTTCTAAATTAACCACAGAATTGATTGACCTATGCTAATTTTGGTGCCATTACTATATACATTATTATGCAAAATTCCATAATGGAATTGTTGGTTAAAATAAATAACTTCCTCTATTATTAGTGTAACACATAATCTTGTACATAAGACGGTGCTCATACTTCACGCCCATACGATGTTCTACGGACCAAATTGTCGTGAACCTGCCATTCTGGATTCATTTGATCTGAGTTAAGCATGCGCTGTGAACCTAGAGGGATCATCTCGCTTTGTACGGGTAGAGATTCAGACGATGCAATTTTGGGGTTCTGTTCTTCAGAATTAGCAGGTATGATGTTGGTAACCAAAATCTATAGGGTTTTAATCCATTGTAGTGCAATGCGTGCAAAGGTCGTAAAGGGTCATTGGGATCTTTAAGGTGAAAAACAACTGAGGGTCCGTCACCATCATTTGGGAGAGCTTTCAGGACCATAAATGGTCCTTCCCATTTTGGTGCTAATTTTGTTTACTGGTTTCAGGGTAAATCTACCCAAACTAAATCAAGTGGTGAATAACTTTGAAACCTAACTTTCCTATCCTTATTGCTTTTCTAAATTTCTCTTGCCTGATTACTATTACCAATAGTTTCATTGAAGCTTTATGCAATCACTGGTGTAACAAAACGACAAAATCAGCTGGGGTGCCTGGCGTAGCAGATGACATGTGTGGAGTTACTTGTGACCATAAAGAAGCTGATGTTCTAGCTTCTCTCCCTTGAAGGAGATAAAACGGTGAAAATTCTGTGCTAGAATGCCAGGAGGAATTGTAAGCAAACTGAATTCGATTACAATAATCATCCCATTCTTTATTACCATCCACAATGAATGTTCCAAACTGCTCTTTTACAGTACGACTGAAGCGTTCAGTAAAACCATCTTCCCTGTGGGTAGTATGGAGTAGTTCGAGATTTTGTGAAATTATAACTGTCTACAAAGAGTATGAATAAGTTCACTATCAAATTGCCTTCCCTGGTAAGTGTGAATCCTTTCCGGTACACCATGTTCTGTTACATAATTCTCAAATACTGAGCTAATCTAACTGCTCTCTGATCAGGCATTGAATAAACATTCACATACTTGGCAAAATGATCCATAATTACTAAATATATCTATTTCCCTTTGGTGTTACTGGTAACTCAGTTATATCTGCAAACACCATTTCAAACAATTTAGAAGGTGAAAAAATGACTAACAGAGCTCTGCGACTCGGGTTTGGACTTCTCCTGCATTCATATGCATTACATTGAGAAGAATACTGCTCCATGTCAAACCGCATACCTGACCAATGACAAACTTGTTGTGCTCAAGACACAAAAATGACCAGCATGTGGCAAACCATGACAACGACTGAGAGCTGAAGGAACAATCGATCTTGGAATAATAGTCTGCAGTGTGACCTCTCCTTTGTTTCAAACTTGTTGACAAAGGACACCGTCTACCACCTTTAATCTGGGAGAGTCCCACCAAGCCGAGCAAGAGACTTAGGTTCACCCTTCAAAGTTTATCTACGAGGCTTTTCTTTGTTCTTTTTCCATTGATACACTTCATCCAAAACTGAATTTGAACCCTGTGCCTCTTTAAGGTCATCACGAGAGGATATGAACGACAATTCTGACGTTCTCAATGTGTCATTAATGCCTGGTACTTCTGGAGCACTCATATTCAAAATTTGTGACTGAGGACACTCCTTGTCGAAAGTAGTCTGCACTCCAACATCTTTCACTTTCATATCAAGCGAAATGCCAAGTGACTGAGTCGACTGCCTGGAACGAGCATCAGCATTTAGGTGCACTACTCCAGGAGGGTACGATATTACCCAAAAATAGGGATCAAGTTCAAATGATGACCACCTTGCTCTCTTAACCATCCAATCATTTTCCACACGTACCTTTTGTAAACCGATGTGCAGTGTTGGAATGAAGAGCATCCCCACACATCCACGATGACAACTTGACATGAATGTTACGAGTGATCAAACTGCCATCTGACAAAATGTCGAATGAACTCACTTATACCGCCGACAATGATGATCTTCCCGTTGACCATTCCAGCAGCAAAATCAGATCTTCCTCTCGGTAAAGAACTGAGCTGATTCCACTCATCTGAAAGTGAAACATACCTAATAAGATAAGTAACAATGCAGACTATAGGAAAAGTAGCAGATCGTTTCTTTTCACGAATCTTTCTGGAATGTGACGGCATTACATCATTTTTAAAAGTACTTCTAGACCTGAGAGTTGTGAGGGTGCCTGAAGAGAACATTCGCGAGGCATCAATATCACACTGAAGTTTACAGGGGGGGGACACATCTGCATATTACCGACTTTGAGACTAACAATGCCCCTTTGCTCTGGTGAAACATATTTCCATATCTGAATTCATAAATGGCCAAAATGCTCTCATGTCACAAATCGAAGTGTAACGACTTCACTCTCCATGCACATGTAGCTATGTAACTACTACCTTCACGTATGTGAAACAATGTAACTGCGTGCATATGTTACTACATAAGTGCTACTTGCATCCGCACGTAAGTACTGTATTTGACTTCTACCTGCATTCAGATGAAACTATTTGATTGCTACCTATATGCAAATGGAAAATTTGTGTAACTGCTACCTGCATACACATATAACTATGTAATGCTAAAAGCACACACATTCAACTGCGCTAGATGTGTGTATATATGGAATTATGTAACTGCTACCTATGTATGCATATGGGACTATGTAACTGTGCACATGTACCTACTACCTGCATGTATATGTAACAATGTTACTGCTTGCCTCATGCAAGTGTAACTATTACATGCAGGTGCATGCAAACTACGTAATTGCTACGTCTTGCATGTGTAACTATAGCCACAAATCCTTCAACTGATACTCCATCAGTTGCCTATGGAAAATGTATGGTTAGTAGCCCTATACTGGTGTATTTAAGTGTGAAGAGAGTATAAATCTAGCTGTGATTAGCCTGAGGTGTATAATTTCTTCATTGCTTGGAAGACATAACCCTTTTATCCTGCCAACACACATCAGTCAGATTGTAGAATATGATCACAAAATCAGCAAAAGCCAATCTTCCAGTGATGTTGGGTAACAGATACTTCACTTAAAAAAGTACAAAAGACTTATTCTCATGGTTTCCCACTCTGTAAAGCGTTACTTCTAATATTTTCCATGTTCTTCATTGGTATCAAATGTTCTTGCAAAAGTAAGCGCTTGCATGATGTTCTAGATGCTCATGAAAAGCATGGACTTAAGGGGATGTAGCTGTCATGACAATTGTTCACTTTGACTCTATTTTCTAGGTCATTGGAAAGTTTCTTTTCACATGGTGAGTTATTTGATTCACAGAGGTATGCTAACAGAGATAGTTTCTTCAAAGGATGACAAAATATAGAGGGCGTTGCCAGCCACACCGATTTCCTTGATTTCAACTGCCCTCCTCAACCAATGTCTACCAGTGATCAATCAGCAGTGAACGACGACATGACGCCAGCAGCAATCACCTTTTGCTATGTCGTATTCTTGGAATTCGTCATGGAATCCTTCTAAGGCCTTCTTCTTTAGACCACCTAAGACATAAAATTTGCTGTCTGTCATCACAAACGCCGGAAAGACTCCGGCTGCTGGTATATTGGACAGCTTTGTCCAAGAAGGGTTGGGGCTGACAGACAAGTCAATCATCTCTAAACTTGCGCAGGGTAACTTGCCTTGCCTGCCACCTGGATGAAAAAAAAGGAGAGAGAAATAGATCAAATAACAAGATAGAATGAAGGCCTACAACACCTTTAATTTCCTATCAAAGGGGTGACCCTTTCAGATTTTGAGAAAATAATCTAGTGGCAAATTAAAATTTACTCTTACACTAAATGCGTCGCTGCATAAAAGTCACATTTTGACAGAGGTGTTTCAGTATCTGACGGAAATACATGTCTGGTGAAAGTTCTGTTCAAAAAGAAGTTGGCACTATAAAAGGAAGCGCTGAAGTTGCTGAAATATGAATCTGATCTGCAACCATCCAAAAGAATGACACCATACAGTAACAAAGGTCAAACTGAAAAAGAATGTTGACATCAGGAAATTTCATCATTTGTGAGTCTTAAAACATTTTAAATTTTTCAAACTTCAAATATCAATGCAACCAGAGTTGCTGAAGGAAAGGAGAAACTCCAGAAAGTGGAGTGAAACATATATCAAAGACATATCCAACATAACAAATGCTCAATGCTATCATTTTAACTTTTAGATGGCTTCAGTGTGGTGCTCTTCCTCACAGTTTCAACATTTAGGCAACTTACTGATTGTGTGATTTGAGACAAACTCCTTTTATACATCATGTTTTCTATCACTCTCACCTGTTTGTATGTACTTAGCATGTTTCTACATCACTCTTCTATGTCGCCATTGTGATTCTGCCACACAGTTTTGGGGATCTACTAAATTAGTGATGACATACGGAAACAATGGGGGATATGAAAAGTGAAGCTGCCGTTGACTCAAATGTTTTGTAATTTAATTCTGAGACTGTTAGACTATTTATAGCACTTTTATGATATGAAAACTGAAGCTGCTGTTGACTCAAATGATTTGTAATTTAATTCTGAGACTGTAAAGACTATACAGTACATTTAAAGCTGTAAAAGACTAATTTCTGATGCCACTAAACTGTGCTTTCTGCTTGTTTTTTTTACAAGGATGCACAGTTCACCCAGAATGAGGATTTGGTCCAAACTTGTACCCCTACCTCCCTCATCCCAGAAATTCTTTTGATACTTTACATAAATCCGAAATTTTACAGACATAGCTTAAACATGGGTGTCATCCTCTTCCTAACGTCACCTTATCCTCATCCTTGTCTTCCTCTTCACAACGTCACCTTATCCTCATCCTTGTCTACTGTTTTTTTTAACGAGAACACCTTGTCGACAGTCTGGTCATTGCTCATTGCATTGCAAAACTAATGTTGCTGAATACCAGTGAATAACTAACTACAAATACAAGCGACACTGATAAACCTTATTCACACTTTTGATGGTGAAATGTGAATGAAAAACCAACCTAACACATATAATTTATCACCACTAAGATGAAGACCCACTGCGTATCTCGGTGTCGGGAGGTCTGGCAATTCCTTCCAGCAGTTTTCTTCCAAGTCTAACACGCTGCACCTTCCAGTCGGATTGCTGTCTACCCTCATACCGCCCACAACTAACGGTTTACCTCCTGGGCGAGCAAAAAAAAAACAAAACAAAACAAGTGTAGAAATCATTCATTGTGATGCAATACACATGCTGTCAACATAGAACAATACATGATCTGTTTATTGAAAATTTAAAAAAAAAACAAATTAAATGAATTGCACTAACTGGATGGAAAAAAATCACCATTGCAGACATAAAAAAACAGCAAATAGTTGGAAGCGAAAGTAATCGTTGCCTAAGATAAAACACCACTAAAATATCACTTGTATGGTAGTACATTCTCCTTCCGTTTTGAGAACAAATAACATTCCTTAACCAATCAAATTTCATACAGATATTCTTGGGGAATCAAATCATTTCTTGTACATTTCACTTCTTAAAGTCATGAGTTAGGACAAAATTATTTATTGAGACATTTTAAATTATGTTATTAGTCTCAATATGGACTCCCAAAAATACATTGAACATGTCAACAGGACTTTGATGATCTCTCAGTGATAACTTTGCCTTAAACTGATCACAGTTAGGCCAAGTAAAGAATGAGGAGAAAGGGGCTTTACTAAAGTTTTCATTTATTACTTTTCCGACTTTCAATAGATTGAAATCCCAAGATCCTTGGTACATTCGCTTTAAATGATCTGACTGTAACTCTTAGACACACAAAACTGAACAAGTAAATTAAACGTTTATATTGTAGTTCAAAACTTATGTTGATGTTATTCACTGTGAAGTGGTGACACATTATTTAGCTATTTCACACAAAGTGCTAGTGTTCTTCACACATACCTTGAAAAATGTGATATCTGGCAAAACCTCACTACATAAACATTTTGGAGTAGATAATTTGTACTTTTCCCATTTTTCAGAAACAATAAATGTTTTCATTTGGTTCCAAGAAAGGAAGCAGGTGGGGATGTGAAACATGTTAATTTACTACACCTTACAATAAAAGTAAGTTAAGTATTTAATTTTGTGAAAATTGAAAAGTATGCCTTAACTGTAATCTGAATCAATTACAACGGCAACATAATTTTTATCATGGCTTAATGATGATACCATTGAATTTTAAGTTGTAAAAGAAATGCAAAAGAGTTAAAGTTATTAAAACAATATTTTCTTCCAGTGCTTGTAACGTCTGCTGAAGTACAGTTTAGATAGTTTAGTTTCCTATTTTTTTGGATGCTTCAACAGGGTAGCATGAGTAAGAAGTGCAAGGTATTCCTTACCTCCGCTTTTGTAGACTTGTTTCTGTTGTTGGTACAATCAGGGATTTGTAAATCATTACTTCACATTTTGTTCACTCAGCCACCCTCAATAGGAAAACGTTCTTGTCACACGCCTGGCTGACTTTACACAACTTAATGAAACAACAGCAACTAACCTGACCAAATGCAATACCTGAGTTAAAATAATTGGATCAATATCCTCTCTGATAAAAACCTCCAAGAGCATTGAGCCTACAGATAATAAGACTCATAGCAGAAGTTGTTGGTCCAATTTGCTCCTTGAGCTGCCTTTTTGGTATTTGTATGGTATGTGCATGTTATGTGCATCTTTTCACAGATTTAGACAGAATAATAAATCTTTACGGTGTTGTTCTGGAGACGGGGGCACTCACACATGGAGTGCACGAGCGATTGCTACTTCAGCAATCGGGCAAGGGGGGTTCCAGAGGATTTATTTCATGCACACATATCCAGTAATTTTTTTATCATTAAGATGCAAACAACTTTTTTATCTATTTAGTATAGCAGTAGCCAATTTCTCAACCTTTCTCTTTGGCCACACCAGGTTTTTGTGAGAGGTGCAGTAACATTTTTAAGGGAGTATTTGCTATTTCAAGATTGCTGTAATTTTTACTTGGCTGGCAGGATGCAACTAATCTCCCAACCCCTTGGAGAACCTATGTGTGCTAAATTGTGCCAAGGTGTATTTCAAATCAGAACAGTAGATTACCACCACAGTTCATCTGTAATACTCTGTATGTCTTCTTACTGTATAATTTTATCACTGCCTAGAGATATACTTACAGATTTGCAAAAGAAGATGTCAGAAAAATGCAATCACCATCCCAATCATGATTACATTGCAATGTAATTGATTCCTTTTACTTTAGCTGTAATCATAATTGGAATCGTAAAATCTGAAGTGATTGTAATCATAATCAATTACATTCAAATGTAAAAACCTAAAGTAATTGTAATCATATTCAATTACATTCAAGTGTAATTGCCCTAAGCCTGTCAGGTTCACAATCCTCTGGTCACCAGTGATGACCGGTGCGTCAGTCACATCAATGAATGTAAGTTCAGTTTTTTTGGCCTTTCCAAACTTACTATGTACCACAGCTGCCATTCCTTGTAGTTTTTCACCCATATTTTTCTTGTCAGTTATCCAGCACTTTCTTCCAATGTCATAGATTTCCACGGCGTCAGTTGGATCGTTTGGTCCGCTGAGACCTCCGATGACGACTGATCTGTCTCCCGATGGCCACGGCTGCCGGTGCAGCCCTCTTTGTCGGTACATTCAGCAGCCTCAGCCACTTTTTCTTCTTTGGGATGTAGCATTCAAACACATCAAGGGGTTCCCCTCTCGCATCACATCCGCCAATCACAAACAAGGAGCCATCTGCTTCGATTACAGTCGAATAAACTCTCCGTGTTGGCATAGCAGCTAGTTTCTGCCACTTGTAGCTGGATGCCGTGGCCATATTCCTAAGGAATGACGGTAAAAAAAATAAACCTCAAAAAGATGAAACACCTCTCTCAGAGTATTTGGTGGGCGGCAATCCTAATTTTAAGTCTGATACTTTGCAGATAAACTAACTTTACCCTTTCAACACACATTGAAGTCAGTTCGGTAATTTCAAGAAATGATTGCAGTCAAAGTGTAAGTAATGTCTGACCTTACCTTTCACATCCTGACTCACAATCATGATGGTGAAAGAAATCTTGGCTCGAACTGACAGATGACAACTAGTCACAGTCGATCATATACTTAACTTAGATGCTAACTGCAATGCTAACTTCTGTCACACTTGTTGGATAGATGGAGTCGTCAATGACATGATACACATGCATCAGAAAAATAAACCAGAAAGCCAAAAGGCTTTGTGATTACTTGCCATATGGTTATACGATAACAAACATGAGTTATCCACATGACAAGTATGTGAGATAAATTACAGTTATTGTTCTTGAAACACAACATTAATAAGCGTGTGACCCAAAATAACCTTCCACCATAAAGGGTGCAAAAATTGATAGAAATCATCTATTCGACATGGGGAATACACATACTCAATATGAATCCCTCACAATTATTTACCTTAACTTGAGATAAAAAGAGTTTATTTTGACAACTAAACACAGAAGTACTGAATATGAGCGATAGACATGCAAAGTATGAGATCACTCACAGCTTCTCTATTCAAAATACAGGAGTTAACATGATTTGGACCCTTTGACCTCTGGTAACTCCAAATGACTTTTGAACTCCACCAAATTAGTAGGTGTCATCGACTCAATACAGGCAATCCACATGCTAAATATGAGTTACCCCCACTGTTGCCCTTCCAGAGATATAGTGTTTCTGGGATTTCCCAGTTTGACCTCTGGTGACCTCAAATGACCTTTGGACTAGACCAAAAATAATAGGGATCACTTACTCAGTATGACCAACCCACATACCAAATATGAGATCAGTCATGTTTACTGTTCTTGAGATATCCTGTTTAAAAGGTTCACATTTTGACCTATGATGACCTCAAATGAACTTTGACCTCCACCAAAACCTATAGGGATCATCTAATCAGTATGACCAACCCACACATCAAGTATGAGATCAGTCACAATTACAATTCTGGAGATATCACGCTTACAAGAAGAGTCACATACACACACACATACACTACATCACCCTCGCATCGATTCCTTCTGCCTTTGGCAAGGAACAAAAAATTCCTCGCCAGTTTACTGAAAGACCATTAAAACAACTCCCCTCTAACCAAAGAAATACACATGAGGTGATTCTCAGAATGCACTCTGTGTTCACACCTTTTGCTTGGACTAAACACCCCTGTTTAATCAAATCTAATTATCTGTAAGATAATCCCTCCATTCATCTGTCCATTAGATGATTCAGGCTGCAGTGTGTGCTTGCTTGCTTGCAATGGCGGTTTTTGTCGTGCTGGAAAAAACTTCTGATATGATCTTGTGGTTAACAAACACTGTTGCTGTGTGCTGAGCAGATCACAATAAGTAATGTAAACTGAAAGACTGTCAACCTGTGGTGTTTGGAGCATGCGAGAAATTTTGGCATGATGAACTAGAATGACATCAAATACTACTCACACTGAACAAATGAAATCCAAAAATAATAGGCAGCATCTCCACTACATGGTAAGGCAAAACAGCTCTACCTTTAATTTTGCCGAATATAATGCACATACAGCCAGAGAAATCGTTCCTTTGATATCTGACTACATCTTTGGGAAAAGGAGAAATCAATGCAACCATTTGATTTTTTGAGATCACTTAACTATGTCTCAACATATAGCCATTTAAGAGTTACATAACCTTAAAATTTCCATTGGATTTGAGTAATGCAATTACAAGAACACCTTTTGCATTACAGAATTTAGGATTCACATGTTGTCCCATGATATCACTCTCCTTTATCTACTTCTCTGCCTCCCCCCATCTCAATTTGAGTCCTGTAGTGTCATTTCTTTTATTTCAATCATTCCCTGTCTTATATACTTTGTTGTTTTTTTTAATGTCCTTGGAACTTTCTGCTCTGCAGTATATTCAGTGAGCAATTTTCACGTTTGGACTGATTCATAAATCATTATTAGTTCTTTCTTTATTCTGCTCTCATGGTGATGTATCAATACTCCTTTTAGTAATTCAAAGACAGCTATGGATACATTCCCACATATGCACTATAGTCCATGTTGTTAGATTTACTTACCATCCATCAGCTGGGTGCTACAGTACACCGTCGATCAGGTACATCCTACAGTACACTGTAAGACACTGCAAACAGTGTCTTACAGTGTCTTTAAAATCAAGCACAACATGAACCCAAGGTATCTGCTGTTGGAAGTATTTTTATGCACCTTTATTGACACAGTGTAACTTTTGTAGGAGTCTTAAGCAAAGTCAAATGGCATAGGCTAGTACTGAGTAGCATTAGCCATGCGGTACAATATATGTATCACGTAAACTGTCTATGTCTAACAGGTGAATCATCATTTTGGTGAGACTGTGGTATTTTGAGGTGTACTCTGGGTTGTTTTGTTGGCGTGACATTTCAAATTAGGACACGAAGCATAGCCTTTAGCCTAGCACTAGCAACAAACCAGGAGTATGACACTAACACTGACAGGCTTAATCAGCGACATACTATTCTACATTTAAGGAATTATGTCATTCTGTTTCAATAAAAGGCGCAACTTTAGAATCCGTACCATATGAACGTGCTAGCGTCGATTTGAATGTTCGATTCGGTCCACCGCCATCCTTGAATAGTGAATGATGAATGGATTGCCTAACTAGCGTTGGTTAACAAAGTTAGGGGATCGGGCTATGGAATCGGGTTAAGGGTCATGATTCAGGGTTAGGGGATCAATTCTTATTTATAGTATATGAATATATCAATACTGTTATATGCACTACGTTGGATTAAGCGTTTGTGAATTGTATGAATTTCGAACACACAACCATCGCAACCGCTCTCGTAGCAAAGTGGGTTATGCATAAGATTTATGATGCATCAGTAACCGTGATATTCTAGGTTTGAATCCTCCTCTAACCTATAGGCCTACTTCTCTTTCAGAAATAATCTATCACTTCTTAAAAAGGTGTCACTACATGTTGTTCATTGCACAGAACATCAGTACTTTCGGAAGTCTAAAAAAAGATAAAGAAAAACTAGGAAAAGAAGAAAAAAAGGGAAATAAGATATAGGCCTAGACGCTATGCTAACTCTTTTAGTTATTTGATACCTTGTCCGATTGGTACAGGTTCTAAATTGGTACCCAATAAAATTGGTTAGGTTCCCTGAAGTTATACAGTTTCAGCAATAGCTAGGGGTGCATCATTCTAGGGGATGTGCAATTCTAGGCCTAAGGTGTGCTTACTTACTAGTACTACTTAGTTGTAGGGCTAGGCTAGCCTAGTTACGCGTGACTAACATTAGGTTAGGCCTGTAGTGTTACTGTTTGTTAGCCTCATCGTGAATTAGAAAATTAAGAGGTACCGTAGTCTACGTTCAAGCTAACTTGACGCAAACATCATTGGGCTTAGATTTATGTGCATATTTCACAAAACTGAACATAGTTTGAAAGAGCTGCTTACGCTTCTGTTAAATTTTGTAGTGTAATGATCGCGGAGCGCACCCGCCCTGGCCTTGGACATTAGTTCGTGCAACTACTACTCCCTAGATGTCGACCTGATCATTGCTGATTATTGAACGCGGAACGGATAGTTGCACTGTCCATGACGTCATTGACAGTCCTAGGCACCCTTATCACTTTCAAGACTAGGCATGAGGTTTTTGAGTATGAATTCTCTGCTGCAAAAAGATTTGAATAAAGTTTCTTAGTCATAGACCTGGCAAATGTCCTTCAGTGTCAGAAAATGCAAAGGTAGTTCATTCTGGTGCAAAAAAAAAAAAAAAATAGCCCACGATTCCTTTATGAACGGTTGCGATTTGGACAATTAATGATTCTATGGGATAAGGAGTAAAAGTAATTTCTGGTGATTTGCAGAATTCTAAGCAGTGTGCAGCAGGATTGACAGTTTTGTTGTAAGCCGCGGTGTTTTTTTTGTTTGTTTTTTGGAGTGACGTAGTCCATTATTTTGGTGAAACTCCCCGAATTATGACGTCAAAATTTTTTGAAACTATCAAAAGTGATGTATTTCAAATAAATATCAGCAGTTCATGGGTTGTTTACACCAAGACAAAAAAAAATTCGAAGCAAAAGTGGTTGAGCTTACCTTAATGAACAGAAATAGGTCTATCCATGATTTCACAGTACTAGCATTATATCAGTGACATAATTCGTCTTGTCTGTTCGTTGTGTCTGTTCGCCGTGACTAACTTGTGCTTGGCACGAACGAGAAATGATCATGAGCCTATAAGAGCACTTCAATTGGACTCGATCAGTAGCAACTGAAAGTCGTGCACATAAGACCGATTATTGGCACGTTCACGGGAGAAGAGCCACTAACATAATAGAGATACTTTTCCACGTGTACGGGCGAATAGAACCGCAAGTTCGGGCAAATATGTTTGACTTGAACTGACAGGTTTGAATGGTTAAACGTGCCCCGGCAACGGTCTACACACTACGCTTTGTTATGGCTTTGGGGATATTGGACAGGTCCCAACAGGTTTTTCCCTGAAGTCTAGGGTAACGTCTATTAACGTGATCAGAAGAAAAAACAAGGAGCTCTGAGGTATTTCCAGAATTGTGAGCAATGGAATGAAGGATTTCTGTATTTTCGAATGGTATTGAAAGGGCAACGCTGGTCAGATATGCTATTGCGTATTGGATACAAACGATTCAATTTGCTGATTGACAGGTAGGGCCGCCAGGGTCTAGTGAGTGAAGGCACATATTGCGCAAGTCTACGAAAGAAGAATTCGTGGCGCTTGTCCAGGGGCTTTAACCGAGGACGGATTGGAGGCTGGCCTGAGGGCATGTGTGCAGGACTAATTAAGGGCCACCATCAGTTGGCGGGGAGCGTTCAAGAAAATTTTGGGCTGTTCAAACCTCGATCCCAGATGGCCGGCTGAAATGGCATTTCCCGCCGGCCCTCCTAAGCTGCATGCCATATACCTAGCCAAGTTGAAATAGGGATATCATGTCATTTCTCAATTCACGTAAAAAAATCAATCTACGTACGGTTATACATATCAGATGGGCGTTGAGGTACAATGAATGAATCATTGGGGACTGATCACATAAGCGTAGTGACTCCTCTGCTGATTTTTATTTTTCTTGGGGGGGGGGGGGGAGATTTTTCACCGAATTTGTTTGTTACTAATTACTGAGAGGGATTACCATCTAAACGGAGGGCTACAATGAGTTAGCACCATTATGAAAAATGGTGGTGCATATATGCCATCATGGGAGCTTCCACAGACTGAGAGTGGCTTAAAACCCTCAGCGAAAGTTCGAAAAAAAACTTTTGCCCTTTATCCAGATAATGAACGTGAATAGAATGTAAAGAGAAATTACCATGCCAACACCAGGGTATAATGATCGGGGGGGGGGCATATTTTGCTTATAACTCATCGATCGGTATCACAAATGAAGCACCTATACAGGGAATTTGGTGGGGGCATGACGAGAGGGCAAAAGACTTTCGCGCGCCCTGGAGGGGGGGGGGGGAAGCAAGACTATCTAAGCTGAGCGCCACCCTTAGTTGGCGAGGAGGGTACCCGAAAATTTTAAGCTTTACAAATCCCCCAGATGGTCGGAAACGGCACTTCCCGGTTGTCCTGGGCTTATGTATGCAGCCTTGAAACAGGGCTCAGTGTCTACAATTTCTCAGTTATCGAAAGCCATTCTCAGGTAAAATGATATTAATATGGTTTGCCTTTATCTACAAAGAATATTTATGCTACTGTAATTTTCTGAAAAGTTCATTCAAAGGTTTTTACTTTCTAACTATTGGGATAACAAGTTTTTTTTTTCTTTTTGAGAAATTTTCAACTAGCAGGCATCTGACCTTAAAAAAATGATGCAATACTTTGCATCTATTGCAGTGAATTTTTTTCCTCGAGAAATTATTTTTCCGGAAAAGTTATTTTAACAATTTTTACTCACAGCGATTACGGTTATTTATCAGCTTGCTACAATCGATGATTGCATGACAAAGTAGACCCGTTTTTTTTTTATATTTCGAAATATAACGTTTTAGGAATTAACTTTTACGGAAATGTAAACTTAGAAGAAAGCACTTATGAAATAAGACACGGTAAACAAGACTTTACTAGACATACTTGATAATTGCCATTCGAAACGTTACCGTCAGTTCATGCAAAGTAAGGTGTGTGTATGGGAGGTGGGGGTTCTGTCGTAGGGTTCTTTACTACTTTCGATTATTACTTTCGAGCTGCTTCGAAAGAGACAACAAGTACACAATCAACGGATGTATCCTTCGTACCTTAATCTCGACTGGGGTGGTAAGAGAGTCAATCCATTACCTTGTTTTAGCCACTAACATAACACGATAATGGAAGCACTGCGCCCGAAAAATGTTGGCATTTGGTACGTCGGTGCAGATGAATCTTGACTTAGTATATGAACACCTAAGTTGTCAGCTTTTATCAGGCTAGGGATCACATCAGTCACCCACCAAAACTAAGGGGGGGGGGGGTGTTTGTTACAATGTCGCTCTACCATTCAAAAAATGAGCCAAAGCATTTGTTTCTCTTTTACAAAATGTTTGCACACGGATAAGTTCGGGCGAATAAGGAAGCTTGTTCGCACGCACGCGAATAGACACTGTCTATTGATACGAGATGACGCTCGTGCAGGTGGTTCGTCTTGAGTGGACTGTGTGTTTAGTTTAGTTTATTTTAAAAAAGGATCAGGAGGGACAATTAAGTCCCCATCAAGGACCCTGAAAAAAAAAAAAAGATACAAAAAACAAACCCGGTCACAAAGCCTAAAGTAGGCCAACTTGTCAAGTGCATTCTTAAACCCATTTACACTTCTTACCATCACTACATCCTTAGGCAAGCCATTCCACTCATTCACTACCCTCTGAGAAAAGAAGTAACGACGAATATTGATCCTACTGTGAACCTTCTGGAGTTTAAGACAATTACCTCTAGTAATTTTACTATTAGCAAACTTGAAAAAAATAGAAAATGATAAATTATCAAATCCACGAACAATCTTATAGACTTGATATATGATAATACAGATGCTTGATAATACAGATCTTCTGGAGGTAAATTGTTCAACTATCGACGGAACGGTGCATGACCATGGAAGCTCTAGGGTATGACGGTGTGAAGTGTCTTCTCATATTGATCCTTGGACAGATTTTATGTATTTTACTATCTTGACCTCTTGTTGACGAAATCTGACACTTCTGAGTCTTACTTCTCATATTAAATTTTAACTATGTCCAACTTTTAAGTTTTACCGTGGCACGAAAGACACACGTCTAGTATACAAGAGTAGTAAGATGAAATTACTGGAGTCCTCTCTGGGCAATCTAAGCTAAATTTACGTTTCGCACACCTGGTAGCTGTTTGGCGGCTCTGCGTCGAACATTCTGAGGTTGGTCAATATATGATAAGCTAGATATGGACACCAAATTTGATTTGCGTATGCTGTCTCACCAAGACTGCGTATAATAATTTAAAGGTTGCTATTTACATTTATAAATATGATCCATTGTTCTGCAAATGTCCCTAATGGTATTGGCTTTGTTAACCAGTAACCTTTTTTCGAACAGTATAGATCTCACATTGTCGCATTATTTCAAATTGGTTGCCAGGAAAATCTCTGCTGAAGCCCAAGCAGTTTCGAAACATTAGGAACCAGACACATTTTGGTTTGCATTGGCCTACATTTCTATTATGGTCCACTATACCAAAGAAACAATACCCGTACCGATTCCTTCATTGTACACACTCATTTTAAAGAGTAATTTATCAATTCTACTTCATTCCAGTAAGGATCAATTTTGTCGCCATTTTTCATTTCCAACACAATGGACCATCAAAACAGAATGCAACATCCAATCTCACTGTGGGTTGATTTGTTACCGATGGCAACAATCTAACAGACAGACAGTGAGTGATTCAAGGAATAGACGTACTCATCTAGATACCAGAACATAGTTTGAATCTTCATCAGTGCCCAAGATGTCTGAAATACATCTACTTGAGAGAAGGATGATAACACAAAAGACAAAATTGACTTTCAACTTTTTTATTCGCATTCACATATTTGCAACATGAAGACTATTAACTTCATTACACAGATTAATCATTGAAACAAAGAATTAAGGAAACCATTCATTAAATGCATGAGTTTACATCATGATTGCCTCTGGAGGGGTTACAATAATTACTATCAGCACAATCATATATAAACCAGTGTGTAATATAAGCTCACATATTCATCTAACACTGAAAGCTACAAGCTTCCTTGGGTTGTTACTCAGAAAACTGTTACTTTAAGTAAAACATTTTCTCTATCACCTCTTGGAATTTCAGTCAGAGCAACAAGTGACTGGTGATATTTGATACCAAAGTTTGTGGTGTTCAGTTCACTGCTTATATGCAACAATTCCCATGTCTTTTTTTTTTTTTTTTTTGTTTCTTTCTTGAAGCTCAAGTTAAAGATGCTACACTATTGAATCCTTAGGTGGAATTTAAAGTTCCATAGCTTGGTCTGTTTTTGTGCCATACATAGTCACATCCATAAATTTAGTACTCGTCTCTACATCCATACTGTCATCCCATGAAAGTAAGGAAAATATTGTATGTCATCCAATTCTTGTAAATTCTGTGGTTTCCTGATTGGCGACACAGAAAAAAAAAAAAAAAGACAAACAAAAAATAAGAATAATAAAATACAGCTGTCATGACTTGTATGAGTTTTAGTTGCTTCTGAAAACTTTTAACCTATTTTGCTCCTTCCGACAGACCTGAATGTAAAACTGCTGGTGAATCAACTGAGGAACATCAAAGGCATATTCTTCCCTTGCAAATAAAGGAATGTAAAACGCTGGAAAATCAATCAATGAATTTACTGCAAGGAGCCAACTGGGATATTAAAGGCTACATATAACAAACCCTTAGTGATGAGACCAAAAACTTCATCCTCCAGTAAAGAAATCCTCCTTACACCTGAACTGCCTTCAGTGCCCTAAGCTAGGATTCCAATAAATGAAATGTCGTCTGACTTCATGCAACTTATGATACCAAATAAACTGTATTCATGTATAATTCTAGAGTACTTATCACACCTTTCTGTGCATTATATATCAACTCTGAAAGTGTTTCCTAGTAGCTGGCCTGGTTTTGACCGCAAAGATCCTTTGAAGCGGGTCAAAGGACAAACAAATTGCATACTAAACACTGCTACTTGTCACTGACGCCACTTCCTTTTTTCAAAAGTATGTACACTTTGTTGACTACAAAGGCAAGAAAAGAATTCATTAGCCTTTTATGCCTTTGCCCACCTCTTTCTTTGGCATCCCTTCCCCTCCACCTCTTGCTCTAACTAAAGTATGACACAAGATTTTACATGCAGTTTTTGGCCACATTAAATTGATAACTGGCAAGAATTCCACAAACGTAATGATATCTTTCATGTTGGATGACAGCACTGAATGGGGTGAACAAAAAAAAAAAAAAAAGGTGAAACAGCACTGAAGTCCAAACAAGTACACAGACACAAGAAATCAAACTGTGTGTACTGCTGTAAATAATGGACGTTTTGCCAAACAGGCTGACGTGAGTGCATACCACACTCTGAGAGGAATTCATAAACAACGAGTAATTCCATTTGTAAGTTTAAAGACAGCTGCATTGCGAACCAGTTGATGCTTGGTTTCAGTTTTTAACAAAGTCTTAAAAGTGCACACACATGACTGACTTTTGTGGAAAGTCGTGGACATTTGTGACATCATGACACTTGCAAATTAGTGTTTCCAGAACCAGAAAAAGGTCAATGCTGGCAAGGTCAATGGATTTCAAATTCAAATCACCAGGAGGGGCATCTATTACTGAAACAGAGAAACGTGTCAGCAGTCTTAGATTTAACTGTCTTGTCTGGTGAAAGGACATGTGACCTTCCAGTGGTGCATCATTTCACGGTCATTGTTACTCCAATGGAGAGCGACCATTGACGTCAATCAAATTTTTGCCTGACAGCTAACTTTGTGTAACTCAAAAAGTACTTTCAAAGATGTGACCATTATCAGCACACACTGTTAAAGTTTTCGCGAGTCCATTCTGGGACATCTTCCCTTTTCCTTTTGAAGAAGCGACCTAATGCATCACTTTATGCTAAAGTTTTTACCCATTCAGAAGTGATAGCATACACAACTTGTACCAAGTAAGCGATAGTAAAAACAAAAGAGTGTAATGCACGACCCTCTCTGAAAACAATAAATGGTGACAGACAAAAAAAAAAAGAAAAAACCCCTAAGAACAAAACAAGGAACAAAACAGCGAAAAGGAACAAGGTATACATTTAAAGAATTTCTCTTGATTTTCTCACAAATTCTCTCCACCAAAGTATTTCCAAACTCTTCAAAATAACCCCTTAACTACTACCAAATGTTATCACCACTTGATCACGCAGAACTATTTGCACTTGACAGATGGCACTCGGACAACAAAGTCCGAAAATAAACAATTGAAACATGCCATTCCTCTTTGTCCCCCACCCCCCCCCCCACCTTTGCAAACTGAACACAAACATGGTAAGTGCCTGGATCAGCTGGTAGTGCCGTGTGCTAGTATTCACCGCCTGCTACCGGGCTTATTAAATTAACAACGGCTTCATCTTCATTTGTGCTTAACACTTAGTCGAACGACTTAATAAACTTTTAGCTAGCTCCGCTCTAATTTCACAAAATTTGTAATCTGAGGATAAAGCTACTTGCAAGCCACTGAAATAGTACAAAGAAATATTGACGATGACAACAAAAGGTCTTGTCCTTTCAGCCCAACTTTCATCTCTCCCCCACTCCCAACCCATCCCCCTCCCCATCCTCCAACCTTTCTAATCACACTATAGCTTTACCTGGCTAATACACAAATTTGTGGTTTCCTTTCCTTTAACTGGATAAAGAAGAAACGGTGGCTGCGGAGGTAAATATTGACTGACAAGAACCTTAACTAGCCTGATGATGATGGTCTTTCACCGACCCATTCATTTCAAAACCTCTCATCCCAAGCTGACCTGAGAAACAAATAGAAAGATAAAGAAATAAATACCACATTACTACTAAAATGACAATAATCAATGTGAAATAAGAAGTCATACTGATAAACTTGAAAGTTTTCCACTACAGAGCAAGTCCAACTTCCAGCCATTCTCCCCCAGTGATAAATCTCACAAAATTCTTTCTCTCTCTTTTTTTTTTGTTGGACAAATTAGCATAAAACCCTGCAAAACAAGATGACAGGAAATTTTTCTTGATAGGAACAAAAAACAGTTCATGGAGATAATACAAAACACTAGGAAACAACTCACAGAACTCAACCAGCGACTACAGAACTCAACCAGCCAGGAACATAATGGAAAAAGAAGGGGAAGGGCTGTAGGGAAGGGTACTGCCAAAGTGATTCACGTATCTTAGTTAGTTGAATACTTACGAGTATAGAGCTAAGAATGACGTAAGTGGTAATATGATGTTACTGTTTAACCCTCCGTCGAGTCGACTGTTGACTTCATTTGACTGAAGTCAAAGTCAGTTCCTGTAATCCTCTTGTACAGTGACACTATGTCATCACAAGTCGTCTCAAAGTGAGTGGTTGCATCGTAGGAAGAGGAAACAAAAATCTGGAGAGAGAAGAAAACAACACACTCTATTCCATCAATTTATCGTTGCCATGACAACCAGATAAGTAAGGGGAAGATGGTGGTCAACACTAGGGTAACCAAGTTTGCTGAGGGAAGAAACATATAGGTTCACCAAACGATGCCTTCAGGCTACCTTCCCATCGACAGCTGCCCCAGCGCCTGACCTTTGACAAAAAGAACGTGATCTCGACTGTTCGATAAGAACAACCTGCACAAGATAGATGAAAGTTCCAAGCGACATACATTTTTAGGTTGAACTGGTCTTGGCACACAGAGGTACAAATGAAGGTAAGTTTGGATACATCAGTGATGGTTGTCCATGATACAATATCATGCCCACAGGAACAGGTAAATGGGGGTTGGCTAGCTTTGGGTTGGGTTTCCTTGAGGTCAGGGAATGCTCCTTTCACTGTAGCAAAAATTATGGTAACAAAGTATTAACAAATTCTAAGATTGTTACCCACAACTGTTTTCTTTCTTTTTTTTTATTGAAAGGAAGTGGGTCCTGTGATATTTTGATTATTTTTTATCACTGTGGTCATGCTTTGTGTTTTTGTGTTGGTTTGCCAATACTGAACAAGTTGACTTTGACAAAATAAGTTAAGAACAATGGGTAGCACACTCACTCAGCATTAAAGTAAACAGTAAAAGTGATTCACAAATATCTACTATCATCACCAACCTTGCTGTCAGATCCATCATCGGTTGGCTCATACAGGGTGTTCACAGATAGAAACTTCTCCAGGATTGGTCCCAGCAGGTTCAAGCCTGGTTCCAGTTCCTTCTCGGGGTTGTCTGTCTCTACCGTCGTCGAGACGGTGGCGATGTAGTAGTCCTTCTCGGCCACGTTGTGGGAAAACGACACGCATGAGACGTAAATGTCTGGGTTACAGAAAGACACGGCGATGAAAAATGAGCATCGCGTCTCGCAACGTTGGCAAGGACACTCGATGAGAGGAAAGGTCAATTTTATTGCCTTGATTTTATCACATAAATTTACAGAAAATCGACTGGAGTGGACAGGATGTTACATACGCTTGATACAAGGTATAAAATTCACAGTCTTCTGAAGGTTCACATAAATATATCAATGACAATGATTCACTTAGAGAAACTACTGTACCCCTCTTGAGAGCTTCAGTGGGTGTGGGAGGGTCAATAAAGCATCCTCCCGAGGTGTGAATGCTATTTACCTTACAAATTTTCCAAACATGTGTGTCTCCCTCACAGTAACGCTGTTCAAGTATTTTCTTGGACACAAAACAATAAGCCATGGCAAGGATATCTGATATGACATTACCAACATCCACATATCTGCTGGTCTCTTGTCCAGTGGCAGTGATGGCATTTAAGCAGATAAATGGCTGGCTATGCCACTAATACGTGTCATGTCTAAACATGCAAAACTGCATATTACAATTACAGTGATGCCATACCTACACATTACATATGAGATCATAGCTTCAAGCTTCCCTCCTTGAGATATCATCTTTCCTTTGTTGTCACAATTTGCTCTGTTTTGACCTCAAAAGACTTTTCATCTCCACCAAAAACAAAAGGGGTCTTCTACTCAATGGTTTACACCTACATATCAAATCGAGATCTATCCAATCTTCTTGAGATACAGTGTTTACAAGGTTTTCCCAATTTGACCCCTGTTTACTCTAAATGACCTTTGACCTCCACCAAAAACAATAGGGTTCTTCCACTCAATAGTGTACAACTACACACCACATATAAAATCAGTATAAACTTCCCTCCTTGAGAAATTGTGGTTACTAGGTTGTCACAATTTGATCTGTTTTGACCCCAAATGACTTTTCACCTCCACCAAAGACGATAAGGGTCTTCTCTTTGATGGCTTACACCTACATATCAAATATGAGATCTGCCTAAGCATCCCTTCTTGAGATATCGTGTTTACAAGATTTTCACAATTTAACCCCTGTTGACCCTAAATTACCTTTGACCTCCACCAAAATCAATAGGCTCTTCCACTCAATAGTGTGCACCTACACACCACATTTGAAATCTGTATAAACTTCCCTCGAGAAATTGTGGTTACTAGGTTTTTCATTCTTTGATCTGTTTTGACCCCAAATAACTTTTCACCTCCACCAAAGACGATACTGGTCTTCTCTTCAATGGCTTACACTTACATATCAAATGTGAGATCTGCCCAAGCGTCCCTTCTTGAGATATGCTGTTTACAAGATTTTCACAATTTGACCCTGTTGACCCTAAATGACCTTTGATCTACACCAAAAACAACAGGGTTCTTCTACTCAATATGGTTCACCTTCAAACTAAATATGAGATTTGTCAAAGCTTCCCTTCTTGAGATACTGTGTTTACAAGGTCGTTGCAAGGGCGTCACAAACATACACACAAACGTATGCATGATTACAAAGGTTACCTTTATCATCGAAACCAAAAATACACTAACAATGTAAAGCAGTTTGTAAAACACTTCTGAAGTTCTAATTTGGCTTTCAAGCAAAATCATACCTATAAGCACTTTTGTCATTTATGGCTGCTTTCCCTCTTCTGTTTGGCTGGACTTTTTTAGTAATTATTGATTTTATACTTTTTCCTCATTTCCTTTCAATTATGTTTTTCTCCTCATTTTTGGCTTTCAGGAAAACATTGTCATCAGCACTTTTGCCATTTGATTTCTTTGCTAAAGTTATGTTTAAAATCACTTGCAACTGACAGATATATACAATCTGTCTAACTGTAGAATAAATTAACTTTACTTGCAAATTGACTAAGTGGCTTCTATGAAGTACTTTCTGTGTGCACAGAGTATATTTGAAATTCCAGGTCGAATAAAACTTCTACATGGATAAAGCTGTAATCTGTAATTCTACTCTAAAGAGCGACCAAAAACCGACCTACTCACCATACTTGCGTCCTACTTGGTTCTGGGGTATGATGATCTGACATGACAAGCCGTTTGCTGTGTTGGGGATCGGGTGGTTTAGTATACAGATGCAACGGACCACTTTCCCCACCTCCTTGACCTTCTCTGGGAAGTAGGAGGGGTCTGCAATCACTGCTGCACACTTAGCTGTCTCACCCATCGACGTGACTCCCGTCACTTGGCCATTCTCCCCGAAGGTGACGCCGTCGAATGGTTTATTGAGCATGTACGTACCTCCGTAGATTGCGGAAAGTCTACAGGATGCCAAGAATAACAAATGCATCTTACAAACAGGAAATGCACAAATGTTTGCAGGCTTCATGATTTCCAAACAATGAAGATGGGACATCATCTAGTGAGAGATCGAGAGGGCATTATCTTGTCATCATGAAGGGTAAGTATTAAAAAGGAAGGAAGATTGATAGTCAGAAGCATGCTACTAATCATAATACACTTATCGTCCCTGAATCGAGCTGACTGGCTGATCACTTCCTGAAGGTCTACTGCTACAAAGGTCTAGAGCAAATCTGAGTTCACTCCTCCGGAGAGAAGATGACATTCGACTAATATTTGCTTTGTGGGGTACTTATGCCGCAAACAGTGACAATATCGATGGAGGATGAGCAATTACGAGAAAGACTTGAAAGTGCATTCGTTGAGAGAGTAAGAAAGAGAAAGTGGATTTGATGTGTTGAGAAAGGTAAATAATGACTGAAGGGAACATTTTCAAGGCAGGACTCTTCCAAAGGCACAAACAAGGACATCCAGTAAGTTTCCTTAGCAGAGTGTCCCACTTTGAAAAATTGACATGACATGAAAATGACATTTTGGAATATTGGCTGTATTTATCATTAGAAGTGTTGAAAATAGCCACAAATCCCATAAAATATTGACAACTTTACAGGCAAATTCCTACTTTACACCTGCATCTTGAATAAACATTGGCTAAGTATGCTAATTTATGACGTCAAGAGAGGGACTCGCAAGATATTTCTCATGTGATCCTTAGTTTACTTAACTTTTATTTCAAGGACAATGGAGACTTGTACATGTGTCGAGAGTTTTGTTTTGAACGTATGTTTTTTTCTTCTTTACAAATATTTATACCGTGACTCATTACTTGGATGAAGATAGTGCACAAAAAAAAATATGTTGTCTATAGATGCTACGGGTATATTAATGTAGGTATAAAGATAAATACATGATATATGCATAATGTACCACAATACAATAACTACATAAAATAATGGAATCGTACCTGTTTAAAGTCCATTACAGAACAGTGATTTAATCAAAGATAATCTGATATTTAGTACCACATCGTAGGTTTATCCATACAGCAACAATTCATGCTTCAGGGTTCACTAACGATGTCCAGTTCACTCAAACTCAAATTAAGTTCTACCTCAGCCAGAGTTTTTCAAATCACCATTGCGGTTTTACTGTTGTTGCTGCTGCTACAAAATTCAATCCAGCAATTTCTGCCTCCCACACTTGAGCAATGCTACATGCCTCTTCATTAGCAATGACCTGGATCACATGTAACAAGAACAATTCTGCTTTCACTTCCCATTCATCCATGGGGAGAACCATTCGACATCATGACAGTCAAAGGGGCACGCATGCAGAGTGAAGCACAAATCACTGTTTACTGTTGACGAGTTTCATCGGTATTAGTATACCTTGTGCTTAATGTGCATGTTGTGTAACCACAATGCAAATAAGGTGTGTGTGGCAAAGTCACGACTGATAGGTAACTTGCAAACAAACACCCACCGAAATACTTCAAAATGATACAAACAAATCACACTGAGTCACATGACAAAAAGCTAGATAGAGGAAATTTATGATGAAGGAAGTTTGGCGACACTACTATGGCCAGTATGGCCTGATACTTCTCTGCACTGTTTGAAACATTCAAGACTGATTTTAACTGTTCGACAAACCAGGGCACTGGATGGCAATAGGTACCTTTAGGTGTGAAAACCATTACTAACAAGCTTAAAGCTTGGCTTTTGTCTTTTAATGTACAGTGTCCCTCAAATCCCTCCACCTGTTACAACTGCTGGCAAGAAAGAAATTTTGAGAGCTGTGAATGGGAAAGTATGAGAGCACAGAATGCCAAGTGAGTTATAAGCTCTACAACTATGCGGTCAGGTTTAAATTACCTGAGTCCTCGTAAAAGTTCACTCACCTGGCAAACCCTTGCGGCAGTTCCCCTAGGCCATATAGCGGATACAGGTACGGAGATTTGCCATAGCGCTCCAGTGACTGGGTGTACAATTTGATCCTTGGAATGGTTTCCATGCACGACTTATCCATATAACTGGAAGGCAATTTAAAGAACCAACTTCATGTCAGTCCTAATGGATGACCAAAGCATCACTATGAAACTTTCTGATAAAAAAAACAATGTTCACTCACAAGAGGTTGCTCCATAAAACTCTTAAATCTGGATGATTACACTGAAATCTGTCTGACTACATCAAATATATGCTGATTCTTCAATGAATTCTTGTCACTGCTTACAACTACCACTCGTGTCAAAACTACTAGGACAAAAGAAAGGAATAAAATGTTAGAGTATTCAGGATGCAGCAATGACCTGAAGAGGAAGGCGCGAGCGCTCAGAGTGAAAAGTACTGCAGGGGCGGACAACATACCTGGGCATCCAACGAGTGGACCTATGTTGAGAAGCAAACTTGTCAGAAACCATGGTGAACTGATCTCTGGATGATTTACTACGTAACATTATTTTAAGGAACAAAAACTTAGAAGGCAACTTTACTGCAAATCACTGTAATCACACTTTGACCTTTACTGGTCAAAAAAAAAAAAAATTACAAAATACAGAATGTAGGGGAAATGAACTTGCAAGACCACCGACACTAAAACACTACAGAAAGGCTAAGCACCAGTTGAACACATACACCTTCACCAACTTGACAGATTATAAAACGCATCATCAAAGTAGCTTTCTTGAGTTAATTGATCCTAATGGGATTTATTTATTAGTGACCACTTCAAAGCTTTGTCTTCCGGCTCAGCTTTCAAGCGGTTTTACTGCCTGCCGTTAAAAGAGCAGTGAACTTTTTATGACACACAAAAACTCTGGCTTTTGCTTTCACTCTCTTGCTCAACAAACAGCACGACCTATCTGTAGCAGCACTGGTTTAGACGATTGCTTACATGTGTCAGCACCGAGTCGGTCATTTCCTCGGTTGGGTTCACGAGACTTGGGTCAAGAAATCTAGCGACTCTTAAAACTTTTCAAAGATTAATCTTTTACCTGCTAGGATACTGAGCCAGTTTCCAAAGACCCTTCTCAGTGAATGCAGATGAGGACACAGAATTAGCAGAGCACTGCTAGGGATCTTAGGACATTGCAGCTGCGATGATCACCTTGCTAACAACCACCCACAAGACAGGTCTTTCTAAGACACCTGTTGGAATATGTGTTTTGGGTTCACTACTGATTATGTTGATGGAAAGTCTGAAAAAGACTGCATCGGCATACACTGAATAGCTGTCACCTTTGATGAGTTTTTTTTCAGCATTGCTAATGACCTCTTCAGTATCAACACATTATTGTGAGCATCTTATTCCAGAATATGACAAAATGATGAAATTATCCTGCACTCAGTAGGCTTTCCTACAAGGAAAGTTCATCAACTTCATTGTGAAATAAATTTCAGTAGTTCATTAATGTACACCTGGCATGTTTTCATCTTTTTTTCTGGGGGAGGAGATAAGAAATGTCACCGACCTCCCAAACAGGCTAATCTCTTTGAGACACTTTTGCCATACTCTTTGCATTACTCAGTACATCTATGCTACTTACTCATCTTCCCTGTACAAAGCGAGTGCATGGCCAGTGAAGTCCTGCGTCGGCTTCTCCAGACCGAACATGGCGAAGAGTTCCCTCATGGTCTTCTTCTCGTCGACACCCTTGTGGGTGTTTGGGTCCTCGGGGTTAAACTCGTCGCAGAACTTTAAAAACTTTGCACATCTCCTCTTCTCAAAGATACCCATCAAAGCTACGGGGACCAAACAGAAATCCAACATAACATGTCTTCAGAGGACACTGCACAGTTCAACCCACTGCATCCAGCCATTGCACTGAGGTGGCAATAACGATTACACTGAGGTGGCAATAACGATTACACTGAGGTGGCAATAACGATTACACTGAGGTGGCAATAACTATTACACTGAGGTGACACAGTACCCTTGACAAGCTGATTATAGACCTTTTTGTACCACAGATTTTCCACCATTCCTTTGTTACCATGCTTGACAACTAGGGCCTATTGACAACCCTGAAACTTTACTTCATCCCACCAATAGGAAACAGTCGGAACACTCGCAAAAGAAGGAGAAAAAAAGACGTTTAAGACGTCACATGACATAGGAACAGTATTTTCACAAAAGCTACTATGATGCAATTTTGAAAACACAGAAACCTGTCAAACTGGTGCACTGACGTTTGTGGGGAAAAAAAAATAAAAGGAGGGTTTCATTTGTACCTATGATTGATGTAATCTGACCAACTATAAGCAAACAACAATCTAAATGTACAGCAGGGTCAGAAAGGTGCCATTATCCATGTGGAATTGATATCACCTGAAAGATGCAACTTATAGTCATGTCTACTTTCCAGAGCAGAGGTTAATTTGTTCTTGGTTGGTGGCACTTCATTTTGTGAGACAGACTATTTCCAGCATACTGTCCAGAGTCCCCTTTCCGAATGGCTGCCGGCCATGCTCAAATTCAGTCCAGCGCCCCTCAGCTGGTTGCCCCATTGAATGACAAAACATTTTTATTATCATCATCAGTACATCAGTTAACACAAACATACCAGAACAAAGCAGCATTGCTGAAACTTAGCCCCTTGAATCTGTCTCTTTGGAGTTTCGAAAAGAATGAAACTCACAAGCTCTGTGACTGCCCTTCGATTCCCGAAGGGTTTCACGCCTTCATTTTACCAGGGAATGTCGTGCAGCAGGTCCCTCATTGATCCCATCCATTAGGGGGTCGATTAGGCTACGCATTCAGATGTCAGTTTGCCACTGATATTTACTGTGGGTAAATGAGGAGGCAGTGGCAGAACCAGGGGAATAGGGAGACTCAGTGTGGCAGTATATCTTAACTAGTGACACTCTGACAGACTTAATGGGTTTTTTCTCCCTCTTCCCCCTAACAATACCTACACTTCCCCCACTCAGTCATTTGGTCCAATTTATAGCTGGTCTCAACACTGATCATCCCCAAACTCACCTGGTTTGGTTAAGTAAAATCATTGGGTGACGTTGGACCTGTCTTCAGAAAACCATTGAACATCTCACTATCATACTACAAACAACTGGGTAACCCTTAACACCCCCTCTACCTTCGTCCTAACAAACAGTGGACTAGCGCCTCCTCATCAAAGGGCCATGTCCTCCCAAAAATGTGGAGTGAAGTATTACTTTATACTTACAAGAGCTAAGAGCCTCCTTCTCAGTACTTGGAACTTTGTGGATCTTGCCACCTTTGAAGACGTAACTTCCTTCTACACTTTTGAATTCTAGATATCTTGTAACTTGACTGTGGATGAGCAGTTTCACAAGCTGGCCTGTCAGAGTGACAAAAGGAGACTTGTAACATTAGCTCTGCAACCTTAAACGACATTTAAATTGTCAGAATCCCAAACCTGTCTGCAGTCACTTGGTTTCAAACATGGCCGATATGTGATATTCTACATCAAACTAAAAGAATGCACAGGTCTCTAACCTTGCTCAGAATATTGGGAAGATCTGCTCCTGTAGTGTGGCTTGTAAAGACAACTTTGATGACAAAATCCATATAAATTGTGGAGAAATTTGGCAAATCAACCCTCACATCTTCTACATATTGACTGTGTGCTGAAAAAAAAAACCTTCCCATGGTGGACTACAAAAACCTGAGAATCCTTCCAAACATTACCCTCCTACTACTTGCTGACAGCGGTCGTTGATTTTTTTCTCTAAAAATCATGATTTTAAATCAGATATTTAAATCATGATTTTTTAAAATAAAAATCATGATATTGTGATCACTGTAATCATGATCATTTAATCAGCTTGATTTCAATCAAATGACCCTGCAAGAGCTGCAAAATTTGTCCTTGCATGAGATGACATACACTGACAATTGGTCCAACAGTAAGCAGTCTGTTAGTAACAACAGTATTTAATGATTTGATCATCAGTCTGACTTTAAAGCTGGAATATGAGTGGAAAAATTTGTCATATTTTGCCACTGGAAGTCAAATATGTTACATCCACTACAAAAAACATTTTTAAGCCTCATTTTTACATGAATATTCACATCTATCCATTGGTCTGTTTGATTTCAACTAACAGTAATTGATGGCTAGGCTTTCTTGAGTCTGGATTTTGTAGAGCCAACAAAAATGTCAAGACAATTTTTATGTTCAAATATCTGGAGAATAAGAACATAGTTCTCTTTCAGATTTTGTGATAGGTGATCTTTTCCCTACTTTCTCTTCACTGAAACACTGACAAAGAATAAAGATAGATGGCTCATACTCATACTACAGCTTTAAGTGGTATGTGGGCAAATCTCAGCAAACCATGATACCAAATCCAGTGTAGCACACATGATTTCAATTAAAAGAATCAATACAGTAAAACCCCGCTTGTCCGAACCCTGTTTATCCGAACTGGCCGTTTGGCATCTTACACAAGCAATGTAAAATTTCAGCCTAGCTTTGACAACATTTTGCCTGAGCTGTGTTTAACTTTTTTCCATCCTCGCAGATCTTTATTGCAGTTAAACCAGCTATTGTTAATGTTTATCTATACTACCAACTTAATCCGCCAAGCTGGAGGATGAATACATGATTCAGAAATACCCGGCTAATTCTCTGTGTGTTTTCTTTCTTCATTGTCGGCATAGAACAACAATAGCATTACTAAGTCCATACTGACAATAACCTATCGAAGTGTACTAAACTTAAGCTTTTCATGCAAAGCCCCGCACTAGCTTTAGCGCTGCCCAACAGTTGTTCTTTTCACACCTAACAATACAGTGATTGGAATTAATACGCGTATGGAAGAATGTCAATCAGACTTACATCTGGGTGCTATAGGTAAGAATAAAGTGAACTGATGGCCCCAGATGAGAAAGTTAACCAGCTTTAAAGCTTGAAATTCCAAACAAATGAATCTCATCTTCGATCATCTTTCGGCAATATCTTTGAATTCATTCATGCATTGTGGCAAGGGAACCGATAGCCCCATTGCCACTTAACCAGCTTGTGAAAGAGAGTGAGCTTCTAAAACCTAGTCAAACTTCGGAAAAAATTAAGCCATTTTGATAAAGTTGATCAAACTTTTCAAATCTCCTGAATATCCGATTAAGGTGGTACAACAAATGATTCAAAGAAATAAAATGAGCTGTACTCAAGACATATGGGCGAATTTTCCCTTGCCACATTCCATTCCAATCATTCTTTAAAAAATTAAGCAGCGCACATTATTTTTCTGCTACCGAGATTCCGACATTTCGATAAGCCTAACTTTCAAACAGTACCAGGCAAGTAACCCCGCTTGCAGTCTCGCAATGTTGTAGCTAGCGCTCCTGAATTCGCAAGTAGCGGTACTAGTGGTTAGACTGTCGAGGGGTTTTCAGTGGTAAGCTTCTCACTTTACACCTCCCTTTTCCATGTCAGCAAGCGTTTATACCGTTTGCAGAGGTAAAATTTTAAATGCATGTTTGTTATTTTATCGCACTTTTTTTTAAAATGTAGGCTACTGTTGCTTTTGGTTGAATGTTACATTTCCATGTGTAGGCTATGTGTTATCCTAACAGCGAGCAAAGTATCGCAACCCAGACGGACATTCATTGCCCTCATTCAATTTATCCTCCTTGGAAGTTCAATCTAAGAAAAACACATGAAACACTTTGAATTTTCAACAAATATTTATCTTTTAATATGAAACCAAAGAAATAACACGGAGGCAATGTAACAATGGTTAATTTTACTTTATTAATAAGTTCATGTTTCACTAGGGGTAGCAAATTGACGATAAAGACGAGATCCCGTTTATTCGTACTTTTCCGTTATCCGAACAACGTCTGGTCCCAACGTGTTCGGATAAACGGGGTTTCACTGTAGTTGTACATGTTACGACTGTATGTAACTTGCAAGAGACATGTGATATATACATGCATACACTGAGGGAGAAAGTCAAAATGATGAGAAGGATGATAGTCGAAAGAAATTGTCCACTGCAATGCCACTGCACACTTGCTGCATGAGCAGCACAAGGTAACAGGACATATGTTAGGGTAAGAGTGAAGTATCTGCTGCTGAAACTCCTACTCACCAGTAGCCATGAGAAACTTTGGAATGAGATCCACGTTCCAGTCTTTCCCAGATTTGGCTTCAAAAGAAGCTTCCTTCCCAAAGTGTTTGTACAGCTGGAAAAAAAGATTGCAAGAAAAAAATGAGGCAGGGGTACTGTCAATTTAGTGACAATCCTTAGTGACCTTATGACTGCAGTGGTTCAGATGATAAGGGGTTATGCACGCGTGCATGCACACACATACGTGCACACATATGTTATGTCATCCAGAGGATTCTAACTCTTTATGGAAGAAGAAGAGCATCGTCTACTTGCACTTCCCTCGACAGCAAGATGCACATGAACTTTTGCTTGATAGAAATTTAACAGGTGAATCAACTAATCCAGTGACCGATATCAAGTTCTTCCAGTACCTACATGTAACAAGCTACGGAACACTGACTAATTTCACATGCTGACATAATTCTTAGAATCTTAAACAGTTTTGATAAGGGAGAAAAAAATGCAGTCTTTGTAGGTCTGTATACAAGCATACAAGATCAGGTTGACATTTCTGATAAACTCATTTCCTAGGGGGATGAACAGAAGGCATGCACTAGAATGCACTGTGTTACCATAGAAACAACTGTTTGTCATGATTCTGTCTGTGGAATTCATTGTGAAGAAATTTTGGTGGGAAGAACAATATAAATTGAAATTAATCAACAAGCACTGACTGTGATGATCCAGTTTAATTTAAATCATATTCAAAGTATTCATGATCAGACAATATAGTGTATATACTCTCAGAGTTCAACTTATAATATTCACTACTTCCATACCTCCAGTAGTGTACCTGCAAAAACTGTCTGTGATGTTCATGGTTACTCATGCTTTCAGTTTAATGAAAATGCTTGCTTCATTATGTCTGAATGTCCAAGTCAGGTGATTTCTACTAAGTTGTTTCTTTTCTTTTTCAAAGTAGCTATGCAGCCTCAAAAGAGGGTCAAATGCTGGTCACAGGTAAAGTCACTCCTGGTCAAAATAAGTGCAGCCAAATTTGACACCAAAATCACTCTTACTGCTGCAGTCTACGGAAATATTCCAATGTCCAACAGTGAAGAAAATATGGAACCCAAAAAGTTTCAGTAAGATGAATTAACTTCATAGTCCATGAACTTGTGATTTGATCATACTGGCTGGATTTTTGCGATTTGGATCTGAACATTACCTCTGGTAAAGGGGTCATTGAAGTACTTTCACCGCCATAGTAGCTATTACGGTCCATATGCAAAACCTTCTTGCCAGCAACAGACAGCAGGCCGCTGAGAACACATTCCTGTTGGAGATAGCAAACGAAAGAGAAAATTGCTAGTGCATAAATACTCACCCAAATAAACATCACAACAGTGATATTGCATGTTTTAACTCAGAGAATATCCCCCCACAAATGGAAATCTATCACATAGTCTGTAAACTTTTAAATATCAGTAATATTACAAAGGTTTTCAAAACCACTTGTTTTTCAATTTTGTGATGAACAAATGCTGATCCAATGTACTGACCTAGACACACTAATACAGAAAGCAATGTTAGGCCTACTTACCGGTTAAACACGCAATGGCTACATAAAACCAACCATAGGAGGCAAGCTACCTTTGAAACATTTCTGTGACAGAGGCACCCAGTAGTCCTCACAGAACTTCCGAAATGTGCTAAAATGATAGTCAGATATACCATAGTGCTTTAATAGGTACCTCTTGACAAGAGATAAACATGTATGGTATCGTGTGAGGATTGGCTGACAGAGGGGAGCAGTTGATTCAAAGTATAATAAGACAAGAGATGTATCTATTGTGGATACATTATGTCAAATAGTTACGGTCTTGAAGGACAGATTTTCTTCAAAACTGAGCAACCACACAAGTGTGGAGAGAGCCTATAATATGGCTTTTACATTACAACTCCACATCTGGTGACAATCAATTCAACAATTTTAGATCCAACTTGGTATCTTTTTCCAGGAACTGGACAGATGGGAAAACCTTTACTGTAGATTAAGCTTGGACAAAAAGCACATGATCTCACAGAGACCAGGCCAGGATCAAACTCCAAATCTCCACGTCACTATCTTTCATTACTTCAAATGGCACAACCTTTTTCTCCTTGGCCATAGCACCAATAAGTATCAAAAGAATTTATGTATGTTATAAATTCATCTCATTACAGCATGGTGACTGACGTGTGCACCATATGTACAGTACAGAACCAGATGGATGTTTCTACATAAATTGCTGTAATGTAATTGTGCTGGCACATGTATACACAGAGGAGAGTGTCTAACAACAATAGTAAAATGACGTTACAGCCCAATGTGTTTGTTGTGTTGCCTGAGAAAAACTTAACCGTTGAATGTCACTTAGTCCTTGATTAATGTCACTTTGGGCCTTTTTCTGTCTGCCATCAGCACCCTTGGCAGGTTGCAATGCATAAAGCAATGGACTACAATTGATTTAGCTACCACAATGTGCTGTTAACTTTGACTCTTTAGCCTGGATGTTTGATTCCACAGTTGAGATGCAGCTGGTTCACGAATATTATTTCCACAAAACACCACAAAACAGAAAAGGCAGTGACTAGCACAATGACAAATCCTGTTTTTTTCTTTTTTTGTGTTTCTTCTGTATCATATTGATGCTCTTTTTTTTTAATATTCTGAAAATTATGGAAAAAAATTCAATGGTACTACTGGACATCCACGATGCCAAAGGGGGAGTGGAGTAGAGTACCAAAATTTTAACCAGAATATCTTCAATCACCCTATCATTCAAAATTTGGATTAGAGGAAACCCATTTTTGTTTTTGACCTTTTTAAGCATCAACTTGATAATACACAGTATCTTGATAGACTTAATTCTGGAGTAATTGACTCAAGGTCCCATCATGATCCTTGTGTTTTATAAAACCTCATTAAAAACATACAGAGAACATCATATCCGAGTTGTCAACGCTTCGTACGTTGTTGATGGGTGTACATGTTGTTGATGTGTGGTACCAATCTCAGGACTCTAGTGCTAAGGCTGTTTTCTTTCTCATTAACAGTTGCCAAGTTGCACTGATAACATAGAAATCTGTTATGTTACTCTTATCTCCAATGCTCATCTTGGTATTAAACTTTCCTACAATGTTCAAGGGATTCGTGTGGGTTCCATATGGCTGCGGTTTCTTGGTTCCTTTCACAGACTTACATTTTACTTGAATCTGCTTAATGAACTCCCACAGCCCTCCATCAATCACCTTACTGGAGACCCTGGAGTCCATTAACATCTTTAAGGCTACACCACTGATGGTGCTACAGTATTACCATCTGACTCCCATTTTCTGTTCAGGCCCTTTTGTTTTTTTCTTTTTGGATGCATTTGGCCTTGGTCCTTCAAATTTTGGCATAGTATCCAAGTCCAACTGTGCTGCACTTTTTGCATTTTGCATATCGGTAGGGAACTCACTGCCTTTTGCAATGTGACTAGACATTCCACAGAGAAAGCATCCCTGGTTGTCCTATCGGATCATGCGAGTGTCCCCTTCTTTGACTTTTTGTTTCCATTAATCTCATTATCAAGGTTGATATTTGTAATCACAGCTGGTCTGGAAAAGTGGCTATTTCCATATTTTTCATTTGATTGTCCTTAGCCTCCATGGACCATGCAACTTCCTGCAGGCTATGCAAAGTCAGTTCCGTCCCTTAGTTTAGTCCCTTTGGTAAGCAACTTCCGGCTCAAGTTTTGCCATAGGCATGCATCAATAATCTGATCTCTGATATTTTTATCATTCTGTATTTGCTGAAATTACAGTAAACTGCTTGTGTATGCAATCAGGTGATAAACTGATCAGCAAGTTTCTGTGTTCTACTCTGTCATTTGTCTAAAAACGTAATGCTCGTATGGCACATTGACTTTGGGCATGAAATAGTTATCTAGCTTTATCACAGCTTTTTCATATTCACCTAATGCAGGCTCACCTTCTACATCGACTCCGTCCTCCAGCTTTGGGAATAAATCTAGCACCTACATGTCTGTCTATATGCAGCATAAGCAGGTCTGGTCATGAAAATTTTTCAGAACCTTGGGTAACTGCCCACCTAAATTGAGACAACATGCTCCAAGGGGGGGGGGGGGTAATAAGTTGCCCACCCAATACTGTATTTTGGGAGGACAGTTGTGTTAACTACACATCTTCTATAGAAATATATATCTTAACTACAGACATAAAACAGTTTTTGACAAGACTACAGCTCTGAAAAATTGCTAGATGGTGGTAGGGGTGTCTTACCAAGTTGATGAGAAAGGGCAGTACTTGGAAGTCTTTTGCAGTAGTATCTGCGAATATTTTCACCAATCTCCCATGATAACACTTTGGATAAAAACTTGTTTCAAAATCTCACACCAACATTATGTAAGGTCAGTTACATGTGTAGGCTGGACTATTAATGTGCACTTATGTATGTTAGGCAACAGCAAAAGTCCCAAGTCCCTTATCAAGAAAAAATATCATGCAGTAGAAATATTTTTTGGCATTCTTGGTCGACTGGAGCATTTTGTGAAGCTTTCAATGAATGATCTTCCTCATCAGCTGAATGGGGGTTCCTTCGGTACAAAAAGTATATGCAGCAAGCAATTAAACTTGTGAGATTGAACGATGATTGGAATCTGTACTTTGAAAACTTTAAATACATTGACAAATATTAAAAAAAAAAAAAATAAAACCAAAACAAGTTTAGTACTATCTTATTTTTCTGAGTTATTTGAAATTGACAACATTAACATTTTCCTATGAATGTTTTTAGGTCAAACGTTTGCATACAAGGGAGTCAGCAACTCCCTGCATGGTCATGTACAGTAACGACATGCTAGTACTGACTGCAGTCAGCATTACGGTTGGCTGTTTGCAACATAGGTTGCCAAATATTTACGGCAGAAAAGGAATTTGTTGGTTGTTCTGTTTCTGCTTATATTCACGTATTTTTAGCATTTTATTTTCACATAGGTGCATTATTTCCTCAAGGTGGGCTATTTGTTGCAAACACACAATCTAATGGGGGGCATTTTGATGCCTACCTTGGGAAGCACTATTTCTTTCAAGGCAGACATTTAGGCTGGTCAGCTGCAGGCCTTTTCATTTATGGCGAGCTACAACTCTGCAGCACCTTAACACGCCTAAAATGAATTTGATGCAAGTCATATACCACTCACCCTGATTGTCAGAAAAGGTCATCTACAAGAGTCTGACAAGCTTTCTGTTGCATGTAACATCAGAAAAAATTTTGGAAAAACAGCTCAGCCATAGCAACTCTTAGTAGAGCTGTTACATACTCCCCTTTGATTTTCAAAAGTAAAGGCCTGCAGCTGACCAGTTCTGAGCACAAGTACATAAATTCTTTCTCGCAGAATTAGTTATCCCTTTTCCCACAATATAATACTCAAACAACCTTTTCCATCATTTCCATTGTGGGCCAACACTGTAAATGTCACCAGACAATACTACTGCGGGAACTCTTTTTCATCTAAATTTGGCGCTACTATTTTGCTTCAAGTCTTTGTACGTTCACAAGTTGTCACCAAATATTATTTTCTGGACTCGGTGCAGGTGATTAAAACACAAATGTAACAAGATTATTTGTTTGTTCTTTGTTTACTACTTATCAAGAATCAAGAGAACAAAGGGTGCACATGAATCAGAGGTACAAATATAGGATCTGCGACCAGTGACGTCAACAAGGGATCAGACATCTACAACAGTTGGTACTGTGTCTATGTCTCCTTTTTTATCCTGGATTTTTTTTTTTTTTGGATTGTGTTTTTTTTTCCTTTAATCTAACAAAGTTACAGACATTCAGTGAAGGAACAATTGTGAAAACCTGCGGAAGATATGAGAGTAAGTTACACCTGCAAAGGAAAGTCAGTTAGAAGAGGATACGAACCAAGGATATTAAGATAACAGTCGCATAATAAGCTCTAAGTACAACCCACTATGTTAGAGCGAATTTGGTTGTTACGCGTTCGGAGATAAATACATCCCCTAACCCTGTAATTCAAACACCTAAAATATAGCCAAGCCTATACCTATAGCGATGCTAACCCATTCCAGCCAACAGTGTAAATATGCTTTTCAATACATTCATCATTACACTAGTCCTAAGCTAGGGCTCAGAATTGATCTGGGGCAACTGCACATCCAGTGCATTCATGACATCAGGATGTTTTTCCAATTTTTTAACTGAGACCTAGGCTAGGCCTAACATAGTATAACTATAACAAGCCTCCATTGTTACAATGCTACTGAAATACACCTGGCCTCAACCTATGGAGGAAAACATTGGGGGCATAGCCAGCCTCACTCACTGCAGTGACTCAGAGTCAGTAACAGTAACAGTGTCACTCAGTCTGGGCAGGCCTTGGCCTAAATTAGGCTTAGTCAATACACAGTGACAACAGAAAGTTAGGCTTGCTACTGATGTGTTCCCTGACTCAGTCAGTGACTGGTGATGTTACAACTTACACATCATTCTTAATGACACCACTATGCTGAAAATCGATCTATCCTTTGCAATTATACACATATTACCTTCAGTCCTGTTCCGAGAACGATTACATCGTATTCCTCATCCATGATTCTACGACAGAATGGTCCCAGAAATCGTCGAAAATCAAATAAAGTGATCCCTCTTTCGGCGAACAGTCACCAGGTGTCACAGTGATCGAGCACAACTTCACTACATGAAAAAGTATCAAAGGGCATGCATTAAAATAGTCCAATGATTTCCGTGGTACAGGTATCCACTGAAACCATTTTTAAGAAATTTCAACGAAAAAGGGAAGTTAAGAGAAGTAATTAGCCAGCCTTAACAGGATTGTCACATCAAATATTATTTTCTTGATAAATCAGAGGTATGTGTCTCTACAATTATTCATCCGCAAGTTACAGAGTGAAGTGGCCACTCCCAGAGAAATAGCTGGCGCTATAGTGAAAAGAAAAGAATTCAACGCTTTGCAGAATTCAGTGTAAGTTTTCTTTCCAAAAAAAAAACAACAACAACAAAAAAGGGAGAGGGGAGGAGGATAAGTTTAAATTTAGAAAACCGGAGGGAAAACGGGAATCAAGTTAAAAGGGTATAAAATTCAATCTTTATTAAACAAAATCCTCACGCCCTGCAACCGTGACCGGCTTTGACTATAAACCAGACCCGTATCAAGGGGGGGGGGAGGTTCATGGGGTTCGGACGAACCCCCCCCCCCACAAGATTTGGAGTTCCGCTCAGCCTATGATAGTAGGCCTACGTTTGCAGCATATATAATGAGTTTTAAGTTGTTGGTCATTGTTATCGGGAAAATGTTCCACTTGTGGTAAAATCGACCCCCCCCCCCACTGAAAAAGCTGCATACGGGCCTGTATAAACCTGTCTAGAAAGTAATGTTTTCACCAAACTAGTTAAGCTTTCAGTTACTAGACAGATAAATTTTGAATGTGAATGTTTGGGTGATCGGAAGCCCATATATGGGCTCATCAAGGACCTTAGGCCTAGAGATGAGCTGCAGAATCCAGAAATTTTTTTTATCCAGATTTTTTTTTCTTACTTGAATTGTTCAATTTCTTTCTTTAAATTCCGATATATTGCAAGTTTCATAGACTGAATACGGGACATGTATCTGCTCTGGAATCATATTTAATGGTAAAAGTGAAACATCGATGTAGGCCTACATCATAAGTTTTGTTCTTTTTTATTGACGACATATTGATATCAACCCCTAAGGAAACCAAGGTTGACAAGACAACCAGGGATGAAGATTTAAATTCAACCGGAAACGTGATGGACATGTCTGATAAGGATCTGCGTTGCATCAGATCTACACTAACAAACAGAAAAAGAAGTAAATCCTCGTTATTTCCCAAATGGGAAATAACGAGGATTTATATCACCCTTGGGTCGACTGAAATATCACCCTTGGGTCGACTTACATTTAGGATCGCACAATACGGACATTTATTCACTATGGGAATACCGCCACCATCATCCCGGGATGATGATGATGATGATGATGATGATGATGATGATGATGATGATGATGATGATGATTATACGTACATGGCCCTCTTATACATGGTGAGCACAGTGTTTTCAAATCTTGCTACGGTTCGCAGGCCACGTCGGCAGAAAACGTTTCAATGAGGTGGCCTAAGCCGGCAACTAAAGACCGTATAAGACAGCATTCTGGGATCCGTGGCCACACCGCCCCGACTAAAGGCTAAACCCACCCTGATAAGACTCATCAATTTTATACAGTCATGGAAAAGTCGTTGATAATCGGAAGTCTGAATCACCAGCCCCTTACGACGACATAGGCCGTTGGTCGCATGTACAGACAGAGAATAAGTGACGGAGCGCTCTAAGCCTGTCGCGGTGGTGGCCGTGAGGTCACCCCAAATTAAGCCCGTCTCAGTTCACTTCAGTCCAGTTCGCCTAATTTTTATTCCCAAGGAATGGGGTGTACGGGGACATGTGGAATTTCCCAAAATAGTTTACAAATGTTTCCTAAATCATGCTTATGTCCCTAACTTTTAATTAGAGTTACGTAGGCTAGTTCAGGTAACATTTACCACAATTCAGTCTCGCCCATTGACTTACACACTAAATAAACCTTCGAAGGCCCCTAGTGCATATAAGGTACGCCATTTCGGAGATCCTGTGATTGGTATTTGCCTGGCCTATCAAGGCGATTACAAATTTCGGTATTTCGACTATTCAGATGTTGAGGTAGAAGGGGGGGGGGGGATGTTTTGAGAGGTGGTCCCGACGCCTTTACAAGCCCCACGGACTGAAATATCACTAGCACACGTAAGATTTCCTAAATCAACCTAAATCTCCTTCAAAGCGTCATAATTTTCACATCATCTCCACTTTAATTGGTGCTCTTTAACATCAAAGTAAACAAAGGAGACTTATGGCAACAGAAAACAAGACGAAAAATCTGTCCCCCGTGGCTTAATTTAGGCACTCTTAGCGAGAAAGGTTAATTGCACTCTACGGATGTGCAAAATCTAATGGCGGCATGTTACCTTCAGGGATATGTGGTCAGCGTTCTGTCGTAGTTATCTTTAGTCTTTAGTTGGAACTAGGTAATTACCCGCAATGTTTCATAAAATGGAGGTCGATCCCATCGCTGCCACCATGTGTTATATTATCGTGTTCTTCAATCGACTCGATGCTGTGGCCTTTTCCAAGTTGATTCGTATATTGACATGATTTACCACCCCCTCCCCCTTTCGTCATGGGAAAAAATATTTTGGAACTTAAAGAGGCTCATTGAGTTCTTTCATGAATTTCACCATTTTTTCTAAGCCTATTGTGTGATAACTAGGTGTCACAAGACATAGCGAACAGTATACCTCAACACAATCTGTGTACAAGTGTTCGTAAATTCCCGAAAATTACAGATAAAGAAAACAAACACGTGGATCGACCGTAAACTTAGACTTTTTAGTTTGACTTTTTCATTTTAACTGTGACTCGTAATCTCAACATGTCGACTTTTAAAGTAAAAATTTTGACTTTTTAATATCAAAATTCGACTTTTTAAAGTCCAAATTTTGACTTTCCACTTATGCATTACATGGTGAAACTAGGATTTTAGTTTTGCATCTTTAACATAGATAGGAACGAAAAATGAAGTAGAGAGGTTCATTTACGGTACCGATTTATTGTTTCTGTAAATCAGAGTTTAAATTAAATTACAAACATAACTTTGTGAATTGTGGTTTTACGGCCTGTGGTTGGCCGCAGCGGACATAATTATGTTGACATTAAATCGAATTAGTGTCGCTGTGCAGGATTGGAATCCCGCACATTTTTTCAAAAGACAGAGATATTTTGGAAAAGATTTAGATAAGAGCTACAGAAGGCTGATTAGTTCCATGGGAGGTGTCAGTTATGATCTAATCTTACAATCCCTGAGCTTAGGACTGCTCCGGAGATGATCTGCTTCAAGTGTTCAAAACTGTGCATGGTGTTGATAATTTAGTTTCCAATTATTTTACTAAGTAGTCTAATTCAAGAAGTTCTCAAGGTCACAGATTTAAAGGGGCTCATTGAGTTGATATCAATAAGTTTGTGATGATTTTGATGGGTGTAAAACACATGGCAATACTTATAATTAGCATAATTATTCAAGGTTCACATCCAATAGTTATGAAAACTGAATGCATATTTTACACTTACTTGTAATGGCCTGTGTGCATGTGAATAGGCCTAATTAATACGAAAATTGTCTGGTCATGAGTTTTCAGAAAACAAATTGAATCGATCATTACTCACTCATAAACGTTCATTTGTATGAGAAACACTGGGATCCTCTAAGTTTGACCATTTGTTATTAGTATGTTAAGGAAACTTGATAGGTGCATAAACATGTAGGCTATGATACCATGTGAGAATTATCCGCTCCCAAAGGCCACTTTATTAACATTTTGATTTCAATCTATACATATGTATTAGAAATATTTGTACCGTGAATTATAAAGGAAAACTAAAGGGTTTATATTATAAATGGTCAGATTATAATATTGCAAATCACAAAATGGCACAATCCTGACCGGGAGGTTCTCTAACGAGCTTGTAAATATCAATACCTTGAAGTATGGTGATGGTGTTCACCACATGTTAGTCTCTCATTTGACAGTAGGCTATATTTCATTGTCAAAAACTCTGACTTTTCAGATCTCTTTTAAAAACTGGTTCTTACTGGTCTAGCAGGCCCGTATCCAAGGGGGGTTCAGAGGGTTCGGACCACCCCCCCCCCCCCACACACACACGATCTGGAGTTCCGCTCAGCCTATGATAGTAGGCCTACGTTAGCAACATACATAATGAAAAGCTAGGCCTATCTGATAACTATCTGACGCATTCAGCTTAACCTTTCGTTGCCTGTGTCTTCGGCACTAGTCGGTCATAATTGTCGGGTAAAATGTTTCACTTGTGGTAAAATCGAACCCCCGACCCTCCCCGGAAAAGCTGTATACGGGCCTGTCGAGACAGTTCCCATGCATGCTCCTTTTACTTCTAGCCTCTTTGTACAATGCCTGGCGAGCAAAGCACCACATGAACATGGCATTAACTTAATCGGATTTATTGCGTGCGAAATCAGTCAGTGCCCGGCCTGTTACTTGTTGATGTGAACTGAAAGAACCGTAATTAATAAACCTGACTATGTCAAAGAGTAACTGTGGATTATAGGCGTGGATCTAGGCTTTTTATTTTTTAAGAGTGGTGGCCAGCATGAGAAGGGCGTATTTTGTGCCGATGTCTAAATGGGAGGCTTCTGAATCAACCACCACTCTGAGTGGACGGCAGCTGTATTTGAGCGTTGATTTCTAAATTTCAGCAGCTGAATGGGAACGGCGATTTCTGAATGGACGGCTTCTTACTTTTAATTGGACAGCGCTTCCCGTTGGCCCTTTCTACGTTCAATACACGGAAGATCACCTGGCGTTTTCGCCCGCACAGCGGACGTCTAGTACTCACGCACCGGTTGACTGCATTAGTTATACCAAGGGTGTGTTAGTTAGTAAAATAGTACGTACCCACATCGGCTTTGAATGTTACAGCTTTTAAACATCTGATGTTTTTGGGCGGGTGTACGGAAGGATATTGTTGTCACCTGGGTTTTTTTTTTTTCAACTTTTTTGGAACCAACGAAAAGTTTTTTGGAACCAACGAAAAGTTTTCGAACGTCCGAAAAGATTTTCGTACGTACGAAAAGTTGAAAAAAAAATCAAGGTGACAGCAATACGCTTCCGTATGTGTCTCTCACAAATCACCTTTTATTATCAGTGGCTCAAAAAGAAAAAAAAAAAACAACAGGGAAACCTGAGCCAGATATATGTTCTCAGTTTGCTTATGTCAAGGCGATGGCCATTAACCTTGATGAATGACCTAGTAGCAGATATTAAAACCTGGAGAGGGAAACAATCCAAACGATGGAACCTTGAAGAGTGTGAGTGGAGTTTCAATAGTCACCACGGGAAAATTGATGTACTGAAAGATAGTGTACAAAGAGACCAGACAACAAAACTGCGTCAAGACCGGTGTGACAGAAAATGTTGTCCGTTGTATGTTTCATCTGAACAGACACTACTGTTTGAAGAAGAAATTGCAATTACTAAAACAGTGTCTTTTCTCTGTATGACTATTATTAATTCGCTACAAGGTATAACAAGAATGAATGCAAATGTATAGCTCAACTAGCTTACAAAGCATCTAGGAATATGTGGAATGATAAGGAGAGCGTTGATTAACATTACAAGCATTACCAGAAAATTCAATAGTTTAATCCAGAATGGCTGTAAAAAAAAAAAAAAAAAAAAAAACACCCCATAAAGACATATGTAGGCCTTATATATGAATCATCTAGTTGAAACGGTGGCTAATTGTTAGTCGCAAATTTAAACTACAATGAGGTAGTATTGTTAACGTTAGCAGGTAAAATTTGCTTTTCTAGGTATTTTCTTCTTTTTATTTGTTGCTGTTGTTTTTCATTGCTGTTGTTTTTTGCTACTTTTTTTGACGGTGACTATGTGGTCGTCATAACCTAAAAAGTTTAGCATAGTGAAATGAATCATCTCTACTAAGTATGTTGCATAGTTGCATGGTTTGGCAAAGTATAAATACTCCACTTTGTCTGTCTTGGTTTCCAAAAGGCGTAACTCAAATGATTTGTGCACTCGCTTAGTACGGAATCTTTAAGCGCTATAACAATGTCCTCCAAATGTTGTTATACGTAATCATATCGCCCTCCCAAAATGACAGTAACAGCAATGCTGTTTACCTCTTCGTTGTTAAAGATAACATTTTACACATATAAATCAACACATAGGCTAATTTAGCCACTTGAAATGCCACTGAAACTGACCACTACTTTGCGGTCAAATTATAGTTGAAAATGAGACTTCTCTCTAGCCAATTGTCAGTTGAGAGTAATGTTCCTTACAAAGAGAGGTATGATAATATGTGACATCAATGATGTGCATTGATCGCAAAAAAAGTCACGTGATACAAGTTTTGCACAGACTACTTTATAAAATTATTCAAATCTCAACATTGTCCATTACCTTTACCGTCTTAGCCTCTTCTCATGGGACTATTAATTGGTAACTTTCTAACAATCCCCTGCTCGGAAATCAATGTACTATGATTCCCAGATTTTAGAAGATCGTTATTCGCAAAGAAGTGCCACACATTTACCACAGGGCCCGGTTTCGAATAATTTTTAAATGTTTATCCCCCTCTTCAGAAAAATCGGTAATTATCACTCTCATTAATAAGACTTTCTCCGAATAGTCATGGCGTAGATGTTATTTTCCAGATTTTTATCAAATAGGTGAGAAGATGCAAGATTAACCATAAAGCAGACCCGCACCCAGGAGGAAGGTATGGTGGGGGGGGGGTGGTTCAGGGGGTTCGGACGAAACCCCCCACGAGATCTGAAGTTCTGCTCAGCTTATGTTAGTATAGGCCTACTTTAGCGAAGTACATGAGTTTTAAATTGTTGATCACAATTTTCGGGTAAAATATTCCACGTGTGGTAAAATCGAATCCTCCACTGTCATTTAGTGACAAAACTCAGGGAGGGGTTGCGGGGAATGAGGCCCCTGAAAGCTCATTATACAGAGTGTTAGCTTATTTGAGCCGTTAAAAATGCTTCTAAATGTTATTATTTTATTAACTGCCTCTGTATGTGTATGTCACGTTTCATATACGAAACAAACCATTCTCCTGGTACCCGTGTATGTAATTTAAGCGATTTTTACCTGAAGATCTTTTTGAGATCTAAGTGAACACAGTCCCCAATATTTTTCAGTTTTGTTAATGATTGTCAAAAAAAAAAACATTTATGTAACAAGAGCATATAACTCCTCAGAAACAAACAAACAAACAAACAAAAAACAAACAAGCAAACAAAAACAATGACTTGCCAAATCAATACAAGATGAAGAGAGGCATACCTTAGTCAATCTTTCCGAACAAATTAATTCGTCTTTGATTTTTTGTTCTGCATTGAGAAAGTTTAAAGAAATCCTTAATCTTTGTCTGATGCCTCTTCATTTTGGACACATCCACCTACGTAAACATGAACGTCAGGGTTACCAGAGAGAAGTGGCAAACAACGCAACTTTTTCATCATACTGAGAGAAAGATGTATATATGCATCTCTATGGTTTTCACTAGCAGTTGTCAACTTAACGTTAATTTGTAATACAAATTACCAGGAAATAATACGAGGAAATTACCTGTAGATTTTACCAAAAAAAGTAAATAAATAAATAAATAAATAAATAAATAAATAAATAAAAAGCACTGTTTTAACTCCATTAATGAGCTATGATCTTAAAATTTTAACTTTTCAGGAGGGAATTTGTCTATGTCATTTTAAAGCTTTAAATAAATCAAACATTGTCAGCTTTTTAAAAGGATAGGCCTACTTAATGTTAGAAAATTACAGTTGGATTTGGGCGAATTTCTTTTTTTTTTTGAGGGGGGGGGAACGCCTCATCCGTGGTACCGTACTGTGGCATTTGCCCGACTTGCCCCCCCCCCCCTCCGTTTCCTACGCCTATGTGTCGACTCCATCGATATATTTGCTGACAAGTTTACTTGACACGGTTTTATTTGTTTAATTCCAGCATGAAGACCATGCACATTGTCCCCGTCAAAAAACAACAACGACAACGACAACAACAACAAAAAGCAACCAATAACAAGAAAAAAAGTACTTAGAAAAGTAAATTTCACCTGTTAACCGTGTATCAGTACTACTTCATTTCATTTTAATTTTCGATTAACACTCCACTGCGTAACTAGTTGCATCATAAATACATTTTTATGTGGCGTTTTATACAACCGTGCTGGATTAAACTATATTGATCGAACTGGCTGGTAATGCTTATATTGTTGAACACCTGCGCCTTATTATGCAACATATTCCTCGATACTTTGTAAGCTAGTTGAGCTATTCATTTAGTTTAGTAGAAAAAAAATAGATCAGGAGGGACAGTTAAGTCCCCATCATAGACCCTGAAAAATAACACCCGAACAGAAAAGAGGTACAAATATCAAACCCGGTCATCACAAAGCTTAAAGTAGGCCTACTTGTCCAGTGCATTAACCCATCAACCCAGTGCATCAACCCATTCAACACTTCTTGCCATCAATACATCCTCAGGGAACGCATTCCACTCATTCACTACCCTCTGGAAAAAGAAGTAACGACGGATATTGATCCTACTTTGAACCTTCTGGAGTTTAAGACAATGACCTCTATGTAGGCCTACTCATTCTTGTAATAACTTAAGCGGAATTAATAGGGCCTAGTCACACAGAGAAAGGAAACTGTGTTAGTATTGCAATTCTCCATAAAAACAAGTGTCGGTTCGAATATAAATCCGTCCTTAAGACAACGGACAACATTTACTGCCACACCGGTGTTGGCGCAGTTACCCTGTCAAGTCTGTATACAGGAACCCTAGTGATCTCTTTGTACACGAACTTCACACGGACATCAATTTTCCTACGGTGACGATTGAAACACCACACATACATCGAGGTTCCATCGTTCGACTTTTATCTTTAAGTCCCCTCTCCTGCTAACCTTATTCATCGAGGTTAATGGCAATTGCCTTGACAAACTGATAAAATATAGCTGGCTCAGTTTTCTTTGTATTTTTTCCCCTTAAAGCAATCAATAATCAAGGGTACTAATGAGTGATTCCTATAAGAGATACCGGCACGGCCAACAACATCAGATGTTTATAAACAAGAAGTTTGTTACCTTCTTCTGTACAAATGCAGTGTACGGTGCATGAGTACTACACGTCAGTTGCGGGAGCAAAAAGACAAGAGGTGATCTTCTAGATCCAGGACACAATGATGACATAAACGATTGGAGAAGGTCTGGGGGAGAGGCCACATATCCCTCAACGAGGACAGGTTTTCCACAGAAAATAGTACCCTAGTCACGAACGGTATTTTCCTGCCACACTCCAGGGCCAGAAGAGCGAGAAGCTGAACGAAAAATCTGTATACAGTATGTTGTGTTATATGAGACCCGGCATCTATGAATTTTCATGGACCAATTGACCACTACTGAGCTTACCCAAAGTTAGTCTAAAGTTAGCGGTGATACCTTTGGTGTCATTATTCAAAGACAGCCGCAATCATGGTGGTGGCGTCCTTGTTTTGATCGCGAAGCATGCAGTATATTTACAGTACGCGTACGGTTTAGTTTCACGAAATTCAAGAAAGAAAAGTTGGATAGCCGCAGATGCTTCGCCTTTTTTGTCTGTTGCCAGGAACTGAAATATGAAAGCCCAGCTCTGTTTCAAACATTAGCCGCTTTGCACTTGTAATGGATACAAACCAAGGTGAGTTCAGTTGATCTTACAACATTTGTCTGGTGTGAATTCAGACCCAAATAGAATGGTCATTCTGTGTCCACTGTCCAACTGAGGTCATGTAGAAGTTGGGTGCTAGTAACACAGTATTTACTTTCTAAACTAGGTAGTCTTCAGTCTTATGTATTACAAGTATCGTTAGTAGTTAGTATGAGAATATATAACTAGAAATTAAAATGACACATCCCCTGGCCCTAGAATGACGCACCCCTAGCTATTGCTGAAATGAAACTGTATTACTTCAGAGAACCTTATCTATTTTATTGAAAGCAGGATGACATAATTCCTAAGTTAAACATAGTCTGTTGCTGATGAAGTCTGGTAATGCAGCTAGTATCATCTACACTACAGAAATCATAGCATTGAGAAAATGCTGGTCTGTCTAAAATACCAAAAATGTACAAAGGTAAAGTGAAGGAGAGAATTCTTAACTTTTTTTTAAATAACTTCAGTAACACATGATTTCAAAATGGCTTTTCTTGAACCAAGTGTTAGGAACCAGACTGGAAAGTTTTCATTCCATGTGGGCAAGTGACTACAGATTTTTAGCTCTTGCGCGGCCGAAGCTCAGTTTCACAGAAATATGCGCGGTTGAACTGAACGATGATCCGAAGCTGCTGAAGGAGCAGTACCTTTGCCGTACACAGTTTTGGCGGGTTCAAGTTGCTCAACCACTCAATTTGAATAGGCTACGAATGAATTCAAAGGATTTCGAGACGGTACTTTCAACAGCGGCTGGCCCGATGCGCGGCTGGGACTACTTTCTCCCACGTGCGCGGCCAGATCAAGGGGCTAGTAGGCTCTTGCGCGGCCAGATGCCAAATTCAAGGAGGACGCTGCGCGGGCCAGAACTTGCGCGTGCAAGCTGGCAAACTTTCCAGTCTGGGTGAGGAAGATGCCTTTAATTAGATTTTTGTGAGAATGGTATAAAGAAACCATAATGGACAGAGTATTTTCAAGAAAGTTTTCTTTTGCTTTTTCATCATGAAATACTCTCAGTTGTCACTCTGCACATGAAAGTGGAGGATTTTGACTCAGGTACAGGCCGCATTTCACTTGAGCCATCTGTTGCTGAGCAAAGCCATCTGGGTGATAAGTCGACAGACCATTTGGACAGTGAGCATCCAGCCTGTGGGGGACCGATGGAAGAGACAGAGCATGTGGAAGACCCTTTAGAGGGAAGCGAAGGGGTACATTCAGACAGTAATAATGGTACCAAAGATGAAGGTACTGAAGGTATTTCCTTGCACAGATTTTCAGCAATTCTGACCCTTACACTGTATGGATTATGTTGTTCCTTTATTCCATAACATTGCCACTCAAGTCAGCTTGTCCATTTCTGCTCACCTAATGAAAAAATGTTTCAGCTTCTTTATTTTTCTCATCATTTTTTATTCTTTGCTGAAGGCAGGCAAGGAATCAATGCGATGGTGATTATGGTTCGGTGTATGTGTGTATCCCTGTAATGTGACATGAAGTGATTGTAATAAGTTCTATCATTCCAAAGATCTGTTGTTTTTTTCTGGACCTGTAGAACAGACGGCCCTTTTGCTCTTCTTACGTACCTAAACTTGAAGGGGAATTCCAGGCGAGGAACATCTTCTGACTTATTGATGCCATTTCAAATCATTTTCATTCATATTCTTGACATCCTGAAATGAACTTCTCATGGGCAACACGATGCTGGGACTTCCTGCCCAACAGAGTTCCTAACACTATATGCGAAGGGTGCGACCATCATTACATAATTGACTGTGATCACTTTGGCTTGTGATGTAGTCGACAACCATCGACGACCAACATGATTAACCTACAGCTCATAATTAGCAATTATTAGCTACACTGTATATTCAATGTAGCTATTGCCTGGAATTCCTTGTTAATTTAATCTTATGTTTCTTTAGTGTTTTTGTGAGTCTAGATAATGGAGTGATTACTTTGGGTTCTCAAGCCTTGATTAGTTAAACGTTTAATATGTGTCATCATATCAAAGATGTTGGATTACTTAAGGAGCTTCTTTTTTTTTTAATATGTCTCAACAAAGTGGAAAGTGGAAAGGACTGCTTTCTTTTCTTCCAAAAGCAGAATCCAAGGAATCTGATGGCAACACTGGGGAAGAATCTTTGTCTGAAGGTTGTAGGAAGACAGAGAACATTATGAAACTAATGGAGAAACCATTTCAATGTCAACTTTGCAAGAACGTGTTTAGAGCCATCAGTGGCCTCAAGAGCCATATCAGGTCCCATGCAAAGGAACACAAATTCCTTTGCAATCATTGTGGGATGCCATTTACCAGTAAGAAAGATCTCGAGGACCATGGTCCAGCTCACCAACAAAACAGAATCCACACCTGTGGTGTTTGTGGCAAGGAGTACCACATCAGGAGGTCTTACAGGCGACACATAGCCTCTCACTCTGCAGAACCACATGATTGCGACAAGTGCGGTCGACAGTTTAAAGCCAAACTGTCATTGGACAGACACAGTTGTGGTTCTTCAACAAAAAAGGTTCAATGTAAGCAACGCTAGTGAATATTTGTGAAGTGTCTAATCCGAAATAGAAGGACTGACTGGTTGTAATGGTTGTTAGAATTTGTCGTATTATCAACCATTATTCTGAATTCTGAAGTAGCTGTCTTATCTTTACTAAGTCATGTTGTGATGTAATGTTGTCTCTCTTTATACAATTACTTGCAATTTCATCTTTTTGTTTTCACCACCTCCATGCTCTGTTCCCTGTGACAAGCATCCTCAGAGGTGGTTACTCCATCAAAAAGGAAGTTACCCAAGAGAAAGTTGAAGATAACCACAAGGACCCACAGAAATGATGAAGCGGTAGAGGCAAAGCAAGGAGACCCTACAGATGATGGGAATGCTGTCAAGGATGAAGGTATGAATGTACCAAGGAATAATTTCTAATTCAAAATCCAACCAAAGAGGGAAAACATTTACCGGATAGATGGAACTGATTCAAGTGAATCGTTACACAATTTGCAAAACTGTTATGTGATGTTCAATTAAAAGGAATGCACCACTGCATCAAAGCATATGATGGCAAATAAATAGTCTGGAAGCAAGCACATCTTTTTGTTGGTGAAAGTTATTATTTCATCACAGGTAACTTCATTTTTATCCTGATTCATAAACCAGCTAATGAAATCTCTTTGGTTTTCAAAACCTCAGTTAATCCTGAGAATTTCTTTCATCAAAGCAAACATATTTTAATTACTTGTAGATATCACTGGAGGTAAATGGATGTAGGTCTTCCACAAAAGCAGCTCTCATTTTAAGCATCGCTGTGAAATGTCTCTGCAGTGGTCTCCTTACCCTACCCAGGGGACTGACCTATCATAGTTTGAAGCGATCAATCGTTGATTCTGAATGGAGGTGCTGACTGTCAGAAGTTCTCGAAAATATTGTCAGCTATTGTTTCCCATTCAAGTAGCTATCTTTCATGAGTCTTTTCAAAATGAATTACATCGCAAAACTCATTTGTCTTTATGTAACACAAAATAATTTAAATGTTTTCTTTTTACTTCTACCCATTGCACCACCCTCCCTTCTCCCAATGACAACAAGCAGCCTCAAAGATTATTGTTCCATTCAAAAAGAGACTGCTTGCCCGAAAATCGAAGACAGCCGCCAAGGGGCACAGGGATGATGATGCCGTAGAGGCAAAACAAGGAGACCTTACAGACAATACCGATGCTGAGGAAGAGGAAGGTATCAAAATATATCAAAATATTCATGAGATATGTGGAATAGATTCAAATGCATTCAAGTAGAACTCCAAAATTGGTTATATGAGGTTATTTGACAAGTATGAATGTATCACTGCATGAGTGTGGGAGATGTTTTGGCCTGTGTGTAAAATGCAATTATGTCAAAGGCTGTGTGACATGAAAATGACATTTTGGAATATTGACTGTGTAATTTACCGTTAGAAATGTTGGAAATAGCCACAGATTCCACAAAATCCATGGAGTATAATTGACAATTTTACCGGCAAATTCCTGTCTTACAACTGCAGCATGAATAAACATTAGCTAACAATGTAAATTGATGATGTCAAGATGTTTGAAATGTCTTATGTTATTCTTTGTTTACTTAATCTTTATTTCAAGGAGAATTGAAAACTTTATATGCCCCATGGCTTTGGTTTGGAAGCGTGTATTTTCCTCTTTGTAAAAATTTGAAACCCAGTAATTAAGAGAGGTCTTACAAAAGAAATACTAACATTGTGCAAGACTCCTTGTCATTATGTTGGTATATTCATTGTTCTTTGAAAAGTCATATCTCAAAAATGGTAGCAGATAGAAACACAATTATGCAAAAACGCAATGGATTCCAATTCTGGGTCTTACTCCACAACTGTTGACTGAAGCCATCTCTTTTCTTGATGCATGTCAAACAACCTTAAATGTGCCTGGTTCCTAGTAAAATTACAGATATCCTACATCTAACAAAATAGTGGAAACTAATGCAAGTTTTTCTTTGCATCTTCATAGATTTGAAAAAGGTTACTCACTCCATGTGAATGAGAAAACAGGAGCTGAAGATGACAGAAGTTGCTTATCAAATACCACTTATTTGAACAGCCTCTTTACGACAAAGTTACAGCACTTCAAAATCAAAAGAAAGAACGAAATATTGCCCCGGTACTTGCTGTATCGCATACCCATTCAAACATTTACATAACAATTGACAGAGCCCTTTCGTGTTAGTGCAAAGGTGTACCGTCCAGTAGCCCATTACCAAGTAATCGATAGAATGCAAAATTAACCCATGTCATCATTTCTGACCTGCTATTTCTTTGCCCTGAATAGTATCTCTGCCCCCAAATCACAATTGCACCAGAACCCAGAGACTTTACATCGCTCCATTTTTTTGCTCCCTTCGTTCAGAAAAGGAACCGAGTGATTCCGACAGCGACTGGGCAGAAGAGTATGCCTCTTCCCTCCGCAAGAAAGCAGCCGCACGGAGGAGTGCAAAGACAGAGACAGTGCTGTGTCAGCTCTGCAAAAAGGTCTTACCAAACCTAAGTTTCCTCATCAGTCATTTCCAATCTCACAAGGAGGAAAGCCTTGACCTCCTCTGCAAACGCTGCGGGAAGTCCTTCGACAGCGACGGGGACCTCTGGGACCACCTCCGGGATCACGACAGGGAAGAGACCTTCCCTTGCGTTGTTTGCAGCGAGCGATGCCAGGACTCGGCTTCTTACAATCGTCACCTTCTCTCTCATTCGGAGGAGGAACGGCGGAAATGTGACCAGAGCCATCGAGAGGTTGAACAGCAGTCTTCACTGGGGGGACACAGTCGTCAAAATTCAGCCACAACAGTTCAGGGTAAGCATTGTTGACAGGCACTTTTGTCGGTTGTCAGCTGTAGGTGAAACCAAAAGGAGCAATGTTCTTCCAAATCTGGTGGAGATAGGATTTATTGTCAAGATCTTGTAAGAGAAATTAAGTCAGTGTTCTCATTTGAGGATCACTGTATGTTTCCCGGAGAGCATCCCGCCAGTGGTTCATTTAAACATTGAGGAGATCTTGTTGGAATCAAACAGCAATGTTTTAACTATGTTTCTTTGGCACTATAGTCAGAGAATTTACAGTGAGAGCTGATAACAAGAAAAATTCAGTGAAAGCTGTTTTCTTGTCAGTAAATTGATCATGAAAATTCATATTGTATGTTTGAGTGTGTGTCAGTAAAGTTAATGGGGCGATGTCAGCCTTTACCATTGTTGCTGGGTTGTTTTTGGTTCCATGCGTTAACAAAGGAACCTATGCAGTCAAGTTGGCATGTGTGTGTGTGTGTATGTGATGCCATTGGGATGAAAGGTATGTGGCGCAATAACTCAATAATCGAGCTCAATAATCGAGCGCTCAATATTTCTCAAACTTGTTGTTTACATGTATCATATTGAGTAGATGTCCCCCGTCACAAGGAACCATTGTGCCCTTGGGCTGTCGTGAAATCATGCAAGATGCCACTTCTCTGGAAGATTGTATGTAACACTGTTGATGGTTGGTCACATTAGTGCTATGGAAGCAGTTGTATCTGGGTAATGTCAGGTTTGTGGTCCAAATTTCAAAATGGGCCATATGGACCATTTTATAAAATCATGAAATATGATTCTTTCTCTACAGATTTTGTGTTAAGAAATGGGCCGTATGGGTCTTTATACTAAATGATGCAAAAATGCTCCCTTTAACTTGATCATTTACATTACTGTACATCTTTACATCATGCAAGGAACCACAGTGCCCTTGGGTTCTTTTTCCAAATATGGGCATGGTTACATTACTCATCCTGTCAAAGCATTGGCCAGACGACACTCAAATTAGTCTCATAAGTCCATAATAATACGAAACTACATGTCCAAAACTCACAATCTGCCCTGAGGCTTTGTGTATTGATACATATCATTTGAAAACATCAAAAAGGTTTTAAGATGGGCCAGCCAAGCCCACGACATAGAAGTTGCACATTGGCAGGGATGAGCGAACCACTGTGCCACATTTCATCTCCAGGATTATTGTAGATGTAAAATGTTGTTCAAAGGCTGAACTACATTGGGACTACTTCCATCATTGCAAGAACTCAAATACGATCCATTCTATCGAAAGGTTCGAAAAGCATGAAATTTACATGAAACTAAGTAAATGACATGTGCTGTATCAGAGGATGGAATATTCATCACCAGAGTGACTCTTTGCTGCAAAGGTTGCTAGTCTAATATGATCCTAACAGTCTGTGACATACTAACAAGTTTTTCATTACAAAATACAAAGACCCAAGGTAACCAGGGTGGGAAGGAGAGACCAAAAAGAAACAGCAGTGACAGATCGACTGGCACGAGTGACACAATAAATTCTTTTCACTGCAAAAATTTCTCCAGTTCCAAAGATGATGCGACATTTTGCATGATCGTGTGTGATCTTTGTGACAGTAAGACTTGTGTGTGACACACATGAATGTTGGTGGTGACATGTTGTTTACAGGTGATAATCATTAGACCATTCACTGATTGTAGTGACATATCTCTCTCTTTTTACCCATCCAACAGTGGTGGAGACCCCGCTTAAATCTGAGGTCACTGACCAGAATGCTGATGCAGAGCCTGTGCCATTCGAGGATCACACTGACGTCGCAAAGACTGTAGACCTTCCAGACGGTGGAGAAATTGCGACGAGTGGTTCAGTCGAGAAGAAAATGATGGATGACTCCTCCCGTCACCGCCGGGATCTGAGCTATGTTTGTAGCTTCTGTGGGAAGAGCTTCAGCTCTGTTCAGTATCGAAAGGTACATGAGTTCCTCCACTCTGGTGAGAAGCCGTATGGCTGCGGTGTATGTGGCCGTCATTTTAACTCCAAGAGGTCTTGGAGAAGACACAGGAAGGTCCACTCACGAGACCATTTCACATGCAGCAACTGCAACCGAGACTTCAGGGCCAAGTCGTGGTACGATAATCACAAATGCATAGGTGATAAAGGCGGAAGCCTCTGCTCTGCCCGTTGCAAGTATTGCTCGAAGGCATTTGTGTGTGAAGCCAGCCGTGACAAACACGAGAGAGCCCATGAGAGCCAGACGGAATGGCACTGCGACGTCTGCAACGAGACATTTGAAGATATCGAACGGTGGAGACAGCACACCAACGGTCACCAGCCGTATGAGCTCTTCAAGTGTAAGCATTGCGATAAGAAATTCGACACGAGAGAACAGAGGAGAAGTCACCTGCGCTCGCACGGTCCCGGAAGGCAAAAGAAACACTCGTGCAAGAGCTGTGGGGTGCGATTCATGTCCAAAAAGGCCTGTGAGAACCATGAAAACATCCACACCGGTGAAAGGCCATACAAGTGTAGCTTTTGTGGCAAACTGTTTCACGCTCAGCGATCTTGGAGATGCCATGAAAGGATCCACAAGGAGGGGAGGCGTTTTCCTCTGCCACTACTGCGGGAAAGGTTTGATTAGCAAGAGCGACCTAGTCATTCACGAAAGGATACACACAGGTGAGAAGCCTTTCCTTTGTCAAGCTTGTGGTTTGACGTTCAGGAGGAAAGCCGCATGTCAAGATCACTACAAAGTCAGACACTGCCAGGTTTACCAATCCAAAAAGATTGTGAAGAGTTTGGCCTGTTCTGTCTGTGGGAAATCATTTTCGCATCAGGGAGAGCTGAGGGCTCACACGAGAGTCCACACGGGAGAGAAACCTTTCAGTTGCGAATACTGCAAGGAGGCGTTCATGTACCAGCGTTCCCTCAAGAAGCACTTGTACACACACACTGGGGTCTATCCATATCACTGTCGTCATCTTGTCTGCGACGTCGGTTTCCTTGATTGTCGTTCACGTAGGTCTCACGAAGTGCACAACCACAATGTCTGTGAAGTTGCAGCTAACCCTTGCCTCATCTGCAGTCTGCCTTACTTTCCGTACTCTCACGTAAAAAGGAGCAAAGCTCGTCCTGCAGGTGAGAAACCATTCAAGTGCAGCTATTGCGAAAAAGTGTTCAGTAACACCTCAGACCGTAGGAAGCATGAAATGACCCACACAGGTGAGAAACCGTACCCCTGCAAGTACTGCGATAAGTGGTTTGCCAGGCAATGGGGTCGAAACAAGCACCAGTTTAATCGACATGAGAGACAGAAAGAAAAGTATTCCTGCAAAGTCTGTGGCAAGGAATATAAGGTGAAATGTTATCGGGACGCCCACGAGAAAAGTCACGACAAGGTCAAAGAGAAGTCGCCATGCATCTGTTCCTTCTGTGGGAAGAGCTACACCACGATGCACAGCCTCCAACGGCATGAACGTAACCACACTGGAGAGAAACCATACCCCTGTCAGTACTGTCAGAAACACTTCATTCGGAAAGATTACCGTGATGAACATGAAGTAAAGTCCTGCCATTTACGGATCAAATAATAATTTTTTTTGGTACCAGATGAGGTCCTGTTTTCTTGCCAGCGTGGGATTTGTGCATGCATTTTGTAATTTGTTTTCTGCCAATTATGATTGCTGTTGCAAAAAGGAAAGTGATAAAAACTTGCTATCTTAGCGCATAGATGTGCTGTATGATGTACAAGCAGCACATCATTTCATCATAGGCCATTCAAACGGAATCAATGATCGTGGGTCAATTTTTGTGTAGACCGGACCACATAATGAACAAAAACAGTACGATGATCAAGGATCATATTAAAATTGTCGGTAGAAAAATCCATGAGGCAAGAAGGAATCACGTCAGGAGTCACGTCAGAACTGCAGATGTTTTCAGCCACGACCTATTCAGGACAGACGCCAACGTGTTAATTCAAACAGACGCCAACATGTTAAGATTATCAGCATCAGTTCTTCCTCACGAAATCTTGTTTGTGTTGTCCCTCAAGGTTCAGTCCTGTTTTCTCTCTACCTCATACAAGTCATTAGTGTTATTTGAAAAAAAAAAATATAACTGTTCTGAGCATGAAAAGCATTTTTCACAATAACTTATGAGCTGCAGTCATGCAACTTTACAGGGTGTGTTACTTCAGTGCCAAAATTTTATACGTACCCATAAGAATGTACCCTTTTAGTAGATAGTCCATCTCATGGCAGAATATAACGCCATCTGGCTTCCTGAGCACTTCAGCAAAGGGATGTTTTTGATTGTAGAATCATGATGGCCTTCATTTTGTGTGGCTAAGCAAGGGAATTGATCGTACTTGCTCGACTCACGTACATATAAGCCCTAAAAATACAATGGAGTGCTACCCTGCTGTTTTTTACTTGCCAAATATTGTTGAAAATAATGATTTTTACTATCCCAATTGGAGATCATCACATTGTACGTTTTCAAGTTCATCTTATGTTTGATAAGTAAGATCGTCTATGCTTTGCATGCATGGAGAAGGTAAAATTGCACTGCGTTACACAGTGGTTTGTGTAACTTGTAAATAACTAGTCAATTGTATGTGCATTTTTGCTACTCTTGTTGCTATGTGATAGAAATGATGCATAATGAAATTAAACATATACCAGACTAGGTAGAGGACTGTAGCATACATGCTAGTATTAGAGGCTGTGCTCACTCAACTGTTTGAGTATTGGTGTAGTCCAATACAATATTGTGAGGCCTTTAACCAATAGTCAGTGTTTCTGAGTTTCAATGTTCACAGGGTTTGATGTTCCTGGGGTCTGATGTTCCCCGGGTTCGATGTTCCTGGGGTCTGATGTTCCCCGGGTTCGGTGTTCCTGGGGTTCGATATTCCCAGGGTTCGGGAACATCAACGCCTTTGAAAACAAAACCCTGGAACCATCAAACATCAGGAACAGAGACCCTGGGGAATTGCAATGACAATTCTGGGAACATCAAACCTCGCGAATAACGAACCTTGCACTCATTGGCGACCTTTGAAGTAAGACAAAAACATGGAACATCGAACCCTGGGAACAATGAACTTTGGGGGGGATCCCATCCAAGAGGCCCAAGTCAGATATCTACTTTTGTAATCCTGTCTTTTATATATCTGTCAAAAATAAAGATCCATGTTTCTGTTGGTAGACAACACATGCTCATTATTTGTTTTTGTTTCTTGTTAATAGAGAGAGACACTATTTCTTTTTGATTCCTTGCCAAAGGCGGGCAAGGAATCTATGCAATGGTGATGGCATGTGTATGTGTGTGTGCATGTGACGCCCTGGCTTGTAAACACGATATCTCAAGAAGGGAAAGATGCTCGAACTTTTTGGCAAGGAGCAAGGGAGGGGGATGGGAATGATCCATTCTGTTGCATTTCAGTGATGGCAAGATGTGACACTTGACATCCCCAAAATACTGCACAATTGTTACATACAAATGCAATAGAATGGATCATTCCCATCCCCCTCCCTTGGTCCTTGCCAAAAAGTATGATGTTTAGTAAATAGAGCTAGTAAATAGAATTTGGTCTCATTTTCTTCTACAAGCTATTTCTACTTGAACCCTCTACAAACGATTCTTTCACATCACTTAACATAGCTTTTAAATTTATCAGCTACTTATTGCCAGCAAATCCTTGTCAAGATTAACAAAGTACTTTGTTTGAGTCACTTTTCCCAAGGGAACTACCCTTAAGGATGGAAATAGGTTTCAGGTAGTCTTTGCCAACTTAACCACACTTTTGTGTCAGGAACTTATTCTTTCCCCATGAAAAATCAAGTAATAGAACGTGATACCCCACAAAGATTGAAACACCTGCTATTTCGTATCTGCATGCATTTTATTAAAATTAGTACGTGGTCTAAGATATTTGCCAGTTATTTACTGCTACTACAGCTCACTATAAAAGTTCATCGCAGTCATTTCCCCCCGTGTACCTACTATGCTCTCTGACTCAAACGGCGTCCCATACATCTGCTACTGTGGAACGAAGTTTGAAAGAACTAAGAAAGAAGCTTCCCCTAAACAAGTACTACAAGTGTAAGTTTTAGTCGGTGTGTCATGTAACGTTGAAATATCACCTGATTTTTTTTTTAATAGGCTTTGCTTTACTGTCTTGTTTTCGGGGACATTGTAAGTGTTATGCTAGCGAGTAACTTTATTCGAAGGAAGTAGGCGGCGTACTAGTGGTAGTGTAGACCCACCACAGCCGTATATACGGCTCTGAGACACACAGGTCGTCCTAGCGTTAAGTATGTTTACACTACAGTATACATACACCTACAGTATAATCCCTATATGGGTATGTAGTGTGAACGTAATGGTAGTACTTTTTAGACCTAGCCTAGCTCAGCGGCGACTAGGCCTAGTACTCGCAGGCTAGTTTTTGAACTATTTAGGCTAGTAGTAGTATAAGGGTGGAGGATTAGCTCGGTGGTTAGAGTTAAACTAAAGTGTCCGTCTGCTGCAGCCTGTGTACAGTAGGTCCCCAGATCAAATCCCTGTGGAATCACTGGGAAATTTTCAGGGGACTCAATATTACTTAATCCGTAAACTTTCTGTTTACAGTACAGTGGTGCTGAGTTGGGGACTTTGGTGATTTCAATTGGGGTTCCTTTTGTCCAAGTTAGGTCTTGTCTTCTTCAGGTTGCTTGATTGGTACAGAGCTAGTATTACTATTAGTAATGGACTGACGAGCTGGGCAGACTTTGGGAAAGTGGCTGAAGACTGGGGGATACACTCAGATGGGGACGTTAGGCCTACATGGCAGTGACCGGGAGCAGATTTGGGTATGCAGGGTACTGTTGGTTCACCCCTGCCTTGTTACCCTCTGAACACTTCAAGAAAAGAGAAGGCAAAATTTGTTTTTTTTTCATCCACTATCAGTCACGGAATAGCATCCCTTCTTGAGTATCTTTACTTTCTGATCCTTAAATACTAAGCTAACACTAGTGCTGCCATGATTAAACATTTAAACCAACAGCCGGCTGTTTAAACGTAACTCAATTCTGCTAAATGTTTATACAAATTTCCTGCATACAATTACTCAAAGTCTGTCAAAGACTTTCAAGTTTCTTTCACTTCAACGTTAGCCATTCAACCATTGACCATTAATTGCATAAAAGCAGACCTGTGAACTCCACTGGTTTCATCAGGTGACTCCTGGTTTTTGTACACATCTCCTGAAACTCCATGGTACAGTATAGCACAGCGTCTCAAGTACTGTATCTCTTTCGTGCATGAATGATAACTTAGTAGTGCGGTAGTGGGTCTCTTAAGTCTGTCTGTTGCCTGAGGTACAAGTGGGTTTATCTACACAGTAGGCACGTTGAAGGTGCACTTTGACTTGTTTCGTAAAATTCAGTAAGTTTCCCCTAAACCTGTCAAGTGTCGCAAGGTTCCTCCACGTAGGCTACAAGTGACATATGGTTAACTAAGAGGATCCCTATGTGTCACATGCTAGTGAGTACTTAGTTAATAATTTATTTCACTAGTGCTGCCATGATTAAACATTTAAACCAACAGCCGGCTGTTTAAACGTAACTCAATTCTGCTAAATGTTTATACAAATTTCCTGCATACAATTACTCAAAGTCTGTCAAAGACTTTCAAGTTTCTTTCACTTCAACGTTAGCCATTCAACCATTGACCATTAACTGCATAAAAGCAGACCTGTGAACTCCACTGGTTTTATCAGGTGACTCCTGGTTTTTTGAAACTCCATGGTACAGTATAGCACAGCATCTCATGTACTGTATCTCTTTCGTGCATGAATGATAACTTAGTAGTGCGGTAGTGGGTCTCTTAAGTCTGTCTGTTGCCTGAGGTACAAGTGGGTTTATCTACACAGTAGGCACGTTGAAGGTGCACTTTGACTTGTTTCGTAAAATTCAGTAAGTTTCTCCTAAACCTTTCAAGTGTCGCAAGGTTCCTCCACGTAGGCTGTAAGTGACATATGGTTAACTAAGAGGATCCCCATGTGTCACATGCAAGTGAGTACTTAGTTAATAATTTATTTCACTAGTGCTGCCATGATTAAACATTTAAACCAACAGCCGGCTGTTTAAACGTCACTCAATTCTGCTAAATGTTTATACAAATTTCCTGCATACAATTACTCAAAGTCTGTCAAAGACTTTCAAGTTTCTTTCACTTTAACGTTAGCCATTCAACCATTGACCATTAACTGCATAAAAGCAGACCTGTGAACTCCACTGGTTTCATCAGGTGACTCCTGGTTTTTGTACACATCTCCTGAAACTCCATGGTACAGTATAGCACAGCGTCTCAAGTACTGTATCTCTTTCGTGCTTGAATGATAACTTAGTAGTGCGGTAGTGGGTCTCTTAAGTCTGTCTGTTGCCTGAGGTACAAGTGGATTTATCTACACAGTAGGCTTGTTGAAGGTGCACTTTGACTTGTTTCGTAAAATTCAGTAAGTTTCCCCTAAACCTGTCAAGTGTCGCAAGGTTCCTCCACGTAGGCTATAAGTGACATATGGTTAACTAAGAGGATCCCCATGTGTCACATGCAAGTGAGTACTTAGTTAATAATTTATTTTGGTCTTAAAAAAATTTGTGACCGGACAAACCAGAGAGAAAAATTAAATTAAAAAGAAAAAGCCAACTTTGTCTTTATAATTTTTGAATGTGAAACTTGACCATTGGTGCTAATGGTAAGCAGTGTTATGTGTCAGTATCCTTCATAATTATCATAAATTTGTCAATTAAGTTTGAGCTTCTGTTCTCATTGTTCGGGTTGCCAAAGCCCTCCAATTTTCAACTTCAATTTGCATGAAAGACTCCATCCAATATACTTCCTCCAGAGTTCCTCTAGAGGATCTGTCCTGTTAGAAATTGTCACAACTTACCAGTTGCAGCTGCTAATCATGCAGATGTCTGTAATTTTTTATCTCTCTCTTTTCTGACTACTTTTGTGTGGTGATCGTCCTCTTTGTAAAACTGTGTGGACTGTTTGGTATCATCTCATACATTTGGTGATGCAATTTTATCATTTGCTCTCACATTCCTGTACAGGAAGTTTGGGGGATTGCAGGAAGTTTGTAGTTCACCTTTTTTGTTGCAGATGCTCTTACTATGTTGTGCAAATACCTTTCATTATTTGAGTCTTTATTTCATTATTTTTAGATGGCAAATTCTAGACTTGGTAGGCTATCAAGGACACCTGGAAGGTCCCCACGGGGTCGTCAGAAGGAAGGGCAGCAGTATCTGAGAGACGGCAACGAATTCTCATCCCTGGAGGATGAAGACGTCGAGGTGGAAGTCCCAATCCCCTCCATAAACGAACGACTGGGTCACCTGCGACCATCCCGAGAGCTCCTGGAATACTATCGTAAAAAGATAGCAGAGTTCGATGAGGAACATGAAGAGATGCTACAGAGACTGGACAAATATAAAGTGACTTACGAACAACAGGTAAAAGTGAAACAGAAATTTCCAAGTGGTGTTCCTAGTTAAGGTAAAAAAATTCCCAGATGAAACAAACCATCTGCTTTCAAAATAACTGACTCAAAACTCAAATTTATTTTTCTCTTTCCATGTGGCAAACATCCAGGATACAATTACTCTTCTGAACTTGCAGTCAGTTTTCTATGTGCCATAGTTTTAGGTATGAACAGTTTTTAAAATAAGTTTTTTAAAATGACTGTAGTCTCTCCTTGCAGGAGAGATGATGTACTTACTTCATCTTTATGGTGAAGTTTCTGTACTGTTACCTTTTTCTTGGATTAAGCAGTGCTGTTAGACAACTTAGATAATGTTCAATTGTTTTGAAGGGGCTCATTGACTTGATATCCATAAGTTGCTTTTTTAAAGAGCTTTTTAGAGATACTTGAACACATGACCAAGTTTACCATTGGCATGTTTAGTCAAGTTTCACATCCAACAGATATGAAATTTGTCAAACCTTCCATTGTTTTTACCCTAACTTGTACTGACTATGTACATGTGAATAACTGGAATGTGAAAAGTGTCTGGTCACCAATTTTCAGAAACATAACTGAGTCATTAGTTACTCACTTATCAATGTTTCCATGTATGTGGAATCCTCCTAGTTTGACCGTTTGTCATTAGTATGTGAAAGACACTTGACAGGTTCAGGAAAATTTAGTGAATTGCCTGAAGCAACTCAATGAGCCTCTTTAAATTTAATGAAGTGTGAAGTGCATAAGTAGAATATATTATGAATGCTTCAACTCCTGGACTGGGATAATGCCAGCAGACCTTCATCAAAGATAGTTCACTTTGATTTCATCTCAGCATAATGCACAGTGGGAGATCCGTCAACGGGAGGAGGAGATTGCGGAGTTGCAGAAGGCCCTCAGCGACATGCAGGTTTACCTCTTCCAAGAGAGAGAACAAGTCTTAAGACTTTATGCAGAGAATGATCGGCTCAAGATCAGAGAACTCGAAGACCGTAAAAAGTTTGTATTTCTTCAACGACTTTAAATAACTTTAGAGGGTTTAAAACAACAATTTGTCCCTGATTTGCCAGATCTATTTAGCATCTTTTAGGTAACCCCACTACTGTGAATGATTGTTTGCAATCGATTCTTCTAGACCATCCTGCCAGTTGGGTTGGACTATACAATGATGAGTTTTAAACTGAAAACTAACCACTTTGTGATCCAAAACCTAATGGGATGTCAAAGCACAGACTTCAACTGTATTTGAGAGTCACAATTTACAGTTTAATTGTGATTTAGAGGTACAGTAACAAAAACACATAACTTACTGAACAACACATATTGTATCAGATAAATTGAATCTATAAAACAAGTTCAGCAGCCTTACTTTTACAAGTAGCATAGCTGCATGGAAAGCCAGAAATAAATGTAACAATTTTTTGACAATCTGCACTTCCAATCTTTCCCATGATTTTGGCAATGTAGAAAACAAGATATTAAAAAATGTGATAAAAGTCATAAAACCCACTGAATAATATTAGATATAATACTATAAAAGCTTGCCTATAGGGCATAACTTACAACAAACTTAGTTTAGTACAATGCATCGCAGCAGAGCCATAATCAGTCACAAAACTTGTTGAAATTTTGATCTGTAGTTGATATGAGAGCATGTTCACTTTGTGGTCAGTCCTTATGTGAATGAAACATCTCATTTTGTATGAAGTTCTGCCTTTGTGCAGCTTCCCTAATGTACACCAGTGCACCTGTAATATTCTTAAAAAAAAAACAGAAGAAAACCAACAACCATCAACAAATGTCATATTGAATTCTCCAGGATTCAGCAGTTGTTGTCGCTAGGACCGCCAGGTGAGCCAGAAATAACGTACTTTCACAAGGAACCCCCGACCAAGGTAATGGTAAGACAGAGAAAGCCAGTAAAACGACACCCTCATGACGACAGTAAGTGCAGAAAACGTGTAACTTTTTTAAATTGGTGTGTCTTGTGGTTCCTCTGTCTGTGCAGTGTCATAATGGGGTATACCTGAATATGTAAATCACATGATCAGATGACAGCAAATGAACTTTGAACATTGGCTCCATATTTGCATATACGATTATGTAAACCTGTAACCAAGAAATAAACACTATGTTACTGCATTTAAATTTGTAAAGCTGATTTTAGACCTGCTTGCAATAAATGTGAAAATAATGCATCTGTCTGGTGGTTGACAGATGAGGACTTTAAAATTTGGAGGAAGGTAGTAAATATTTTCAGCAATGACCCAGTGAACAGTTGACATTTCTGCATAGTGAATGAAGTAAATGGTGATGTACATGTTATTGTATACAACATAAAAGTTTCATGTAAACTTGCCAAGGACAACTTGCAATTTACATTGGGTTGTGTCTGAATTATGAGCCGTTTGAAAAATCACAAAGTTTGCCTCCCTATCTGGTGCACCTGTGATCTGTTGTGGTTTTCTTGTTTGGCTACAGAACCTGATGGACTTGCCCTGCAGTCAGAGGTATCTGGTCCAGGTCGCAGACAAAGTAATGCCAGATCAGCCAAAAAGTCGACTAGTGGTAAGCTGAACATTCCCCAGTCTTTTACTTCTATTGGTGTTTTTGAGTGCTGCAGAATTCCAATGAAAAACAAACCTACTTGTATAAGTTTGTTCATTAACCAAATCTCCTCAGCATAAAGGTCTCATCTCATGCTTTTTTGTCTTTATGTTGATTTTAAGATAAGTGCATGAGGCGGATCATTTAAACTGCACCAAATGCAAAAATAAATTAAAAAATATTACAAATTCAAGAAAGAGTGATACAAATTAGAGCAGCTCTTTTCTGAAATTTGCCCCTGTTGACAGTGGTAGGATCGCGATTCTCGTATCACTTTTCGGGTAACGTGTGACTTGTTAACTTTGCAGCTTTTGTAGGCATTCTTCCTCATCTCCATGGCAGAGTGACCTTCAGTGACCTTGTTTTACATCCATCTGGACTCTCTTGTAGGTAAACCTTCCAGCAGGGTGGATCAGAAGGATAGTCCAGATAGAGATCAGACAGATTCAGAGGTGCTTCTTTTGCAAATAGAGGCCCTGCAGGGACAACTGGAGGAACAGACCAGATTAGCAACAGAACAGGTACGTAACCTTTGAACTAACATGAAGTCACTGTATCTGACCCTCGTCATCACTCGAAATCAACGGTTAGCAAGATGAATGATAAGTCGATTTGCATCAAGGATGAACATTTAGGTATGCTGTCTCTTTTGACCTGCCTTCCAACTTATCCAGCTCTGTTAACTTGAGGAACATGACTGTACAGCAAGTCGATTTGTGCTTACTGTCAGTCTGCTCCCTGATTAGTCAGTCTGCTCTCACAGATGACTTTGTCCTCAGAATGTCTTGTGTGCTCCAAGAGATGTAATGTTAAGCAGCATACGCAGAGAGGAAAAAAAATACCTGACAGACCAATGGTGAGATGTGTTAATTTGAGATTATATGTGGCAGACTATCATTTAGGCGAAAAATCGCAACTTCGTGGCTCTCGGTTTGGCCGTACTGACACTTCTCTTTTGAAAGCAGCAGTCATGTATACTGAGCAATATTCATATCATCATAGATAAGCCTTTTTTGAGATCCAAAGCGTGCGTGCGATGTTTAGTTTGAGTATCACTGATGATTGTCACTACTCTGCTGTAATTGTCAAAGTATGCTGCAAGTTTTGCATTTTTCAAATTCCTCTAGGCCGAGGCTCTGATGGACGACAGGAAAATCAGAGTGGAAGAATTACAAACAGTTATAGACAGGGAGAAATCGAAAATGGAATCTCTACAAGCAAAGTAAGTCACAGTGGGACGACCTCATTTGCAGGCGGTGGAAAACAGCCGTAGCTTAGGAAGCCCCAGTCATGGCTGAAAATCCTATCAGAAACTGCAGCGTCCATGCAATTTACATGTACTATAGAGGGTCAGACCATGAAAGAGGAAACAGGAATTTAAAAGGTGCATATTTTACAAAGAAATCTGCTGAGCTTAAGTCAAGGAAGTCAGTGATTACTTTCCATGTGGCTTTGTCAATCCTTGGTATTGTTTCCGTTTGCCACATACCCCCTCACAGCAGGGATTCCATCAGAAGCTCGAAAAAGAAAAAAAAAAGGAGTGGGAATTTATCACTGCTAAACAATGTTTCCAACTTAATGCTGTCCGTGGTGAAAGTTACAACTGGGTTCAGGATAAAAGTTTGCTTCAATGCCCATGAAATATGCTATCTGAAGAGTTCTAAAGGCCATTTATTTATGCAAGTTCTAACTTTGCTGCAAATGTCCTCTTCTTTAGTAACAATTAAACCAAGATAATATATGGAAGTGAAAAGTGAGATTTTATCCCCCATTCTTCTTGGGAGGGGGGTCAAAACACCCCTTTACCCCCTCTGCCAGAATCCATGCACAGCATTGATCAAGATGAACACCATCAGTAGAAAGGACCCAATCAAGAATGTGCAGATTCTTTCATGTACTTTGAATTTGGGAGTTGATTAGTGTTTTCACTGGTTACCAGGGTACCTGCACAGCATTTTACTACCAGATCCAAAATTACTACCTGATTCATTCATGAAGTGAAAATTACAACAACTGCTACGTGAATACACTTTTTCCAATTGCCAAACTTCACTTATTATACACAACAAATAATTCAAAATAAAGTTTTCTTTTCTCAAGGAAAATAGGTAGTCCCATTCATAAGTAGGTGTAGGCAGGTGAAAAAATGTATTGCATCTACACAAATGTGATGTACAGAACTGTGCAAATACCAATGTTAGCTATACAGTCTCCGTTTTGTTTTGCTAACTGTGCACCCAACGGGTATCAGAAAAAGTTACTAGATTACGATTTTTTGGAATCAATGAAAAACACTTCAATTGACTGTGTGAATCAGTTAAGTAACTACAGCCGTTTCCTGGGATGGCCAGAAATTCTTTGATTTTGGTCTCTGTTATGATAATACCCAGGTTGCACCACACGCAGAATCTTCTGTACGACAGCACCAAGGACTTTCTGGAGTTGAAGTACCAGGGCAGGACCAAGGAGAAACGGTGGATGGCCGAGAAGGACAGGCTGCTCCGAGAGCTGGACAGCTGTAAGGAGCAGCTGAATGTTTCTAAGGAAGATGTCTTGCATGTATCAGACCATATCTTGGAGCAGCGGCAGGCACAGTCTCTGGAATTGGAGGTACACTATGCTGCTGATCATACTGCTCAGTGGGTAGAGTAGAGGCAAGGGGATGGTGGCAGGGTGGAGATGTTTTTGGTTTTGATGATTATCGTAACCTTTGCAACCAGACTGTATATGTGTGTGTGTGTGTGTGTGCATATAAGTGTGTATGTATGTTTATGATGCCTATCTCTTAAACAGGATATCCCAAGGACGGAAGCTTGGACCAATCCTGCTATTTTGACAAGATGTTTTAAGTCCTCAAAATGTCAATTTTTCGAAGTTTGTCACTTTGATGAGATGTTCAATTTCAGCAAAATGACAATTTTTTGGAATTTTGCCATTTTGGCAAGATGTTCTAACTCTGTAAAATCACAATTTTCTGAATTTTGCCATTTTGACGACAAAATGACAATTTCTTGAATCTTGACATAAAATCTCATCAAAACGTTGATTTTCCTTAATTTTGTCTTTTACAAAAAGACGCTGGATAACATCAAAATGGCAAATTTTAAATTTTGGTCATTTTGATGAGTCGATTAAGGCGTCAAAATGTCAATTTTATGAAAATTGTCATTTTGCTGAGATGGTCCTTTTTTTCTTTTGCATGTCCCTTCTATGCTTCCGTAGTTGAGAGTTGCTTTCATTGATTAAAAACTGGACACCTAGCCTGAAAATTTTCCTTTGTGAATAAAACTTGAACTCTGCCAACTTGTTACCAGTTGTACATCTTGTACTTAATAGTACTTTTGAACTTTATCACATATGTCTCTGACTGGCTGACATTTTTTAACTGACTCGGGACTCTTGTTGCTCTTTGTAGTCCATGGAACAGCAACTTGACCAGGCCCAAAGGCTTGCAGAGATGTACCGAGAGCAGGTTATAACGATGGAAGAGAAATTATCCAGAATAAGAGAAAAAGAAGATGTTAGCAAGGAAGTCTTCAAGGTAAAGTAACTTCAAGGTTTGTCTCTTTGTCATCTGCTTGTAAAGATAGAATCTCAGAGAGAAGCTGAGGAGATTTTGTGGCTAAATCTTGCTGTTCTATTTCCTAGGTCAAGTGTTGGTATTACCAACAGATCAAATATCTGCCACCCCCCTCCTACCCCTAACTCCCAATCCACATTTAGTGCACCAAGACTGGATGATCTTTTGAATGCAAAGTTAATGGTTACTGACTTATGGCAGCACAAATGGAGGGCGGTGGATCTGCACCCAGTGTAACAGAAGTTGAGTGAAAATAAGTTGTTGGTGTAATAACTTGTTCCTGGCTGTGCTGGTTTGACGAATCATGAAATCATAAAGATTCTGAAAAAGTTACAGGCTTGACATACCTTTGGTGTATGTTGTACATAGGAAGTGCAGATTAGACCACCCCTCCTTCCCTTCTCAGACTGTCGAACCCTTTCCAATCTCAAAGGTTGCTGCAGCTGCCTACCATCTTGTACACCATTGCATTTTGGCAACACCCTTCAAAATATACAAGAAAATGGTGGTAAAATGTTGCAGCAAGATTTATTTACAGACACCTCTGACTGACAATGTCATCATTATTGCCTATGTGACATTGCAGCAATAATTACGTGAGTCTAAATCGCTGACAGTCGTGAAAATGTTAAAGATGCAGGTCTAAACCACTGACAAATGTGTAAATGCGTCTTTCAGGGAAGAACCGAGAAGCTGAGCAAACGGCTCCAGCTGATGAACAAGAGGTACGAAGCTCTGGAGAAGAAGCGAAACTTGGAGGTAGAGGGATTTAAGAATGACATCAAAATACTCAGAAGCAGATTAAAAGATGTGGAAAAGCAACTTTACAAGGTGAGTTTTCAGGTCAGAGATGCAAAAAACTCTGTCAGTCTGATGTCACAGGGGGCAGACTTCTTTCAAAAGATGTTCACTTTAACACCTGAAGTGAAGTATAGTTAAACTTTTGTCGACCCTTTTGTAGGTTTGCTATTTTGCTTCAAGTATACCACAAAAAAGATGATACATGCAACATTCACACTGGTGATATTTGGATTTTTGTTGCCAAAACTGGTTTGACCGCATCACCCTAAATTTCACCGTTTTCGACATCATCGTTTGCTCTCCGATTCAAGGTCACGCTCGGCTTCGGGGAGGACGGGGACATGAGGATGCTGAAGGACGTCCACCGTACCGCCAAGAGATCCAGACGAATGCAGAGTGACCTTCACCAGCTCAAGGCAGCCATCTATGGAATGGAAAATGACCTGAGATGTCTGTGATCCGCTCGCAGACTTGCAGAGAGCAAGAAAGGAGGGGTAGAGAGGTTCAGAGATTGAGGATGGGCACTGATGGGCATTAAAGTAATGACTCATTGAGACGGCGGTCAGATGGATACGTCATATGTGTCGTGAGGGGCAGCGTAGCAACACGGAGTAGACACTCCAAATGTCTGTGAAGTAAGGATGACGTGATCACTGGCTGATCCAGGTGGGGGGGTGGGGAAACAGAGGGGGAATGGCCCCACCCATCAATGGACCAAAAGAATTGTCTATAGAATATCTACCTAGGAAAACAACTCTTTTAGAGGAACTGTGACGTCACAATTGTACACCTTCATTGCACCAAATTGCATCTGACGGCACTCAGTTGTAGAAAATTTTGCTAAATGGGAGAAGACACTCCCTTTGCTTATACCCCCCCTAACCACTGCACCACCATTTTGCCATACAAAGGACTTGGATCAGTCAGATGTTGCATTGGCCTGTAAAGTTCATGTCTCAACGAGAAAGAGCTGTAATTCTGGCCTATATAGGCCTAGGAAGAAATAGTACATTTATGCATGTGGTAAGGTCTTCAGGTTTCTTCAAGTCAATCAAAAATTCAAACCAAAGAAACAAAGGAAACCACCATCATTGTGAACAGGTATTTAGTTTTTGATGGTTGAACTGCACATATTGAAATACTTTGAAGGGTGTACTGAAGAAGCAGTGTTTACAGTTTCTTACATGTTCACACTAACCATTGTCTTAAAAATTGTCTTCTCAACTGAAAGTGTAAACTGCACCTTTTGGTTAGGCAGGTTTAAGAACCTTTCTTCCGTGTGATACCTGTATTAAAGGGATTCATCATCCTAAGGAACTGCTGGGTGAAAGAAAACGAAGTTTAATACTTAAGAGGTGGAGGCGTCTGATCGGCGGATGATAGATGTATGCGAGGCACTTACACCTGTTTCCTTGTCAGATAGAACAAAATCCCAAAGAGCGTATCAGAATCGCTGGCTTTGTCAAGCTTGAGGTAATGGATTTGCGAAGCACTTTCAGTGTGTTCCAAAGGTAGAGCAACGTTTTTCAATTCCACGTCATTGGTTTTGCTGATCACTCTCTAGGAGTGCGTGATATGGTGTGTTTGAAAGTGAGCAGGGCCGCAAGGGATGGCACGAACCGCACTGAAACTCTCACGATGCCAGATTTCCATTTAGGAGTCCTTAAAGACGCACGTGTTTATCAACCTCTGTCCCGTAAATACTGTAATTTCAGGACAGTCGTGACACATGCATGGAGAAGGATCAAGACAGTAAAGCTTGTTCACTCTTTCACAGAAGAAACTGCAGAATTTTTGTTATTTCCAATTCTGAAGTTTCAGGATGGAAAAATAAGTATCGCTTGCCTGCAGTGATGAGATGATGAGCCACCGTGTGACTGCTTGGTGGCTGATTGTTTTGAGGGTATTACAAATGTCCTCTGTGTTTGGCCACGTCTTCTTGGCCGCGATTACCATTGTACTTGGCAGAGATCGTGTCCATCTCCGTGCCACAATCAACGGCACGATGAACCACGAGGATGTCTCAGGTGTTGGTTCTCTTTGTCTGACATTCTGACTGAAGCTTAAAAAATTCCAGGGAATTTGTCTTTTGAAATTGCTGGCAAATTTAGTTTATCGTCAAGCCACAATTTTCAGTGGTCCAATCTTTAAGGCATGTGCTGGCGAAAGTTGCGGACTTATGGAAGGTCAATCTCTAGTGATGGAGATACGTATAAGCAGTATTATCCACAAGCAGACAAGCAGAAAATATATTCACAAGAGTATTCAGTTTGGTGAAGTTTCTGTGAGTAGTATTGTTATATGTTTGTACATTTTGCCTTTTCACATGTGTGCCTTCCTGTGTCTTAATGATAAAAAAAATGGTGTGCCTTAATGATAAAAAGAAAAAGTGTGTGAAGTTTTCAAAGAAGTTCCTTACATATCAGTACCATGATGAAGTTATATACACAAAATTTGAAATGTTCATAATATTTATCCTCTTAACTGTGAATAAATGAAATTGAAAGTCAATCTGATCATGTTTTGTTGGTTTTCTTTAAGGTCTTGAAGGAACTGTGGGGGTAGGGGAATCGAGATGGAAGTAATTATAAAGCATCCTCCCCTTCGATCAGAAAAGATTGCCTCTGATGCACTGGGGACTTCCATTTGTGACATGACCAAGATAGACAGTTTGCACCATAATCCTTGATATTGGTAATATTCCAGATTCACACAGAGGTAAATGGACTTAAAATTTACCCAACCTACACCAGAACTTCCAGAAGTCTACTCTTAGGAGTGAGAAAAACTACGACAACAGGAAAGAAGACACAAGAGAAGAAAATACTTTTGGTTTTAGTGTGGTACAATTAGAAACCCATGCGACTATATTTCTGTATACTTTTTTTTTTTGCAACAAAGTTGAGCACAAGTCTGTGCCATAACCTCAGTGGCCATGAAAAAAATACAAGGTTAACTCACATGACCAAACGCTTTGCATGATCCAAAGCGCCTCAGGACTATCATCACACCCTAAACATGTGATAAATGAATCATTATAAATTAGCCTTGCGGTTCGTCATAAATTTCTCCTGGGTCAAACAGCCGTGGATGCCTAGGGTCACAAAGAAAGAAATACAACTTTTATATCTAAAAAAAAAATGCAACTCTGTTCTTTTTTTCTCATGGTTTTTACAGATCATGTTCTTTTCCTTTTGGTCCACCTCATAATGCTCCTATCTTCTGCTTTATCAGCAGGTTTCTATAATGATACTCCTCCATATTACATTTTTGTTTACCCCCTTTTTTTTCTTGCATTTATTGCTTATATTGACAAATTGCACAAGTTTCGGCTGTTGAATGTTAACAGGTTGCGGTGAGTCGCCTCCCCCTTGTTTTAATATTCATAAGCTTTTCAAATTAAATTCTTTCTCAAAGAAGAAAATGTACAAAAACAGGAAAAGAAAATTCTCACCAGGAGACAACAAAACATTAACATATATTAAGATAAATTATTTTGATAAATTCTCTTTTAACTTTTCATACCCATAAACATGAAGGGTAACACAAAATACACTGAAAATTTGAGTTAGCGTAAACTGAACAAGAAAATGGCTCTCTTTAAAAAAAAAATAAATAAGGGTTTTATATTCATACATAATGGCATAGTTGTCTTGCTTTCATCAAAGAAAGAAAATTTGCTTATCATTCTTGGCCTTAAACCAAACAAAAAAGAAAAAAAAAAGACATAACATATTTCGGGGTTTCTGTTTCTGTAGCATTCTTCAAAAGTGTTTTCCCTCACCATTTTCAACAAGGCACAGTTTCATGAACAAACTGTTTACCTCTCATCCATTAACATGTATTTACAGCATTTCACTGACCACTTAAATTTCTCCAAGTCTTATAAATCAGAGGCGCATTATCACTGTAAGATAGCCAGTCTGCATTTTGCAGTTACACTCGTTAAGGCAACATATGACAAATGTCTATGGCCAGGGATAGTACATGTATCAGAGATGCAGTCCATATTTTGCATTCACTTTTTTTTTGTGAGTGTCAAATTATTGACAACTTTTGCACAACTTTAGTTTTTCTTAGTGACTCTCAGACATGGTAAAAGGCAAAAATCCACTGCAATATTTTCCAAACACTTTGTAACAACACTGTTGCAATTAAAAATAGTTCCAAATTTTTCGTTTTACAAAATGAAAATTTTGTTAGTCTTGGCTGCTGATAATCAGGTTCCTCCCATGTGCAGAGCAACCGTTTGTAGGACATGGAATATCAAACAAAGAGATGTGCTCAGTCTTGACTTTGTAAATTCTTGGCTGCGTTAGAACATCTAAAGCTGTACGAGGTTTTCATTTTTACAGTGGAGGGGCATCATCACCACCATCAACCTTGAGGAGCACAACATTGTTCACAGATTTCCGTAACACAAAATGTGAATTAGGATGAACGTAGTAAAAGGAGAAACTGTTTTGACAGATTTTTATCCACTGGTTACTACGATTCCTATCTGCTCTGATCTCTACAAGAGGACCTGCAGTTCCTAACAACTGAAATTAAACAGCACTGCCATTCTCAAGGTTTCGGGATCCCACGGTGAAAATAAACTTCGATGCACCGCAAGATGTTTTCCTAATTAGATAAAAAGATCAATGTTTTCAATCAATGGTTTAAGTTACTAGGGTCCTGTTGAAGTTGTATCACTGTCAAGAAAGTGACTTATCCAGCAAAAGACTCTCTTCCTGGCATGAAACATCAGTACCATGTTCTCTGCTAATCATCTCCCTCAGAGCACAGAATGGGAGCAACTCGCGGTTTTGCTTTCGTTTCACTCCTTGTTCACTTCTCAAGTTATCCACCACTGGCATAAACGCACTCCCGGTATACACATATGAAGAAAACAAACTTTGTTTAGAGATTAGTTTACAATGTCTCAGTATTAAAAATAATTAGGTGGTCATTTCCGTAACATCTATTTCACAGAAGGATTAAAAGATAACTTAAAGCTTAATGTTCAACCCACTTATTTTTGGTGAAACTCTTTGCAAATGCTTGAAATTTTGGGAAATAATTCTCTGTAAAACTTTTATTTACATTTTGAATGACAAGTTGGTGATGCATGGTCCAAAATAGTCAAGACTACTTGTTCTTAGAGCTAAAGGAAAACAGAAGGCAAACCTGGTTGAAATTTGATTCAGTGCACACCAACAGGAAAATGAAAGCAGTATGGTAATACAACTTACCAAAACTAATTTTGCTTTTCATCTTCCAAGCTTTTCAAGTGACATCTTCTTCTTTTACCTTACCCTATTTATATAAAACTAATGCTTTCAAATATAATGGGGTCATAGGATTCTCTAATGAAATAAATTATTTGTGAAACTTTGACCAGGGGATCAACTTTATTCAAATAGGGAAATGACAGGAATTTTCAATATCTCATGTGTGGAAGTTGGTTGTCAGACGTGCAAATGTTCGATTTTGGCTATGAAAACCTATGAGTAGGCCTCGACATTTTGGAATACCTCCATGGTTAAAATAGGTGATCACACACGGCAAATCGTTTGCATTTAAAGGTAATGGTACTTCTGAGAACAAAGGTTAATCACATCCACGTCACTCATCGATAAAGTTTTTAGAAATGATCGGAGGACGATGCACAGGACGAGGAGGTTACGTCTGTCGCAGGTGACTACGAAAACAGAGGCCCTGAGGACTGTTTAAATGGGGCCAGACATACTGACAAGATTTTTTGATCAATCATCAAAGTTCAGCATGCACTCTGTCTGAGATTTATCCAGCAGTTACCGAAATATGTAGTCTGTACCACAAGCGAAGAACGGGATGATTGGGTCGAAGGTCAAGAATGATGGGAACCGTTGAAGCTGACGTGTACACCCCACAATGGGAGTGTCGTAATCACTATACAACATTTTAACACAGTCACATAAAGAAGATATCTGTGTCTGGACAAAGAGACCTTCCAAGCTTTCAGAATGAATTCAAGTTTCAATACCCTTGGTTCTATCCAAGAAACTCTGTCCTCAGGATGGAACAACGTCGTTGTCGTAAAACGAAGGAGGTTGACGGGCCACATCCAAACTTGCGACCACCTGAATTGCGCTGGGCATCTTTAATCACACACCCCATGAACTGAAAGCTTCGTCCATCCTCGCTGAATTAATGAATATCTAAAATTAATGCATCTTTTCAAAGTGGTTCAATCCATTTATGAAAAAGAGAAGACTGTTCTACTTAAAACACTTGCAATTTCACTTGCCTTCCTCTAAATAATTAGCCATGAGGATGACGACTGAGAGGTAGGTTTTGTTTTTAGCAAATCTCCCCCCTCCCCCCTTGCTACCCCTTTTTCTCCTCACACATTCTTAAAGGAAGCAAAGTTTTACACAGATTTGACCAGTGCACATAACCTGAGGTATAATCTAGAGTCACAATATTAATGTCACAAAAGTTTGGATAATGACGGCCCAGGTGGCATATGTTTGGCATAAATGAGACCGTGATATTCCCAGAAAAAAAAATACACACAAGCTGAAAAATGTGATACATGTGATAAATGAAAGCGGCACTTCTGTGTAATTGTGTCAGTCACTCAAGTAAAAAGTTGCAGAGTAACTGGAGTCATTTGTGCATAAGTACGAGACATCCGGCATGCAAACCAGTCGAATGGTTACAAACCGATCACCTACAACGACCACATTCTGAGCCCCCTTTTTCCTTTTGCCAGTTTTTGACACTGAGGGTGCAAAGAAAAAAAAAAAAAGAGGCAAATATCTGCTCAATGTTTTACGAGGGGGCCATTTGAGAGCTTATTTTATTATCTTGACTGTACACGTGCAGATGACGGCGCCCTCCAACTCGACAAAGTCATCCGACTCTTTGGTGTGACGGTTCCATGACTGGTACCCTGGCACTGGTCGTTTTCGGTCCACCATCCCGCTCTCTCTCTCTTTCCTCTTCCAGTGCCGCCGTAGAATGGGCATCTTCTTCGTTGCATATATGAGCACCATGGAAACAATTTCATCTCCCAAGGCAAACGTCCACTCACGTCTCCGCTATATCCGGGTAATGCCTCCCTGATCCGTGTCTAGCGTCTGTTTTGAAGTTCGAAGGGATGGGGGCTCTGCTTTTCTTTGGAAGAGGCATAGTGGCGTTGATATCTATCGGCTGGAATGGGGATTAAGGAGACATTTCGGTGTCAAGGTTTTGTCACTTACGACAATGGAAATGGTTGAATACTTGCTATAGATGTATGCTCGGTGTGTAGGATAATTGTCATGAATAGGCAAACCATTGAGATATAGAACATATAAGAATACAAATGCACATAGTTGTTTAAGGCATTTTATAAACAAGTAGATTTAATGAAATATCTAGTATTCTCTCATGCTACAATATTTGAGAAGTTTTCATACTTACAGATACGCCACTGTCCAATGAAGTGGCGCTACTTCTATGTACAGAAAGAGCTGTAGGTAAAAAGAGACAAGAATATAAAACATTTTATACAAGTTTGTCTGTTGACTCTATCTAAACCCTTCCACACTTAACTGATTCAAAGAATGAACACTGAACAAAATTTTCAAAATTAAATAGAATTCTAACGGGAAGTTCTGCCCCATTGGAAACATCACCCAAATCGTCACACTGTATCTGCTAACATCTCTCAGCCCATTCTGCAGTCTGTTATGTGATGAATATCAAACATGTTTGGTTCCCCCTGATTTCCTTCGAAACTTCCACAAAACGTTGCAAGTGAGTTGGGTCACGAGCAGGTTTCGCCGCACGCTGCATCAACGCGACACATATTTGATGAGCGGTCGCGAGGGGTCTTGCCGCGTCACTGTCGGGTCCAGGCAGTGCATGACAGCCCTTACCGATCCGGACGGAATGAGCACCGTGTTTAGAGTTTTAAGTACCTGAGGCTTCTTTGATGTCTATCAGTGAATTAGATAGACTGGTCCTCTTGAGGGCTGCTTCACTGAGTCCCGGGGCCAGGGAATCCATACTGCCACTCAGGTTCGGATTGCTAGCCAGGCTGGCTGTGTCGAGGCCGACACCAGAGTCCGTGTTGCTGTTCTGACTTTTGCGTATATTCTTCTGTCTTTCAAGTTCAGCTGAGGTGGGAAAAGATAAACAAAGACACTCTGTGATGGAGATATGATTTAAACATAGGTGATCAAAATTCTCTTTCCTCGGCAGGTAACAATAAATGCATTTTGTAGGCCTGAAACCAAAGCAAAGACTAATTTCTGTCATTTTGCAAGATTCATACCAAGTTTGGTAAATTTATATCAGCTATGCTCCTCCCTTCTCCAAAGCACTGACCTTTTGTAAGAAACTGTTTTAAAAGCTCCTGTGCTTTAATTGCTTTTTGCAGTCCTTGTTAAAACTAATAGGCACTATCTGCCATGCTTATAACACACGTAAGAAAAATGAACCATGACCATTTTACTTTACAACCACTCTAAATAACAATCTAAAATAAAACATTCAATTCTTGGGAACTGCTTGCTTTCCACAGTATGTTTTACGATCCCTGCATGTAGCAAGTCACTGAACCTTGTCGTAAAAAGTTTGTTTCGTTGTCCCAAGCTGAAGGGATACTTCAAATGAATATTATTGTTAAGAGTGTTCCACTTTAGCAGACATGAAGGAAATGCAATTATGAAGTGCTTCAAAACCTTGCAAAGACATACGTCAGCAAACATCGACTCCAAAGCCTGCTGAAGAGTTTTAATAACCTGTGCCATGCACCCTGTCTCGGATGTGGTTTGAAATCGTCAGGGATGCTCTCCCTGCAGAATTTTCCGTATTTTAAATTAAAAACTGCAAATGAAGCAACTCTTCTGAGGCACAGAAACTCGACCGTCTCTGCGAGGAGTCACGGACCATCCGAAGAAAAAATTTTTCTTGTGACACGGCTCGACTGAAATATGTCGTCCATGACAAGTTTCAACCTAGTTCAAGCTGTCAGATGTAGACCAAAGACCTCTGATTGTGACTAAATTAACTATAATTATGACAATTCCATATGGTTCTTTCAGTGTCACAAACTTGACACAGAAAGAAAAAAAGGACATTTAATGAGATTCTGATGGGCTGAAAGTCAATTATAGTTCAGAATGTTACTATTAAAAAGAAGGTTCAAAGTCACTTCTATTAAGGGGCTACTTGGGAATCTTTGTCAATAAAAAAAAAACCTTCATATTTCTCTCATTTTGGAGCAAAGTGTTTTTATTTTTTGTCTTCTTTACTTTCATACAGTGTTGCCTCTGATCGGGAATACGGCCACTGTAAGTCTCAGCTTATGCATAACTGTAGAAACACTTTGAATTCTTCACATGGATTCGTATTGAATTTTCAATTCTCGAAATGAAGGTCCGACGAGCTTTCGAACTACGGAAGTGCCCTTCGCCTTGCCCGTGTGTGACTATTTTGTTTATCTAATCAATTTGTCTTTCCTTTCAGAAATGTCGATGAGACAAGAAGTACCATCTACGGACACAGTTAGGTATGCTCAACGGCATGGCTTCCAGCCCACTCTGACAGCACTTTTCAGATTTCTGTCTTAGATGAAACATACATGCCACATAGTTAACCTCTGCTACTTTTTCTTAGAATGACTTATCATTCATTCATCCTTTTTTTTTTTTTTCTGGGATTCTGTTTTACAGCTCACCTTCACAATCCCATACCTGCCTTCAGAGTTTCCACAAGGGTCACATATGCACACACAAAACCAATCACCATTGTGATACTGCGGTTACAAAAAAAAAAGGAGTAAAAAAAACCACAACCAAACACGTGGATGAATTCAGCAGAGATAAGAGTAAAAGTAGTGAGAATTCTATTTTGAAAACAAGTTATCTGAAACTACAGGAACAGATTTTAACAACAAAATGAGAAATAAAATCTCTACTTCCACTGGCCATTCGAGAAGCAACATTAAGATTATCTGAGAAGAGCGGATCTACCTAAAGCAGAAATGGTCAGTCAAGGTTTGAATTGGTAAAATTTGTCAGTGGTTTCAACTAATCTTGACAGCCTTGCATGATGAAACTTTTTTGCTGTCAAACCTACTAGGAACTCCCTCAGAGGCACTGTGAAAAGGATGCTACCTGAAGTTACTCCCACTCCCACTCCCCTCCCCAACCCCCCCCCCCCTCCTGAATTTCACACAAGCAAGAATTTTCTCAATTTTTTTTCCCCTTTGCCAAAATTTATCCCAAGCTGCTTGAATTTGTAATAATCATTTGACAAATGTTAATCATTGTGAAGGAGGAGTTCTTTATGCATCTGCCTTTCATAGGCAGGGTGTGGCAGTGACATCGTGTCAATGCCTGCCTTACTCTACTGTATGGCTGACAATCCCCACCCAGTATGTCCCATCCCCCTCCACCCCCCTCCCCCCACCCAGCACATCCCATCCTACAATGACTTTGCGATCAGCCACTGATTTAAAGGGAAATAGGGCGTTTAGAATACCCCAAAAAGACATACAAAAGAAAGAGGCAGTAACATTATTAAACCATTCAGTCTCATCAATAAACATCTACCAAAGCTTCATCTCCTCTAAACATTATGCATGTGGTGAGGAATAGAAGATGCATCATTTGAATTTTGAAAAGTTTGGGTGAACAAATTAGTGTTGAACAACAAATAACTGAATTTCTACCTGTGAGGAGCTTATTTCTTGAAAATAAGGCTTCTGTCCTTCCTTATTTTGAATAATCTATCATTATACATCCACAAAAATTGGTTTAAAAAGTATGGATGTTTTCTCTGAAACAAACACCCTATTTCCCTTTAATGACTGACTGGTTTATATCTTGCACAAACTAACAAAGTTCACACAAGTAATTTTAATCACTTGCTTTTCTTTTTCTCTGTTACACCTAGCAATAACAGATATCGATGGTATTCCAGAACTCTTGTTCTACATGGGCTAAACCACATTAATTGGTGCAGGTATGCCTCCATGATCCGTGTTAGTATTAAAGAAACCTGTATGCCCAACTGCATTCCAAAAAGGGATCACCTGTGCTTGACAGTATAAACAATCATTCCCTTTTGATGGCCTGGTGCAAAACCCAATTGATATACCAACATGGCCTGACCCCAAATGGTGCATAAACAAGCTAATAGCAGGAAATTTACACCGTAAATGTTGGAGGGGGGAAATGCAAAATTCTGTCTATTGTTAAATGGCAAGGAAACAAAAGCAATATGTATGAACTGGTACACACACACAACAACACACAGCTGTAGTACACAATGAAACCCTATACCTCTACGAAAGTGTCTTAAAGTCACTCATCACCCCAAGCTACATTTTTGGCTAGGGGTAAGAAAAATTCTCAATTGATTCTGCTCTTTGAAGAACAGCAAAATTCAAAAGATGCAGAAGAGTAGCTCATATTACACAGCACACACTGAGCCCCAATGTTTTGATTACACATGTGGTCCTTCGGGGCTCACCACGAGCTGCAACACTTCAACTAAAGAATTGTGTTTGCACAAGGAGTTGTTTAGGACAGACTGTGGGAGGGGCTAGAAGTTAAGGGTTAGAAAAACTGTAATTATCTGGTGTGCTAAGTTACAGCCTTTGAAGTAATAATCCTGAGATGTTTAGGTTTCAGACTTGTTCAATAAATTGTTTCCATTTCAGCATGTGTGTGAATGTATCGGCACAAATCACAGGAACGGCAGGAGGTGGTGGGGGGGGGGGGAGGGTGAGGTGGAGGTAGGGATTATCCTGAAGGACCTTGTAAATGTTTACACTTGAGATCAGGAGGTGAACATTAAAAGGTCCAGTGGGTTGATACAGTGCATTGTGGGGGGGAATCACGAGTACCCCTTAACAGCTGTTTGCGAGCGTCACAGAAAGATCGAGTCACATTTTCTAGTCTCAATTCTGGGTGTGCAGCCATTCACATCGGAACAGTCATATCAGAAGAATCTGCCCTACTTTTATCTTCCTTGCATACTCAAATGGGAAACAAGCCTGCGAGGATGACCTTCACATCAATCTACACACCATATTGCACCGAATAAAGCAGATATAGCTTTAAACTACATACAGAGGCAAAACTTGGAAACAGATATACCTAGTACTCCAAAGAATCTATCCTGAGACAGGAGTTATTAGTAAATCTAAGCAATGCCTGGGTTTGAAGTGTAAAACTGGGGTGACTAATGCAAAATGAACAAAATGTTAAAAGAGGGGGGGAGGAGGAATCACAACGTTTAACGTAAAAAGGAAAAGACAGACAAGAAATTTAGGGCTCCTTTGATAAATCAAGGAAATCAAAAACAAAATCCAATTAATTTTAATTTGCTTTTTTCTAGTTTAATGTTGTGATATTTAAACAAATTATGAAGTCTTCAACCATTCCCTTAAACTACCTCCCTAATTAAACGATTTCAACATTTCGGTCATCCAACATCGAACAACTAAAAGCAAGTGTTCATTACGAGTGCAATTGGCCAATGTATTGGCGTGACTGGTCATGCTTTCTTGCATGTAAAAAGTCTGAAGTAATAGCGATTAAAAAAAAAAACCCTTCGAACTTTTAAATCTATGTAGAAAAGTACCATCAGACATTCTTGGAGTGAAAACACAGCAATCTACTGGAAATGAAATTAATATCATGCCATGTTTTTCTCATTCGTATAAATTTGGCATGGGACGTAATCCAGATGTGACTTAAATTACCTCAGAAACAATCATTTGTCCCTCAAAGAATTTGGAATGTATTCTGCTTTTAAGTAATAGCACTTTTTAGTGTTTTGAAATGATCTTGTGGTTTTAGTGGGTAACAACACAACGTACCATATTGCAATTAACTTTGCCAATCCCACCAACCTCACCCACACATGCACCTGTTTCACCCCACTCTCACCCGCCCATGCACAAATCTGTTAAAATCCTACAAATGATATCAAATGCACATGAAGCATTTGGTTTCTAAATAACATGTTTTTTTTTCCTCACAGTGGTTTTATCCTGTCATTTTGTTTGTGTAGGCTTGTATACCACGATAAACTCTGACGCCTGCAGACCATAACAGCCACTGATCATAACGTAACAGACACAGTATGTCACTGCCAAATATCCCATATAGTACATCCTATCATATGGTTGAAATGTGGCATGCCTGTCCTTGTGGTTCACAGACAGACATGACATTACTTCACGATCAAAATTCAAGATGTGTCACAACTATAAAGACATCGACCTATAAATAATGATTCGAGGAACAACATATCTCTGCCTCAACGACTGGAGGTGAAGTGGGAACGGAAGTTGCAGCCAAAATTGGTCTACATGTCGTAACGTTGCTTCCACCACACTGAATGAAAGAATGCTTCTACGTAGCACAAAATGTCAGTTTTTAATTAAACACTAACGAGATGGCAAAGGACATGAAGAAGAGCATATTGATGATACAGCTTGCAAGTACATTCCAAACTAAAGCGATGACGTTTCAGACTAGAAAGTTTTTCTAATCTAAATGAGGCTAAGGACGAATGTGTAAGAAAAAGATGAGGAAAAAAAAAAAAAAACACAAGACAGGTCATGAAACAGATGTTTTGCCAATGTTTCCAAACTCATGTTAATTACATCTACTGGTTTAAACAAAGAGCAGTGCATTAGAGAGAGTTTTAAGGGTTTTCTGTGTGCAAAACATAAAGGAAGGCTGTGGAGTTCAGTGCAAAGGGGCAGGGATTGGGCAGAGTGTTGTGCGGCATGCAAAATTTAAAATACGTGTGCACCCTCACCTTCCCACTCACTCCTCTGCACTGGCAATTGGACTAAAGTGAAAAAAAAAACGTAAAGCGGAATGGAAAAAAAAAAATTAAAACAAATGAACGTAAACAAAAGGAACGAAATGGTGCATGCAAAATAAGAACTTTATTAAGAGAGAAAAAAATGTGTATTGGGATGAGCACATCAAAATTGAGACGACGGTCAGCAGACATTTTGCTTCCACTTTCAAAACAGGGTGAAAGGAGGGCTCCACTTGGGGTGAAATGCAGTCCTTGAAAATTATAATGCATGGGATTGTTTCTCTTCCGACAAAAATGGACATGCAAACTGCTGGATCGACAACTGATAATCTTGGAAGAGAGACATAGATTCACATTTCTGGGTGAAAATATGGCTAAATAAAACTTTTCTGCTCATGTCTGAATGAGAATACCATCTACTCTGTCTTTTCTTTCTTTTCTGTTAGGATGATACAGGGAATGAGTTGTCACTACGCAGAAATGAATGACAAAGGACCGATCTCCCTTGCATCCCCCTCAAAGTAGTTGACTTACATAGACCTTGAAATATGTCAAAATTTCAAAAATGTGTTTACGAATGTGCAAATGCTCGGAAATTCTGTGAATTTTGGGGGCTTTTATATTTTCTTTTGAAATGCAGGAGGCAAAAAAAGTTGAAAATAAATTTGTGCTGACAGGTGACAGTGTGTGAACTAACTTCTACTTTGGTGAACTGAGGACTACTAGAGCTGAATTAACATGAATTTCCTGTGATACTACAATGTCTGATACTTTGTGAACTTATTCAGAGCTTATGTGTCTGTAAATGATTTAAGCAGTCAAACAGGACTACAGTTTCCTTTATACTCATGTAAGACAACTTCTACAATACTGCTGCATTTAGTCTCTTTATATACGGCCAGCAGTATCTTTTTCACCAATGAGACCTCTCTGAAAATGAAACAGCTGCCTAGCTATTTGCTTTAATTTTGACGCTGTGGCCACTAATAGCTTAGAACTGCCAATTTTGCAATCTTTTCTTCAGCACAACCCTAAATGCAAGTAAAAAATACCGCCAAAATGAAATCTGCAGCACTCTGCTTGGCATTGTTTTGGATGCCTCTTTTCTTTTCCACAGCTCAGAGCCATTGACTCCCAATTTTGTCAACCCTGATAACACCAGATGCAAAGTAGACAATATGTGTCAATTTTTTGAAGTTGAACCTGTACTGGCCATACAACATGCAGAAGCTTCCATTAAAAGAGGAAAAAAAAAATAACAGGTCGGTGGAAAGTAAGCATATTTTCACAGTCAACTGGTACTTACTGCCTATTCTTATTTCGTCCATTTCAGCACACTCTAATATGGTTTCCCTCAGATCAGCAACAAATTTGTGCCGATCATCTGGATGGCCAGCGCAGAAAGTCGCAAGGACTTTGTCGTTGATGGTGGACACCAGCCTGATGCCAAATGGGTAATCTGCAAAATGTTAGATAAATGACTGATAAAATGGAATATCCTTCAAATTTTGTGGATGATGTTGACAGTAATGGCTTTCAATCAGTTTTACCAGACGATCCACTTGTCTCAAACTAAGGACATTTTACCAAAATTTTGGCAGGGTTGGATCAAATGAGACAAAAATCCAAGTTCTGTCACATCACATACACCATAGCAACAAGCATTCCCCATAGCAACAAGCATTCCCCATAGCAACAAGCATTCCCCATAGCAACAAGCATTCCCCATAGCAACAAGTATTCCCCATAGCAACAAGTCTTCCCCATAGCAACAAGTCTTCCCCATAGCAACAAGCATTCCCCATTGCAACTAGCTCTTTGGAAGTGCTTCATTTTAGATTCAACAGTTTTAGCAAGGCAGCATCATCTCCGTGGTTACGAGAACCTCTCATTTGACCTGCAACTCGCAGACATTGGAAGAGAGATAGAGAATCACACGAGGAGACACACTGACCCTTTAAAGAAGGAAAGCTTTTGAGGGAGTTAAAAACTGCAAACAAAAATCCCTCCATGAGACCATCGATATAGGACAGCTATTTGAGCGTGCAAAGTTTTGATAGGTTACTGATTATGTAAAACAAGCCAACGAAAGAGAAAGTTTTGGTTCATTAACCTTCCAAGGGAAAGGCTACGTCAGCACCTTCAGGTTAATCATAAATCATGTTAACATCAAACCTGCTGTTACAGAATTTATGTTGGAATCCATGGCAACATGAATAGCAGACAGCGAATGGTTATGTCGCTTGCCACTGGGGGAATACTAAGTTTTCAGAACTCCAATGCAGGCAGATCTGCTGCTCCAAAATCCATCGGTGGGTATTTTGAGACACAATTCATCAGAGAAAACCGACGACAAACTTAGACAGAGTAAATGAGTTTTGAGAACAAACTTTCATAACAGGAAACCGAGGCATCAACCTGTCATTTCCTGGGTATTAATTTGATGCTGCTGTTAGACGGTAGAGAATGTTTTCTTTTTCTGTGGAGATGTTTGTACCACCTGAGTTGAAATTATTAAGCTCCACATGAAAGTTAAGGTAGACACATGTTTGACACATTTGTCCAAAGGCATTTCAAAACGTTAATGATGATCATACGTTTCATTATGTGGGGAAAAAAAAAAATGTACCTTACTTGTGTCCTAAAACAACCACGAGAGTAAACAAAACATAGGATGAATTGGTTTTGAAGAGTCTGTTTACTCACAGGAAGTGGAAAATTCTAAAGCGTTGGTACCCTGAAGTGAAAAATGTTTCTTGTATCCAAATTGCACAGTCTGCTTCTTACGGTACTGCTTGGTGATCTGTTTTAACAGAATTTGGACAGCAAAAGAAAATTGAAGATAATTAAATTACTAACTATTTATCAGAATGCAATATGCAAGAAGACATTTCAACGAGGAGATTTAATACCAGATCTTAGAAAAAAATGAATACAGAGGTTACAGAGGGAATACAGAAGTGTCTATGCAAGGTCTGACCTTCCTAAATGCCTACGATCGCATAAGCATCTTGCAAACCAGATGTCTTGATGCAAGTAATAATAGACCATGGAAACACTGTGCACTTGAAATAACACGAGGAATAAATCTCATAAAAAGATTTGTCACATCTTGTCTTGGTGATTCATTTATCCTGGATGGAAATGGAGGAAGAAATAAACATTGCCATTCATCACATTTAAACTCATAATTGGGATACTTTAAAACAATAAATTGTTCTCCATTCCTCTGGCTCACGTTTGAAAAAACATGAAACGGAGAAATGATAACCTCGGAGACATGGTGAACACAGTTAAATTTGTAAATATACACATTACATAATCATGTCATGTGACCCACCAAGAGCATATCGTTGAGCAGAAAGACCTCCCTGATGTGCTTTTTGTCTTTCTTGGTCGGATCATTGATCTCCAGGAGACTGCAGGAGCTCACCAGACGTCGATGAGGCTCGGCCAACATCTACCAGACAAAGAAAGGGAAAGGACATTGGCCAAAGGATCAGACAACTAGAGCACCTATGGTGCAGAAGCTGATACCTGAAACCAACAGTCTGTAGGGTATGTGAAATCCTAAGACACCCAAGATCACTGAACACCATGCAGGCACAGTGACAGAGTATCGTTATGACAACCACATTGTACAAGAGAATCTGTAGGAGGAGAGGCACTTTGCACAATTTCATAAAGTGGGCCAAAGGGCCCTATGGGACCTTGCACCCAAAATTCAAGAAAAACCCTGAGGGCAACACTAATGCAGTATCATTATGAAAAATCATCAACATTGTACAAGAGTATCTGTAGGAGGAGAAGCATTTTGCCAAATTTCACAAAATGAGCCAAAGGGCACACTTGGGACCTTGGACCCAAAATTTCTGAACACCCTGAGGGCACCACTAATGAAGTACGATTTTGACGAACCATCAACACTGTGCAACAGAATATGTAGGGGGAGAAGCATTCTATAAAATTTTACAAAATGAGCAAGAAGGCCCACACGGGACTGTGGACTCAAACTTCCTGAACACCCCACATGGTCCACCATCCAAAGAACATTGTGTCTAAGTTTTAAACAAATCCACAAAAGCATGTAGGAGCAGAAGCATTTTCAACAATTGTGGAGAGATAGAGAGAAGGATAGAGTGACACTGCATGATCGCATAAGCTCACACCAGCATGCTGGTATGAGCTAAAAATTAAAAAAAAAAATTATTTTTGAAAAGTAACTATACATTTCAAAAAGGTGATAAGCAGGTCAACTGCTGGACTATACTGCATTGGATTTCAGCAATGGTGAGCAAAGCTTCACCTATGTGCTTCAAACGAGGTGTAATATTATTATTTACTAAAAAAAAAGGAGAGTCTCAGGATTACATGACTGAACTTTCACATGTCCATTACTCTGATACTTAATGCACCATTTCCTTATTCACAGGAAATGAAAGGGGAACAGTCACTGGTTATGTAGGTGTGAGACTGCTAACTGAAGGAAATCGTCTTTGTCGGGAGACTTGCGACGACATCTCTCTGATGCTAACGTAAAGTTAGAGAAATATCAAAACAGAGGCAGTTTTGATAACAGCACGAAACTGAAAAATTGGGGAATGGGGGAATGTAAATGTGATCTTTGACAAGTAAGAAGATACTTGTAATTGTTTACCTGGTAAGAAAATTAATCACGTGTATGGGACAGGTGAAAGAATACCAAACAGCTGGAAATCGATACTACAAGGAATCACTGCAATCCATAGTGCAACGAATAAATGCGATCGATAGTACAAGGAACAAATGCAATCGATAGTACGACGAATAAATGCAGTCGATAGTGCAACGAATAAATGAAATCGATAGTGCAATGAATTCCTACAATTGATAGTGCAATGACAGACAAATCTGTCCACGCAATCTAAACAAAGACTGATAAATGAGACATTAGTGATAAGAAAGTAACGATTGTTAAGAAAATTAATCACCACCTAACGGATTGTTTTTTCACATCCTTTCTTCCCTATTACAAGCAAGAGGTGAGCATAAACAAAGGAAACAGGTGGCCCTTTGCATATAAACAATATAGATTTCATGCATTAACTGTGAAATAATGGTAATACACACTTTCTTTAATTCGACACCAAATGTTCCATTTCTCTGAAGTTGAGGTCTTACGCACATCCTGTTTACCGTTACACTCACACGGAGCATGACAGACCTCTCCTGTTCTCTTCAGTTTTATTTTGTTTTTGTTTTGGAACAACCAGGAAAGGTTCCAATAAAGTACAGGAAACCTGCAGGGAGTACAATACTGAGGAATGCCAGCCACTATTTCTAAAAGTGAACACCCCCTCTTTGCTGGTAGTCAATCGAGGTTGAATAATATGCAAACAAGATCGACTTGACATATGTTTTTGTCACAGAATGGAACAAAGCAAGCCAACCTGATAGTTTCCAGCCTAATGGTCTACATTCTGACAGAAAGGAACACTTTTGACCCAATAGGTGAAAATATTAAACGTGCTTAAACCTTGTTGTCACTACCAGTTTCCAGACAGCAAAGGTGACTTTAATGACCTCAAAGCTGTTTTTCAGGACCATTAGGAATCTGAGATTTCCTACTCAGACCTGAACCTTTGGGAACATTTCATTTTTGGAGCATTTGCTCTTGCTTGTCTCAGTGGCAAAATCATACCTCTGTGACAGGAATGACTTTGAAATTATGACTGGCAGTTACATACACATTTAAATTTGACATGGGAGTCACAAATATCCCTTCCAAGTTTTGATTTGCAATCAGAAATAGTGTGAAGAATGAACACCTGAATGAAATTTCCCATGCACTTCATCTCGAACCTACCGGTCTCTCTCCAATGACACTTCTCTCCAGCCTGATGACGGTGTTGGTGTGGTCCTCCGCAGGCTGATACGGTTTCTGTTTGATTCTGTAGTAGATGCCCTCCAAGATTTCTCTGTCAACATCACAGTTATCATCAATACCTGTAAAAAGTATCATCAATAGAAGTACGCTTGATATCAGCAACGAAAGGCATCGACATCGATCGGTACATGCGTAACCTGCGGTCGACTGCAGCACTGTGAACAGGACATTTCACTCATAATTATGTGAACTAGCTGATGTTAAATGTGCCGTGCCAATTAATCAATCAATGCTTTTTAATAATATTCTTAAAATAATCTTTCTCAACAGACTTGTCTATATCAAAGAAGCATAGGCAGGTCAAATATTTAAGACATTGTCCACTGTTCATCCGTCCACCCTCATTATTTTGAAATGAGAAAAAAGTAGTTCTTGTGGGCCCCGATGCCAACCCTATCTGCCACTCTGTGAGTATACCTGGGAATCTCTGAGCATATCTATCTGAAGATCTGTAAGCATATATTGGACATCCTGTAAACATAAATGGGGATATAACAGCATAGTTGGGGACCTGTATACACACTTATGTCAGATACCCACAACTTTCTACATTTTCTTCAAATTTCAAAGTAAACACACTGTTTCCGATATGACACGACAGAGGTCTATTTCTTTTTTCTTCAAAGAAGGTTTATTTTTCAAGAGATGTTTTTTTTTTTTTTTTCTACTCTAAACAAGTACGGAGACTGCAGCATATGGTGATCCAAACGACAAATTTTCCCTGTGTCAGCCATGGCTGGGATACGTGACTAAGAACCGAAAGCGAGCACACTGCTGGGAATGATGCGGAGTATTTCCCTTGACGAAACAAAGCATGGGTGAATCAATTATATTGCTAGTACTGCTGCGCAGCACGGAACGTTGTCTTTCTGTTCCCAGACCGCCGACATTTCCAGCGGCTTTCGTTTCACTAGGCTTCCGTATGATTAATGTCATCTCTGCGATGGTCTCATACATTTGGTCAAACATTTTCAAAGAAGAAGTAGTCAAGAGCTCCGTTCCTCCGGAAATATTACTAATGGCCCCGAAGCTGGGCATGGAGAAGATTGATCTGTCTTCGGTTTCACGTCAAGACATAACAAACCAAGATGGGGTGCATCCAACATTCAAGAAGGATGCATGAACCCAGAACAGGGCGCTGACGAATTCGGAGATAAAACAAAATTTTGCAGGGGGAGGGGATGATGCGGTTGTTGGGTAGACAGAGCGCGAGAGAGAAAAATAAATCAATACGTCTGCCATTGACTCGAAGTAAACCTCAGGCTCTCGCGTTTGCTGAATGTCATACTTCCGATTATTTTACCCCTTCAGACGTGATGGAACATTTATCATCGTAAACTTGGACGCATGTCTCCGATGTGCTTCTGGATGAAGTATTAATTAATAAGAGGTGATACATACTTCATGAGTGTAACCTTTCAGTGTTCAGTGAATCTTGTTGGCCTGCCCAACTTCCTGTTGGTGTATTTTGACCAAATATCTAACACTTAGCTGAGAAAATTTACATCATGATCAGTAATTTTGTCAAGTAATTTTTCTAAACTGTGATGGAGATTCCATAATCCCCACCTGACCTAATTCTTCCCTTCCCCCCAACATCTACTCCCATCCCCACGGTCAACTATTTCTAGGAAATCCATTAGCAAGGAGAACCTGTCGTCCATTCTTCTGTACCTTAGCTCTAATGTGATATTTATGTATTGTTGGTTGCATTTGTTGCAGATCCTGACTGCCAAAGAGATTAAACCCGGCTTAATCTGTCTGCCGGCAGACGACTGCCATCATCGGGATGGGCAGGGAAACGATTAACTCTTAACAGAGGAACTTGTTGTCCTGCTCGAACATCCTATCAACACAATCAAAGACTAATTACTGCATCTGATTGCTCAATTAAACTCTTTTTCTATCGACCTTTCCATCTAAGGGCGATGTATCGACTTTGTCAATACCAAGACAGAGGACTCCCCTTGTTATCTCGAAACAGACCAAGATAACCTGGCTGGCAGTCCAGTCAGAGAAATGCCGCCTGATACTTGACCACTGAATGAGAAACTGTCCCTCAGTGGTGCTGTTAGGACAAGGGGCATGCAGATATACCACAAAGGGATGATGTGCAAGGTTGTAATCGCTTTCACAGAAGAAAGCAATTCTGTGATAATCTACTGAGGTTGATCTCCAAAAAAAAAAAAAAAAAGGTCCTAGGCAAAAAGAACACTCTAAAGCCATTAAAAAGCAATAGTGAGGACTGACATGAACAAAAGCATATGTCGAGTATGGCAGTGACTTTGCACTTGCCATTATGATAATAATGAAACCGATGTAAATCTTTGAATATGTTGTTTTCACGGAGGGCACATAATTACAGATTGAGCTGTCTACTGGATGATACTCGTTGTCAAAGTGGAAAATTGCTTTCTTTTAAACTCTTGGAATTACCAGGTCTCATCATCAGATCTACCTGACAGGGGCTTAAATGAAACCATTTTGCATCAGATGCAAGTCTTTGACTGTCCAGATGGAATGATGATATTTCAGTCATCAATGGTAAAGCAATACAAATCCAGCAAGGGACTGAGGAAATAACAGTAAATGACTTTATAAACTGACCCGCTCAGACGAGGAAAGTGTTCATCGAAAGCACTTCACATTTACCATGACCCACAAGAGATGGGGTACTTGAAACAGTGTTGTACCAGTCAACAGTACTTCCTATTCTGCAAAATTAAATTGATTTGTTTAGAAACGCTGATAGTCGCCGTTTTGTGTATGTGTCGCCCCCTTTCTTCGGCTTGTGGTGACATCCAGGCACCTCTCTTCTCCTCTTCTTTGTGACACTTTATAAAGTAACCAGGTGATAAGTGACAATCAATAACCCCCCCACCCAACCCCTAGTGTCCTTCTTTCTCTCCTGATAACTTATGTACTCAACAAGTACATGTCACTCAACCACACAACCCCCTCCCCTCTCTCATGATACTTTATGTGCTGTCCAGATTAACATCATGCAGGTAATCCCCCCTCTCAGCTGAATCATGATACTTTATCATTAGTGAGTAACATTCAGCCATTCTCCCACCCATCCTCCCCCCATTTCCTCCTTCCTCCTCCCTCACGATACTAATATGTACTCAACGAACAATATGTCATTTAGTCATCCCCCCTCTCTTTCATTGTGATATTTTATGAGCTCACCACATTAGTGACATTCAGGCAAACCCTCCCCTCTGAATCTTCATCACACTCACCTCTCCCTCCTCCATGATACTTGATGTGCTCTCCAGCTTTATGGCATGTGGGTACCCCACTCTCCTTTCCCTTGAAAAACTTTACGAACCCACAATGTAAGTGTTGCTCATCCTCCTCCACCCCCCCCCCCAAGTGTTCTCTTCCTCTCCCTCAGGATACTTTATCTACTCACCAGACAAGTTTTTTATGAAGTCGTCAACCTTCATCCTCCTGTCGGCTTTGACGTTAGGACTGTGGAGGTCTGTGTTGAGCATTATTATACCAAACGCCAAGATGAAGACCGTGTCGGCGCTGCGGAAGCTCCTGATGGAATCCGTATTGCACACGCAGTACCGCTGAGAGAAAGCCTGTGAGGAGATTGACGACACATCATAGGTCAACAGATCGCAAGCAGCAGCAAATCGTCGAAGCCACGTCGAATTGTTCGCATGGACAACACTTTGCAATGACAATTCTGCGCTGCGTGTACGCACAATACACAAAAAATTGTGGCCCATCGAGAGTGGGGCGAAAGGAGTTTTCTTTTGTTGGTATTTGCCCCTTGAACCCTGAACATGTCTACGAATGTCTCAGACTCGCCATGTTGATCACATGCAAAAACTGAAACATCAGCACATTTTCCTGTTACAGTGTGGGGGAAGCATCGCATATCGTCGCAGCTTATAGCCCATTGCAATTCACACAGTGGCACTGGACGTTCTAAGCAAAAACAACAGACTGAGTCTAATCAACCAACAAAGACTGCATAGTTTGCGGGTATCCATCAAGTTCTCATTTTTGACAAATCCCTTGAGTAACTGGAATTAAGAGATTCCCACATGCAATGAACCACACAAGCTTAAAGGGTTAGCTTCAAAATTTTTCATTTGTTTTGAAGAATGAAATGCGTGTAAAGTCAGACAAACATGCCCCCGACGATTCCTTTTGCAGTTCGCGGTGCCGGATCGAAAATGCTGGCGAATCAATCAAATATCTATTAAAAATGAAAGTGCAACTACTTCTGTTGGTGTACTAATTCAAAGTGAGTGAGGGAACTAAACAATAATAGACCAACTTGAACGCTTTACAGTCAGCTAAAAAGCATCAAGTGAAGTAGCAAAAAGCAAATTAAGAGAAAGCCATTCACGCACGAGTGGGGACCTTTGATAAAAAATTAAACGCACACACATGAAAGTTTATGGGCATCGAAAATGCGGATTGATTAGATGTCTGTCTTAATGGGAATGTGCCTACCCTGGGGGAGGTTCATTATTCTTTCTTTTTGATTTTAATTGATTGAAAGCAACTAAAATCTGTAGAACAATTAACAAATTTCAAAAACAAACAATCTAGTCAGGTGAATGTACCGATCAACACAGGTGCCTAACAAACACCGCACTTGTTTCTTTCGAACAAGTTTGTTCTAGAGGTGTTGCAAACACGAAGACCCAGTGTAACAAGATGCCCGGGTTAAAACTAAAACAAATCTTACGTATAACATCAGTTTGTAATTGTGTACAAACATGATAGTCAGAGAACAAAAGCTCCTCAATGAACACTGCATTCGAAGATGTCTCTAAGTAAATTGGCTTGTCACTTGTACAACTTCTATGGCATGCCCATCTAGAGTCATTGGAAATAAATGCTGATATACATAATATTAGAGGCAATCACATGTGGTGGGTTGTAGTTGGAAGCCTTATTGACACATGCGGATACGAGAAACAGTGGTGATGTCTTCACGAGACCTTTAACAACCTTTAAGCGACTTGTCACACTGATTGAGTTCCTAAATATGAGATTTCCTGTGAGTTAATTCTCACAATTCAGTCACATTTTTATTACTCAATACCAAATGTCACCAGGCGGACACTTCAAACCTCAAGTTGATGACGGGGGTTTAACATATTTATATCCTACTATTGGTTTTATAAATATTGCTCTTGATGTCTTATGTACCACTGGAGAATGGTTACAGGAGCTCTTGACTCAACGTGATTTCACTCTGATGAAAGGTTCAGTCTACTTTCCATCAAAGTGGTACTTTCAAAACAGAGGGTTGGATACAAAATAATTCACAGCTTGACATTTTTCTTGCTTGTAACTTTCTTTGAAACATTTCTGAGCATGTTGCAACATCAATTACAACTGCTGTCAGAAGTGGGACAGCTATCTCTTGAGCAGACCAAAACAAAAAGTCCCGAATCATGTAAGAAGTGGCACAAAAATTCATGTACAATAAATAAACTGACAAGCCCATTCTTTCACCTCATTTTTTCTCCTAAAGTTAATAATCTTCATAAAAGTAGCTTGCTGATTATATATACCTTGTTTTACATTGAGGGAAACTTTCCCTTCTCACGACTAACTCCAAATTAACATATTCCAATGCTTTGGGCATACCCACATCACTGCAACTTCCTTCTACACAGTTTATACTTAATCCGATATCAATGTCTGTCACATCGAGATGAAATCAGTTTCTCACCTCCACTAGTCGCTCAATTTTCTGAGCCTCCCCTGGCATCCTGAATGTTGACTGAAACTTCCTCAGGGCCTCATCAATAGGAAGACCTTTGAAGTTCATCTCAGCGACGTAGCATCTGTGGGAGGAAGATAAGGGAATATTTTGTAAATATCACCTGGTATGGTAATCAGAAAACATCCATCAATCAACCAGAAAGTCAACCCCTTGTTGCAGGGTTAATTGAGGTTATAATTGCATCTTGTTTTCCCAAAGACAGATTTTTATAATCGCTGTCGCAGACCGGCCAGGAAGCATTGAGGTTTGGCGTATGCCATTGAAAGCATCCTTGAATAAGACAGACCTGAGAATCCCCAACATTAGATGAATGTTCCACACAGTACTGTTTCTGTCCGAGGCTGTGTAAACTGTGATGAAAATACTTTCTTGAAGGAGGGGGGGGAATGGGATGCACATGGCATGAAACATGCAGACTGTTTACATGTCCACATGGCGCATCCATCCAATATGTACTCTCACCTCACATGGATGGACACACACCAAGTTTCAAGGTCAACACATACATATATTGGCCTTGACAGACAACAGGAAACAGCTTGTTTGGGAAGAGAAATGAAAATCACCATTTCAAAACACACACAGTGTCACATTCCTAAGACATTTGCAGCATGCAGAATGCCAACCAAACATCCCAGGGAAGCCGTTGCAAACTTATGATGAGTGTCTCTGTCACTTACAGTCTCTTTACCAGAACAGGAATTTAAGAGAAGAAAAGTGTGCTCTTGTCACCCAAACTACTGACTTCCCGAATGCAAAATTATGTAGGAGCCTTGCAAACAATTTAAATGCCTACACTGCCTAAGCCTCGTGATGAGAAGAAATTACAGAGGGAGGATAACATCCATAATCACTCTTGTCAGGTAAAACATCTATCCGAGGATCTACATAAAGCTACTGCTGCCATTTCCGCCAATGCAGTCAACTTGCGGCTCAGCAAGTTGACTGTGGCTGGCTTTGAAGCCTGGTCAGAGCAGTGTACCAGACAGATTCTTATCATTGAGTGGCAGTGCTTGGATTACAAAGTACTGGCCCAAGAAAAGAAAAAGACAGAACCACAACATCTACTCTGTGATATTAGGGGAAACTAAGAAAATGTCAAAATCCAAGATAGGCATACTTTGAAGTCACCAGACAAAAACTAATGTCTCTTTCATGACATTCAGGAAGAATTGGCTCTCTCTCTCTGACAGGAAGTTTGATCCAGTTAAACTTTAAATATAGAGAAGTGGTTGATAAGGGACATTTTTTTATTCCAAACTTGTGTTTCAAAAGTGTGAGCCCTAAACAGACCAAGAAGGGTCTCTGCTAAAGTGTTTAAGTTACTGAAAAAAGTAGAAAAAAGGAGAGAACTTTGGAATAAATTCAAATGTTCTTGGCAATAGGAAGGGACTGATACTTTGTCTTGAGAAGAACTTTAGCCGTGTTCCCATTTGAGTGAGTGCGGTGGATCATGGTTTTATTGCATCGAGTGGTGTCGAATAACTTGATCCAGAACCGTGTTCCCATTTGAGTGAGCGCGTTAGATCAACATGCTATATGAACACATTGCATAAGCACGAAAAGGTCACCAACGTTTACAAGTCGGATATCGCACACTAGCACTGTATCACAAAAATGTACATGTGCGCGTGTTGCTAACTGCATGCACACTACAACAGCAGCATAGTATTGGTCATATCATAATTTCGCAGCTTAGCACTAACTTTGTTCCCACTTCCACGACGTACTGAGGAGCGTGAAGTATTAACACATGTCAAGAACGTCATTTGTTTTTTAATATGGAGGTAAACATTGCTGGTTTGGCAAGTTTGCTCGTGCTTCTATCTCAGTTAAGAGTTTATTACATCGAAGGCAGTTGACCACTTGACGAATGTTGCTATTGTTGCACTAAAATGCCATTCGGCAGTTAATATACACTTTATATCAGGGGTTCAATTTATCGGTAACAGAACAGATGTAAGAAGAAATTGTTTTAAAAAGCAACATACCGAAAATAAGTCAACGAACAGACCAAATTTCTTATAAATTATCAGGGCGCAACTTTAAAATCCATACCATATGAACGTGCTCGCTAGTTCTTTTAATTATACCTGATACCTTGTCCGATTGCTACCGATTCTAAATTAGTACCATTATCAGAATTGCAGTAACTTAGCCCCTTCTCGGTCTATCAGTAGCGAAATACAGGCAGAAAATGTGCGCTGTACATGTACACTACACTACTGCACTATGGTGTATGCACTTGCCCTACTAGCGACGTGCCCAGCGAGGCTTAAGTTAGAACTAATTACCCGGGTTTGCCACCGGAAAGCAAATGCACGCCGGGAAGGAATAAACCGGAGATCCAGGGTCACTTGATCTACCGATGTGTTCCCATTACGAACTTTGATCCAGAGCGGTCGATCTGATCTACCCCGATGGGTGCATCAAAATCGGTGGATCTTGATCTTGAGTGAGCGTTGTTGATCCGCGTTCCCATTAGAGTTTGATCTAGCGCGGTAGATCTTGATCCACTGCGCTCACTCAAATGGGAACACGGCTTTTAATTCCACATCAGATTAAAGGTTTAACTTTTCCCTTTTATTGCAAACAGGCATGTTGGCATTTCGTTTGTCATTGAGTTGTCCAATTAGCAGGATGAGTGCATGAGGAAAACGCCTCGATTATAATAATGACATCGATAAAAAGCGACTATTCTTGTGGAGATGTAAATGCACTGTTGGGATTTACAGTGACGCTAGGAAGGCGCACTGCTTTAAACAAGACTGAAAGTTTGACGTTGATGAAATGGTTTACGTATATGGAGGAAATTTTGATGGGAGTATCTCTGTGGCGCACATTCGTACTTCCTACCTGAAGAAATTGGGAGGTGGAGGAGTTGAGGTCTGCAGGAGGAAGGGGGAGACATGATTTTGTGACAGTACCACAAGCATCCACTGGGTCCAGCTAAAGGTTGCAGCCCTGAAAGGAATGATTGCGACAAACCTTTCAATGCACAAGAAGGCATTTTTGCTCATGACATTATACAAGCTCACAAGACTTTCCACTCAGCATATATTTTGGGCCAGGTATAACAATCCCACAGAGATCACAAAACAGGAAAAGAAGTCAGTCTGAAGGAATGTCACCCCCACCAAGAAAAAAATAAATAAAAATATGCTCCGGTATTGACATGCACAATAGAGAATGTCACGACAGCACTTCTGACTAATCTAGTGGAAGTGAGCACAGTTTTTCCGCTAACAACTCGACACGCAAATACCGTGGAATTTGCTTGATTCATTTCCTCAATTCCTTCCTCTGTATCACCCAAAGACACGGTTTAAATCCTCCGCTTCCTGACTGTTGTACACCACAATAGCCCATTACCCACGAGTCCAAGGTAACGGTGCTGTACAGCGCCGTGATAACAACAAAGATGTCCTTCTTGTTTACCCTCTTGAAGCGTATGGTGTTCAATTTGAATTATCGATATTTTTATCTCTGTGTGCTATGATTATATTCATGATTATATTGAGGACAAGGTTAACAGAATGAAAGGTGTTTTTGAATTTTTGACTTTTCCACTTCTATTGCTTGTTATTGCCACTAAATATCCATTCAACTTTGAGAAGATAAGACAAAGGAATGACAGCTGCTTTGTCAATGAATATGCAAATGTCACTTAAAACTAAAACATGAATAAGGGAGTACTTATCTTACCAAACCACAATGAAAGATAATTCATTTTTGGTGACAATATCATTACAGGAGACCTTACAAATTTTGACATCATCCATGAAATATCCATGTCTTGCATGTGATAACATAAAGCACTTCTCCCTTTTCCTTTCAAACTGGCCATATCTAAATAGGTTTGTGTCATTTCAATAGCAAGTTCTCGAACAGTTCTTCTTAGACATGGTCAGTTCCAGCTATTTTTAGAACTAAAATAAAACACTGAAATCAACAAAATCAAAAGTGGTCAACTTAGAGAAAAAATCTTTCTTCATGCCAATAAAGCCACCTCCATAGGCAATTTTCAGTCTTTGCAAAATTGGGTAAAATCAAATTTTCAGAACTTTGAAAGGAGCAAACGCTTGCAACTTCCCTGATTCCGACATGACCCCCCTGAGGCCAATAAACACTGAACATCTGTCAAACATTTTACGAGCGAGAGGCACATGTTTGTATAGAACTGACAATCCAACTTTTCTGCTGTGGAATTTCAACAACACGATGAGAGGGGAAACGTGCACATGAGACCACTGCTCAATGGTAAGGTAATGGAAAGCCAACAGTTCTCTGAACTGTGATACTTCCTTCCTACTTTATTTGTGACATCATGGGAGGATCCGTTATTCATTGAGAGGGTTTATTTACTACTTAGATCACCTCTCACCCAGTAGTTGTTTGTCCACTACCAATGCCAGAGTCTTTTATTGAATAGCGTTTTATTTTCTAATTGTTTATCCACTACCAATTTCAGACTCTTAAGCGTGGCATTTTATTTTTTAATCATTCTAACATGTTCATTTTACAATGAATTATTCATATTAACACTTATGTTGTATTTGATGAAGTGACTGAAAGTGGAACAAATCATGCGAGAGGAAAATGCTGGACGGTGGCGAGGACTGTGGTCGAGAAAATTAGAAAATTGCATGGGGTGCATAACCACACCACTCAAGGAACACGTCAGTGAAGTATCTTTACTACTGTTGCAAGTCAGGCTAATTAATAACCTTCCACTGCCTATTGTTTCCATCGCACATCCAACCATACATTAATTTCCTACCCACTGCATTTAACAGACAACTTAAGACCTGATAACTTTCAGGTGAGCAACTTCATACTCAAACTCCAAGGGTGGTTCCACAATTTGTACTTGACTCCATGATAAAATGAGTTACATAAGCACCATTACCTAACTTCACACACAGTAAAGCTGAGACGTGTGCGACTCGATGCTGTCCAATTAAACAATGGTTATCTTGCTGGCAAACATGAAACTCATGGAGGAAAATACTGTGCTGTAACACCCCTCCATCCCAACATTTTTCTAAAGGAGACATATGTTGTCCTACATGATTGAATTATCCGAAGAACATACTCCATTCTTATCGAGGGAGACTTTTCCTAGACCTGAATGATCTCATTCCTCAGTAAGAGATCACTTGTGAGATCAAGGACACCCAAAAAAACAACCCTTGTACAAACTTATTCATCAGTGAAACTTGCTGGTCTTGATACAGTACATGCACAGTTAGTCTACGATGTCTTAAGTTGACTCGTGATACCTAACACTGTCTTCGCCGAATGAAGACAGGAGAGGGTGTACATCTTTCATTAGGTATTCCATCCAGTGGCTGGAAACTTCCACTAGCTTCAAACCATTGAAATGTCTGCACAATCATGTAAACCATATATGATCATATTTGTGGACACAGAAAGAAATACAATACATATATACTAGAAAAAGAGGACCAACTTACTCTAAAACCATCATGTTGAAGTCTTTCTGCAAGTTTCCGAGATATTCTCCGATTTTCTGCTTGCAGAAACCAGAGTGAGTTAGCAAGAATTTGGCCACTTCGTTGGGAGAGTTGTCTAAAAATTTGTTTTCAACCAGAAACTTGATACCTTTCTCTGGTTTCCTGTAAGGAAAATGGGATAAGAATCTCACTGATTTGGTGAATCAACTGAAAACAATGACCAATTGGAAAATGTACTTGGTGGGAAAAAAAAATACGAAAATATTTGGTGAAAGTGGCAAGTCAAACCTACAGTGGATTTGAGATCATCAGCCCACCATTTGTCCAAGATTTGTCTGGAAGGCAACACAGATGTACTGACCCCAATGTGGGACATTTTGTTTACACTACACTTGGAAAGGGCTGCTGATACACTCCATCCCACTGTGGATACATACTCACAAGCTCACATACTGGGTACACTTCTTCATCCTTGCTGAGTTAAGTGAAGGTGTGGACAGGAGCAATTCTAACTGAAATATACGAATCTAACAAACAAGGGTTACCTGAAGAGAGGGGGATGACTTCTAAACTAGGTTAAAGTTCACTCTTGGCAGAAGTCAGTTGACCTCATTGGAGTCACACAATTCAAGATGGACACCACAAAGTACCCTACCACAAGTCCTGAATCGGTGGCAGGCAGATTAATTTCTATTGCAACAGATAGAGAGCCACAAACTGACTGGTAATTATTTAAAACACACTCATCTTGTGATCTTGTTAATAGCCGATACCAATATCCTGACCATCACGTTCCTCCGTTCGGTCTCACCTTGTGGCCTGGCTGTGACCTTGCGAACTTGCATCGCACCTATTGTTCACGCAGAAATCATGGCTACAGGCCTGATAAGGCATATGCTCTGGGCATATCAAATTATTTGCTGAGGTATTATATTTCAGATGGGCTTCCTTTGTCGAGTGATCGTACATTATGGCAGTGTGTATGCGACACTAGGCAATGAACAGTCCTATCTAACCTGGTGTTATTACACTCTATATATGTTAACTGTCTTTTGTATAGAGTGAGCACTTGAAGCTATTGAGTATCAGAGAGTACCAAAGACAACATCGACCTCTGACCAAGTGAAAAGCAGGCAACTCCTTAATTTCTCTTCAATAGACTGGCATTTTCACTACATATTCAAGAAATACACAGACCAGTAAAAAAAACTTGCTGAAATAGTTAACATAATGGTCATAAACACTAGACCTCACACGGGCAAGTTTCATAAAACAAGGGCTATGCATAAATGATCTACACTTTTATGGCAAATATCACATCTCTCTATTCCGTACCTATTGCTACATGTTCCACACTATGGTCACCTATGTGTAAAGTTTTGACCCACAGCAGGATTCTGGTCGACACGAGGAGAACGGAGTTCAGTGTGGCCATTATTAGAGATTTTCAGCAATGATACGCAGGAAAAGCCTTCCTGTATTATAACCATGTTAATCTTGAAAGCTATGTGATGTGAAAGATGATGACATAAGCACACAAGTTACCAGTTCCTGTATCACTGGAGAGTGGGCTACGTTAAAGGTACCTGGTCCTTGCGAAATACACATAATGTGCCTAAATCATGTCTCGAGAAGACCTTTTTCTGCATGATAGAACATGACCTGATATCCAGATGTACAATAATAAATGGTTAGGGGATGTTCCTCTCCAGAAGGCATAAACATGTATGATATCATGTGAGGATTGGCTGGTACAGGAAACATTTCGATGAATACCAGGAGACGAAACACGTCATATAGGCAATATTGGAAAGCCCTTTCCTGAATGCTTCGATTTAACAAAGGGGATAAAGGTGGTGCCTGTGAATTACATTTTGTCGAGCAAAGATTATGGATGAAGGAAGAAATTAATCAGTGAACCTCTGAGGAAAGTCATCCTACATTGACAGCAAACACATACACGCTTGAATGGATAAATTTATGTCCACCCATCAATCATTCTGTGATTAGCATTTGTGGTCTCATTTTGTCCGAAGAATGTGAGAAAGCTTTATGTAAAAGCCTTTTACACAACTACCTACTGTATTTTTCTCCTTTGATGTATTACCCAACACATGCAAATCAGATATGACCACGGAATAAAAAAAAACTTAGTTTTGGACGTCAGTGCAGTGTTTCTTTGTTTCATTTTGGCCCACATGTACAAAGTATAAATACTATTCCACCTGCATGAAGCACTAACTGCATTAAAAACAGTCTGAATCTAACTGCAGGCAAAAACAGACAAGTATTAACATTCATTACTCTCTCTAACCTAAACCAAAAACATAACCCTAATTACTAATTCATGATCACTGATCACTTATTTGCTTAAATCTTGTATGTGCCAGTAATTTCCATGTTCTTCTTGCACAAACATATTCATGCAAATAGACGGAAGGTACATAAAAGAAAATACAAAGTTTAAAAATCATAAAGATCATAAAAAATGACCGTTGATTCATTTCCGGCTATACTGAGTGGCTTATACGGGATTTGGTCACCACAAACAACTGACAGATTCTTATTGAACCGTTATATATGACATATCTTGTGCTTCACTCTGGAGCTTCTGCCATCACTTTTAATCTTATGTAATGTTCACAGTGCACAAAATATAGACATAATGTGATAATAATAAACTTATTAAGCTTGACGACTGTGATTGCTACATAATGCTTATTGTGATATAAATAACTATTTCAAAAATGACTTTGAATGAAGAGTGGACATTACACATACAGTACTGACAAGTGCATGTGTTTTTTCATTGACAACAGCACTATTGCTGCCTATCGAAATATCGCAAGATGAGGTGGTTGCCTTAAAAACCGACAGAAAGACACTTACTTGTTGAAGAGATTCACACCGAGACGGTACCTCCGTTTCCTGGTTGCTGTCATGGGTATTGAAAGAGAAGGGGCTGATGTTCTTTTCTCAAAGAGTTCTTGATTATAATTCAGTTCTCCTGTTAAGCTATCCACACTCTCTGATATACTCGACGAGTCGTCCCCGCCGGTCAGCTTTGACGACCCGCTGCTCTCACTGCTGACGCTGTCCCTTGTTTCTGATCGAGGCAAACTCTCTGACCCATTTGTGAGGGACATGCTCTTTGATTTATTGTTTGGGTCCATGGTTTTGCGCTTCCACACTGGCGAGTTCATGTTACCCATGCTACGGGCCTTGGGCAACTGGCTGTGCTCTGCCTGGCCCATGTCCGAGGTGGCGGATCTTGGCCTCGTAGCATCCTCGTCCTCGGATTCCTCTGAATCTGATGATGAGTAGTGGTTGGCCTTCTGAGGAATGCCATGAGGCTTTTGAATCTGGACCGCGGGCACAGAACTGTGAATTTCCAAAAAGTCAAAGTTATTCCTGTGGGTAGGTCCATTATGTTCCATGCCAGCGATGCCGGTATTGGCGGATGGGTACTGCGGACGGTCGTCGAACATCATTTCCTTGGTGCCGTTCCCCAGCGTATCCCCTTCTGAGTGGTTCTTTCGTCTGTTAGTCTGTACTGGAATGTTTGCTTTGGTCGCCACTGAGGGCACTATAACGACGTTGCCATTACCCTGGCCGTCCACGCTGCCATATTGTTCCTGCTTTCCCTCGACTGTCTGTTCTGATTGCAAGTCTCTCAAACACTGATCCGCAATCGAATCACCACCGGATGAGCCCTCCTTCCGATTTTCTGCAGTGACTTGCGCTGAATCTGTATTATCTCCAACGACTTCCCTTTCAGTGGGAATCAATACATGTTGCACTTTTCCTGGTTCTTGGGTGGCGCTAGTATCTATTCCTGTTCTGTTGGAGTCCACAGAAGGACGTGGGGATGAGTTGGGACTACTATTGTACTGTCGCTGAGGTGGAGGTGGGGGCTGCTTGGATTTTGGAGGGCCTGTGACCCTCATGGGGGGACTGGGTGCAGATCCCCTATGTTCACTTGCTATAGGTATCATTGAAGTCTTTGCCAAGTGGCCTTGCCTGGCAAGGTTTCCACTCGGCGGCCTTGAAGGTACAGGACTAGTATTCCTGGCGATGAAACTTTCATTTTGAGTTGTGATGATGACCTTTCTCTCCACCGATCGAGCCGCTTTGTGGGGACCAGCCCTCTCTACTGGAGGAGGGGCAAAATCCCTCCTTCGCTCAATGCTACTCTCCATACTGCCAGCAAATCTGGGAACCTCTACACCATCTTCGTTGCGTTGTAAGGTTACCTTGACAACGACTTTCTTGGAAGTCTGAGTCTGAGTTTGAGTTTTAGTGGTTACTTTAGGTCCCACATTATTGCAATTATTCCGGTGTTGTAAAGGTCCATTACCACGCTTACCGTCGACCTCGGACAGGTCTATCGTCTCACTCTTTCGTAACCTCTGCTGATCCTTCCCTCCCCCCACTTCGCCCTCACCTCCAGGAGGTTCTTCTATCACCATGACCCTTGCACGGTTGCTATGCATTCCCCACTCCTTGGTGTGACGTAGATGGTGATCCAAGTACTTGGAGATGCGAGACTCAGACCGGGTCCTCCGAAGCCTCTGGAATTCCCTGTTCATCTCGTGCTTCCGATACGCTTCTTGGATTATTCTCGCTGCTGACTGGGCTTTCTGTCGGCCACCGTACCTCCTCTCCAGCATTTCAACCTTGAATGAAGCAAGACAGAAGGCACTCAATTGTAACACAATGCCTTGGACTCTCACTGTTACAAAGAAATTGTCCGATGCTAAGAGCGAAGAAAATACAATATGGCAGAGTTACCAGTTTGAAAATCCGGAAGCTACAGCACTGTGTGCAATCAGCAAACAATGTTAGAGGGGCAGACAACCAAATGACTCTATATCAGCTTACGTTTTCAAAGTTCTACCAGATTATTTGTACGTGCTTGTGTATTACAGAAATTTTCTTTAAAACTTTCTTTCTTTACAGAAATTTTTTCTTTACAGAAATTTTCATTTCAGATAATTTGTAGTCAGAAATACCAACAATAATAATACTTTTGTTCATTTTTGGGAATGATGAGAGCCAGTGATGATCCACACAGGCAAGACTCTCCAAACGATGATTCTTCCAAGTAAGGAACTTAACTGTACTAACAGGTGCAGTAAAATGTCTGGTCCAAGCAGAGGCAAATTGTGTGGCCGAGCAGAACCAAACTCATGGACAAGTTTTGCATTTTTCTTCCATACAAATTCCTATCGTCGTGTGACTGATCTGTACATTTAAGAAACTTTCACGAGATGCAGGACACCCTCACTGTCCCATGGGTATAACCTAAAGGTACAGTACATCTTTGGCTTCACTGTGCCCTTGCTGGACTAATTTGAGTACACCAAGACGATAAAGTGTTACTTTTTGCCTTCTTGTCCTCTCATACAGTAGCCAGCTTTCAACTCAAAGTTTGAAATAAATCAAAACAGATATCAAAAAAAAAAAAAAAAATACCACGAAAATTATAATCTAGATACTAATTAAATATCATTCACTGCCACAGAGAAGGACATATCTTTGATTGGACTAAATACTAGCAACAAGAGCAAACCAGCAAAATAACAAATTGTTTAATCCTTTTTGGTTTTCTTTGTAGTCTCAGCTTTCTAGGGCTGACATTAGTCACTTTCTCTCGTGTGAATTTCAATTCCAATTCAGTGACGTAGCTACGAACAATTGCTATTGTTTCTAGCAGACAGTCAACGCTGAGAAAAGGGATTCACTGTTTGAAGAGGAAATCACTGGTGCAAAATACGTCAAAGGATCTCATATGACCAGGGAACTACCTCCGACTCGGTTTGGGGTTACAGTGATCAAAGGACATCAGTCGAGATTTCCAATGGGAGATGACGTTATTGCCATTAGCTCTTTGTGAAAATTTTGGTACAAAGAAGGCCTTACTTTCTTGCAAAGGTCATCAAATTTCTTCTAATGACAGGATACTTGGCAGGGGGAAAGATGCCTGTAGATTGTAAGCTCAAATAGTACTGTGGAATCAAAACAGTATTGACTGAGTGATAAATGGTAGAAAACTATGCTAAGATTACACCAACTGTATGCATGTGTATCACTATGAAGTTGGTGCACCTGCCGAAAAAAATCAGCACTAATTGCGACAGTTCACTGATACTACCATTTAAATTTCATCATAGCAACAACAGTAAAATAACAGCACTTGTTTCAGTTTCATGTTAAATGCTAACAAAACACAGACAGGAAACAGGCCTTCTTGTCTGCATTATTGGGGTACTACTGTTTCCTTAACGATCTGTGACATTTTGAAATATTGTGAGCAAGGGCGTACTCCCTACATCTTGCTCAACCTCACACAGTTTTCGATCTCCAAAACAACCATACAGACATTTTAGTTCCCTTGGACTTGGACATTGTGATCCATTCCAGTGAAGATGTGTGTTTACTTGGAGTTAACTTTGCAATGGTTCTGAAACTTTTTAATGTGAGAATGCATGTCTCAGCCATGAGCATAAATAGTCGTCACACCTGCAGTTGAATTTCAAGTACCACGACTATGTTCTACGATTCTTGTTTACACATGTGCAGCCCTTCCGACCTGCTTTCTAATCTGCCTGGAAAAATGGATCCTGCTGTAAAGATAAGCAAATCTCTCTTCATTTTGTTTATTGGTACTCAAATCAGTTTCACTGATGATGAAATGTAGAATGAAGTGGTCTTAATATCCCCCCACCCTCCAAGGCTTCATTAAAACCATGTCAGTCTTTTCGGAGAGCATCATCAATAATCTCTACAACCAGATACTGGTGGTTCCTTATCTCGCCTGGAAAATGTAATCTTTAAAGAAGATTACTAAGTCAAAATGTTATAAAATTTGGACAGCTTTTACCTCTTTACTAGTGACAACCAAATCCTGACAGCATGTTCTGGTTGGAAGTTGTTGATTTTAAAACTTCTTTATCGGTTATGCACTGTATTATGAGAATTATGTGATGTCATACCGTCCATACTAATTGAACATCCTTAGTAGTGCTTCTTTAAAATCTTGACAGCCATAAAAGAAATTTACAATTTGATACTTTAAAAGTTGTGATCTACATTTTGCAACATTTTTGACTCAATCTCTAAAACAAATGCAATCTAATTTTCACTGGTGACAATATCAAGTTCAGCACACTGGCTTGGATTTTGAAGAGCATCCAAGACTTCTTGCAGTAATTTCCTGATGTTAGAAAACTGCTTGTAACTATGATGAAACTGGAAATTTTTCTTGACGAGAGCGAAATGTTGTTGTGGGATTTTAAGTGTCAACAGTGAAAATAATATGCTCTTTCATTTAAGAAGCCCTTAATTTAAAGGTTAAAGACATTTGCTTTACAAAAAAAAATCAAAACCAAAGCTTGTGGACACAGAATGATAGATTATTCAAAAAAGGCAAGGATGGTGGCCTTCTCTCCAAGAAATAAGTTTCTCACCAATAGAGATTACCTTATTTGTTGTGCTAGAATAACTTATTCACCCAAACTTAGAAAAATTCAAATTATGTATCTCCTTTCATACTGTACATAATGTTTGAGGCAATGAAACCTTTGCAGGTAATTTATTGAGGAGCCTGAATGCCCTAACAATTATTAAAGCTATTTTCTCTGTGTTGTATTTTCTTTGTTTTGGTGCATAAATGTGTAAATGCCCTATTTCCCTTTAAACTGTCACTGGAATATTCTCCGAAAGACAATGTTTGCGACTCGAGGAGAAGGTACGGAAAGCGTTCAAATTCTATTCCACAGCCAAATCCAAACAAATCTTTTCTCCTTCCTTTGCCGATAGGTGGCCCGCAAGACTGAAGAACTCCTGTCCTGATTTGCTGCTGTTTTGCAACAGTCTGAACGACTCTGTTAAGCATCACGAAACAACGTTGATGACCCACATTTTCCTAAATCAACATGCAAGATATGGCAAATGTTTTCCAACCATGCTGTACATCCCCTGCAGGTCATGCAGCAGAAGCTTGGTTGCCAAACTCTGCCGTGCCTTGTTCTGCAAACGATGTGTTCAGTTATCAATTATTGTCAAATGTAATTGTAAACTTTAAATATATCTACACCGAACGAAGGCAATTTTGTTGTGAGGTACCGTAGTCACATACTACCGACTGTTTGACAGTACTTGTGCTATTCTTGCAAAATTGGGTTTAAAACCAACGTCCCTGCATTGAGGATGTGAAATGGAAACAATTTTTAGAAGTTTCTAATAGGTGACAACACATGAACGGGTCACCTGCTGCAAAAATCTGCAAAACCATTCGGTACGTGCTCACGTAAGACAGCATGCTTGTCAACATGATCCCAGGGAGCTACATGTTTCCTGTGATCAAAGTCGTACTTCAGACGAGGTTTTGTCGTAAAGCACAACAGTGACCTCGAACACGTTACGGATCCGTCTGGTGGTTTTTGTGCACAAAAGCTGAAGGTAAGTTAATGCATTCCACATGTGTGCTATGATGACACAAACAGTTGTATGAAAATCTGATCAAGCACGTGGCAACCATACTAAACAAGAGGCACACTCCCAACAGATTCAGAAACATTTGGATAGATTTCTTTAGTGTAAACTGCTCACTTAAGATGTCACAAAAAGTCGAGGTGGCTGTAACGATGGTGAGAATCTTCTAAAAGACTCTACCTTTGCTGCAGTTCTTTTTGACTGTGTTTTAAACAATTATTCACCGATGTTTCAACTCTTTCAATTTTGCGATCACCTCATTTATGGGATTTGGGAAACCGAAAAAAACGATCTCTCACCGTCCTTCCGATAAACCAGTGCCAAAGGATACTTTTTTCCCTTTGTGATTCGTGCACTGTAAGTTCCTTCAAACCAAGGATAGATTCACTTACTTGCTTATTGTACAAATCTGGTGACAGTTCGTACGTATTGCTGAAAGCTCTCGATTTTTGGATCTGCCTCTCTTCCTCACGGCGTTGGGTGATTGACTTCTCCCGCCGGAGTGGGGGTTTCCCCTGTGGTGATACCTTGGAGTTTAGGCCCCTGCCCCTGAACGAACCTGTGTAGGGGCTCCTTCTCCTCTCGTCACCATCAGACCTCAGCGGCGATGATCTTTGGGGGGAAGCTCTGTCTTCATATATGATGTCATTGGCATTTGTTTGCAGGCCGGGTTTTGTGGTGTTTTTATTCCTATCTGTTTGGATTTTTATCGCCTTGGACGGGATCTCACCCCTCTTGACCACCGGAGGGGTGATTGTCTTCCTGGGCTTGGTCGGGGGTGGTGTGTCGAGGCGATCGTGGACCTCCCGCAGGTCGTCTGTCCTTAAAACTGGCGAGCTGATGTGCTTACCTGAAGCAGCCTCTGAGGAGTCCCTGCAGCAAAGATGACAAAGAAAAGAGAGAAATACATGAAAAGGTGCATCTATAACTTGAGCTAAGATGAAAATTCTGTGAAATACTTACGTACATTATTGGCACTACAGGTGAAAACTATGCACGCTGCACTTCCATGCAAAAATTCAACTTAAAATGCTTGGAATAACTGAATCCCTGAAAGGGGAACAAGGGGAGTCAAAAGTTGACTCGTTGCTTTATTTTTCTATCCCTCTTGTGTGTGGGATTATCCAGTGAGGGAGACCCACAACCGATCTAAAGAATCTCCCAATAAAAGGAAAAAGGAAGCTCGCATTGCAGGACTCACTTACATTCAAATTACAAGCAGCCCTCACTTCATTTTACACGGATACTACTTCGCTTTACGTGGCTACTGTGTCATTTCACACTGCTACTGCTTCATTGCACGCCACTGCCAATGCATTTTGCCGCTCCATACTTTTCCACTTCTGTAGAGAGGACATGACCTACTCACCATAAACCTCTTACTGTGGTGGTGACTGTGGGCATTAGATTACATCCTATTCAAGAATGCAGTACAAATGTCAAGTCACATTTAAACTAGTCAACAAACAGAACAAGAGAAATTATCAAAAGCCTACAAATTGATGACTATGTCAGACATAATTTATTGTCTTCCGGCTAAATCACCGTGACAACGACAATGACTGACGGGTACAATTTTCCACGCTGGTGTGAGGGTCACAATTTTTCAACATTGAAAACATTTTTGCTGTCCTCTGGGAAAGTACTGAGAAAGGCACCAAGAAAAAACATCCATTAAAATACCAGTTGATGTCAATTTGTGTTGAGAGTAGTTTAGATTACACTACCTTCGAAGGAAAACCATTGCGCAGCTTTCCACATATTCCTGACACTTCAAAAAGACAGTTGTTCAAACAAGAAAACATTCTGTAGTGAAACAAATACAACCCGCTGGAAATTCAAAGTTTCTATGAATGTACTTTTTTACTCGCTTGGAAGTCGCCATGTTATTGCAAAATTAACTTAATCGTGATGTCACACATGCAACTCTACAAGGCATGTAGTGCTGCAGGTGCATGTGCTACATCATACTCATGGAACATGCTGTACAACAAGGGTGAAAAATTTCAAATAACATTTAGAAAGAAGTCATCGAGGGAATAACACCAATACAGTCATGACTGTCTGTGGATAAATACATATGAAGTCAATTAAAATGAAGGTTGAAATTGAAAACACTACCACTACGGTTCTACTTCAAAACCGAGTCGTGTGACAAAATATAATTCATGATCATGGTCATGTAGCCCTATCACTTTACTGTACGTTTATGTAGGCGACTGAAACCAAAACAGGCCATAGCTGCATAAACACTCAAAGTCATGTGACAGGTAATAAGAAAAGCCAGTTGGTCCAACTGGAGGGTTGATCAACCTGAAAAAGGATTGAACAAAAGGCTGAGTACACACCGAAATTTTCATTCCCTGCATCTGCTCTGTCCCAGCTTTTCTTATTCTATGACATAATTCAGTTGCATATTGTCATAATGAATTTGAATACCATAGGAGGTTACTGAAAGTTGAAATGGTACAAAGGTCAGCAGCATATTGAAATAAAATCTATACAATGTGGGACAGGTTTTAATTGATATCTAAATGCTACAGCTGTCAATTGCATATACACTGGGAAACCTGTCACAGTGAGCTATATCTAAATTGTGCAGAAAAATTCTAAGTCAGAACTGCTAAAAAATTTTTCAAGTCCAGAATCCCCTATCCATTTAGTGTTAGTGCATTAAGTGGTGAATCGGTGTTGGATCAGAATTGAGTCTGGATTGTAGTCAGGAAGTTTCCTGTCTAAATCTGATCAGTTTGGAATCAGAAATTGATCAAGATAGAGTATGAATTCAATCAGAAATGGGTATGAAAGTCCATTCCTGCCTTAACTCAGATTTATTCTTATCACTTTCATAGCTATTTCATACTCTAATCAGACTAAGATTTCCAGAAGGGATGAAACAAATAAAGTCTTCATTTTTCTAAGCGTTGTGTGATCAAGAACGCAAGAGGACGGGCAAGGAGCCCATTAAAAAATAATCTTCAAGGCAGAGGTGTTGGCATCTAGATTTTTTTTACATACATCCCATTGGTATTATGAAGGCAGTCATCCAGTGCCTTACTGAATGCAAGAGAAACTGAAATGGAACCAAGTGTCACCCTGTTTGGGATGCAGCTGCAGAATAAACCAAATGGGGAAGGTAAGGCGAAATTTGACAATATGACACAGTGTGTCCACACAGAGGTTGTGTCATTTTTCACTTTATGAAGGAATCGCGCAGTTATCTTGGATTCGGGTAACAAAATGCCATTTGGGTTGGGTACCTGTGAAAATACTTTTTATGAGGTTCAATCCTGTTTCTCACATTATAGAATCATTACTGAAAACTTAGCATATCTCCAAACAGTAAAATGCATTTTCTGCAATGATACAGTGTGTTGGCTTAAATTGTGCCAATAGTCTAGTGGATGTTTTTTCCACTGAGAGAACAGCAGAAGCCACAACTGCTGTACAACAGCTAAGACAAACTACCTCACTGGCAAGAACTTAAGTAGTCAGACTGCAAACTAGTGTGATCTGCTCGCATATTGCATGTTTGCTATCTACAACCAAACCAAAATACGAAACTAAAACTGCACAGTCACTTGAAGTTGTGCTTTGACAATTGCTGGGAATATTTCTGTATATGTGCATGCACATGAACAGTGCAACTACTTATTTCATACTATAACTTCATACCAGCATGTCATGTAACTCAAGCTGATGTATTAAATACACCAAACAGGAGATCATCTTACAATTTTGGGACATGCTTTTGTGACATTTAAAGTGGAGCTCCAGGCAAGGAACATGTCTTCTGACTTATGTCATTTCCAACCATTTTCATTCATATTCTTGGTGTTTTGAAATGAGCTTCTCATGGACAACATGACATGTTCAAACTTCCCGCCCAACAGAGTTTCTGACACCATGCATGTGTACGAGGGCATGTCCATTATTATGTAATTGATGATGACCTTATTGACCGTGACTTATTCCCCTGTCTCTGGGAAAGGTTTACTTCGTATTTATTAAAGATTACGTTTCCCTTATCTTCAAGGTATTGTTTGCACTGCCCTAAAGATGCTTAATGTGGCCCTTTGGTAAGAAATTCCTCTTCATATGAGTTTTATATCGATTTTACAATTTTATCTTGTGACAGCCATATTGAATTCACGGTGTGTCTAATTACGACTTATGTAGGTTAATCATGTTGGTTATCGACTACGCCACAAGCCACAGAGATCACGGTCAATTACATCATAATGGCCGTGCCCTTCGTATACATGCATAGTGTTAGAAACTGTTGGGCGGGAAGTTTGAACATATCATGTTGCCCATGAGAAGTTCATTTTAAAGTGTCAATAATATGAATGAAAATGGTTTGAAATGGCTTAAATAAGTCAGAAGACATGTTCCTTGCCTGGAATTCCCCTTCTTCAAAATTATAGCTCAGATTTGAGATGATTGGCAAACATTGCAGTTGAAATCTAAACTCAACACACAATGAAGCTGAAAATCACAGTGCAAGTGACAATTTTACTCCAACCCCATCTGAAATATTTTTACACATTACATATTGCATGCAAATACCACCCAGGCGATTTCTGTAATCACCACCTTGAAAAATTATACGTAACAATCAATGATTTTGCTTTTAGAAGACTACTACAGTACAAAAGCACCCAACCAGATTTGCAGTGCAGCAGGAAAAGTATGTTGACGCTTAAGCAATTTCAGGCACTAGCTGTAAAATGGACAAAATTGACATCCAAACTGAAAACGGTTATTTCTTAAAGTAAAGCTGACCTAACAGAAATCAGACATCATTAACTGAATTTTCAACACTGTGATGACATGGACACAAACGCATGGTGCAATACATTACAATGCAAAGTCACTGCCAAACTTTCATTTGTGTTTCAGACATTCTAACAAAAATTTCCACAACAAGGACACCCCCCTCATTGAATCTGGTCTCCTGTCCACAACTTAAGGATTTTGTGCATCTCTGGTGACTATCACACAAGAATTGTTCACTGATAGTAGTGAATAGTGAGTGATAATAAGATTGACTTAGAATAATATACCATTGTATGATGACTTGGTTAGACAGTAGCGACCCCGAAGTGTCAAAAACTACACCTGGCAGTGAAGATTTGCGTCTCTCGAAGATCGGCTTCTCCAAGAGGATTGCATCCTCAGGTTCGCTCCAAAGTTCTGAGAGCACATTCTCAAGCATAGTTAACTCTGAGCGATTAAGGGGAGGACCGACTCCTGGTAATATTGGGAGTGACCTGTTTCTGCCTCTCTTCCTAGGACCAGGCTGGGAAACATCCACATCAGAGTGCAGTGGTACTGCCGACTTAACGCGTACCAGCGGAACTGGTACACGGGGCGTTCCACTGATGGTATTGTCAGATTTAAGTATATCCTTGGCTGAAACGGCATTTGTATTGTGTAATGGTTCTGTATTCCCCAGCAATGGTTCACTGCCCTCGCAAGTCGATGAGCAGGAGAGCGTATCACCACTTGAAATGTCTCCTTGTGTGTTTTTGTTTACCCTCGATACAAATTCCTGTCTGCCATCCACCGGACATGGAAGCATTCCATGGGCAAGTAAATATTCTTCCTGATGAAATTCTCCTTCACTGGCCATTAATGGCCCACTTTGTTCCATCTCTGATGATGGTGATGCTGAAATTCCTCTCTGTTGTTTAACATCACTTCCAACTAATTCATCTTCTGTTATTATTTGGTAACTCCATTCAACATCCTCTGGTATTTTCCTCTTACTTGTATCATCTATGCTGTCATCCTCCTCCAGTGGCGTGATGGTGTCACCATTTGATGAGTCCACATCGCTGACACCGTGATGGTCCATTTCTTCCATTTCTGCACTTTTCTTCACACTGCCTGAGTTGTCCAAGTTTTTTAGTCCTTTCCCAACATTGGGATATGTATCCATGGTACTCCCTTCTCCTTCTATGACCATCTCTCCAGGGTTTTTGTCCTCCTCATCGCCCGTGAGGGTGATGCTGTGCTCAGGCTCAACTTTGCGATGTTCACTGTCTGATAGCAACCTTTCCAAATGACTCCTTATCCAATCCATGTTCCGGACTGTGATATAGAACTTCTGACTATTTGTTTATTTCCCTTGCGTGATACCATTTAATTCAAGTCAGTTAAGATTGACTTAAGCAAATTTTGTTGTAACCAGGCCATGAACGTCCCTCCCAATTTCCTTTACACAATCACCGCTATACCTTCCTTCACAGGACTCGAGATTTACCCAGCTAATCAACGAGGAAGTGAGATACTTTGATAACGGCAAGGGCCTTTCCAATATTATGAGTGCGAAGGACTGATAGCACTTCCGTGGTTTTTCCAGAGTGCAAGGCTTCCAAATGAACAAAAATCACAGTGTGTGTGTGTAATTATATATGTGTGTGTGTTTGAGTGTGTGGTAGCTAGATTCCAATAGCATTGAAACTGAATATCTCTGAATTATCCCACTAATGAGCAGATGTTTCTCTCAAACAAAATAGAGAAGCACATCTGAACTGCAAATAGGGAAGAGCCCTTGCAATGCACTCCATGTCACTGGAGAGCAGCTTTCGCAACCACAGAATGGGCCGCATCAAATCCAGGTGCATGGAATCCTTGCCTGCCTGTGTGTGCTGTGGCATGTGTGACGCACTGTGAACAGGACTGCCAGGACGGGAAAAGCTGACGGATTTTCGGGAGATTGTTTACGTTCGGCATGTGACATGAAAGTGATTTAAATATGCTGGTATGGCAGAAACATGCATGCAGTTTGAGAGGAATATATACCAATGCATAGTGGGATGGAATATATGCCATCAACTGCATAGCTACGCAGTCGTGCTTGCTGCGACCATTAAACGCTACTACCCAAGTCTCACAGCGGCGCAGCTAGCCTCCAGGGTCGTACGCCATTAAGCAAGCAATACCAGCTTCTTCCAGAAAACTCTCCATTTTGAACCAGCTGGTTGCATTTCTTTATCTGTGCCGTCCATTTGCGACTGCAGGGAAGTTTAATTGGCTGGTTATCCACTCCCACAAGTTTTTGTAATGATGCTAATCTCCATGTGACACAGAAACATCCGGGTATTGAGTGCACCTTTAAAGTGGTGAAAAGTGGGTTCCAGTTTTTTAAACAGCAAAAAAAAAAAGAAAAGGAAAACAAATTCCATAGGCACTGCAAACATACATACATACATACATACATACATACATACATACATACATACATACATACATACATACATACATACATACATACATACATACATACATACATACATACATACATACATACATACATACGGTATGAACACAGAGATCTGTGAAAGCTGTCAGTGTGCAGTAAGATTGTCGGTCAATTTTGCAGAAAAGTTTTATTCCTGTTTTAGTGATGTTAGGTACTGACCTTTTTCGAGAAACATCAATTTACATCTTCACCCCTGTGAAATAGTCATGCATATCCATCAGAGATAGCATCCTCAGTCTGATATATACCACATCAAGCTACACAACAGTCTTACATATACATCAGGTGTGCATGACTATTTGTCAGAAGCACCTAGGCTATAGTGGCCCTTTACTTTAGACCTGTGGTGGGGAACCTCTGGCCTGCGGGCCAGTTCCGGCCCGCAAGCCAAATTCATGCGGCCCGCGAGGCGAGCCACAGAATAAAATTTTTAATTTCAAAACAACGGAAATATAACGTAATGGCCACCTGTCCATTCCAAAGTGAGGAAAAATAGCATTTTGAGAGGGTTTCGAATGGGTCCAAATAGAGTCTAGAGGCCATTTCCTGCAATCTGAGGGGTTCTGTGAAACAAAAATTTTCTCTGTATGCTCCGCGCCAAACCATGGTGGCGCTCTGCTTAGATTGTCTCCTCATACGACCTGCAAGCAATGCTGTGATCATCAAAGTGGCCCTTACTGGGGAAAAGGTTCCCCACCCCTGCTTTAGATGTACACTTAGTTGCTGCGATTTGACTTGGAGGATATGCTTCAATTCCACTTGCAAGAAGGTGTGACACTACAGCATTGTTCAATGCCTTCAGATCCTTCTACTTTTCATACAAAGGGTATTTAGTTTCAGTGAGCACTATATGCATTTGTATATGTTTAATTTTCACTTTTGTTTCACCGTCCACTCTCACATGATTTCCTGCTTTTCACCTGTCTTAACTTTCTATCACTTTCAACAATTTTTCTTTTTTCACTCTTACAATTTAGACTTTTATTGTGAGCAATTAATCATTTTACTACACTATGTCTTGATTCCATTTGAAGATCCACTATTGCACAACAGGCACAGAAGAAGCTACTGTAGATGGTTGCCATCACATGTCAAGCAAGCAAAGACCAGGAATAACAACTGACTAATTCACTGCCACAATTTTGACCACAATGCTTCGCTACTGACAGAAAATACAGTCTGAATATGAATTAAGGATTCCTTGAGACCAGCTGCCATATGGGACCCACAGTTAAGACGGAAATCTGAAATTAAACACAGGCAAGTTTTGGGGGTTTACGAAATTTTTCAGCTGTCGAATTGGTTGATCCTAACAACTTTTCTGAGATGTATGGCTTGGGGTCATCTGGGAGATGACTGCACAGAATTCAAAAGTGCGGAATGTCAAAATCGATATTCACATCTGGAATTGCAGCCAAGTGGGTCTGTCATGCAGGAAGAGAAGAACTGTCGCCTACACTAGCATAATTTGGTGACCCACACTCACTTTAAAATAATGCCTGTCTGAACCCCATGAATTAACCTCCAACCACCTAAATTTTATACCATAATCCCCAAAACTCCTTGGTTTGGGAATTCCCTGGTGACGTACTCACCTCTATAACCTATGCAATGTATGCATTATCGTATTGACCATGGTCTAGCATCTGGCAATTGTGTGAACGTGTGTGTGTGTATCTGGTCACCGCCCTTCCGTAATTTCCAGGGGAGGGAGTATGCCCTGTGAATTTTACCATCTTATCCCTGCCAATATGTCATCGTTATGTACCCAAGTACACACATTATCAAAACAAAACATGTGATAACAAGAGTGTCTCAATGAAGATGAATACAAGCCCCTTAAAAGGGCCAATTCCTGCGATTCCCAGAGGCTTCTGTGACAAAAGAGAAATTCTTGTATGGTACAAGTGAAGTAAATGGTGGCAGTCTATCTGCTCAAATGTACGATCAAGCCAGCGATATGCCTCTCACACTCAGTTGTCTCAAACTACATCCCTTTTTACAACTACAAGTCATCCCTTTGTAAATAGTTAGGACATGTGGATTTGACGACTACTCCAACTACAACAAACTTCACACATATACTTCACTCACTTTACAAAGGTACCCGTACTTTGAATTTACCAAGCTGAAGATGGGAGCGCCATCATATTTTGCATTTTTTTAAAACCCATGTGACCAATAACCACAGACTAGGGACCATTATAGAGCCTTCCAAGAATCAGCATTAAACAACGCCACGTTTATTGTTTTAATAACGAGATAACATGAAGACAGCGTTTTCAGGTGAAGAGATCAAATTATTAGAATCTGTTAATATAAAAACACAGGATGGTTTATATTTACACAAAAGTTGCCAAAACAAACTGCAGGCAAATTTCTCAAGTGAAAATTTTCACATCTTCAGGAAAAAAGTAATTGCGGTTTCATGCAAGAAACGGGGCGGAACATCTGAGCATTATTCCTGTGTGCACTTGCATGCAAAGAAGAGGCGGCGACTGAATGTGATTGCACTGAGCATTGAAACTGCTGTTTGTTGTTTTGAGTTACTATTTCCTCGTGTTTGTACCAGTTTTCCCCTGTACCTGATCAATGACATCGGGACCCAGTTCTGAAATGCCGCTGGGATCCAAAGTTTTCATTAACGTATTGTCTGTGCGACAAAATTCAGCATGGACAGTACAGTCTTTGAACATGTCATGCCTGTATGTAAGATACAAGGCATTGTATTAACTTTCAAGGCAAAAAGTCTTACTGTGACTTCATAACAAACTCATAATAGACTGAGGGAAAATACGTTTATTTCCAGGTATCTTTCTGTCTACAAACTGCAAATACCGAGATCCAAATTTGGATCCACCGTACGCACTTCCATTTCTGCTGCATTTAACTAACAAGTAGGTGCAAAGGGCGGTAGCAAAGAGAATATTATGTAGTAAACTGGAGAAGTGAAGATGATACAAGAGGAGTCTCCACAGAAAAGGATGAGAAAAAAAAAAAAAACCAACCTCAACTTTCCAAAGATTTCTGATTCCACTTGATCCCAGAACGACATTATGGCTCCCTGTTTAAGGTCCTCACTGAACAGACTCAGGGTGGTCGGGTGTAGATTGTCCAAAAGAAAATATGTTTATACTACATCCTATATGCATGATCCCATAGAAGAGTCACAAGTTCATCGGAAAATACAAAAACGCGCCGCAAAGATGTACTCCTGAGATACGTCTGAAACGGGTACGTGGATATCAGCACAGTCGCACTGTAAAAACAATGCATCCATCTGCGGAACTGGTACCCCAACAATTGAATGATTCACAATTTTTTGACTATATTTTTTTCTCAGGAAGGAAGTGAAAGAGCCTGAACTAAGCTGGGCAGTAGGGCTTCCTGTTATCACACTGTTAGAAGATTACATGCTGTGTATGCAGCTATCTACGTATCTATGCATATAGATATGTACAGAAAGAGCAGATGGGATGCTGCAGTTCCACAGTGGCAAAGTGCATACGAAAAATGAAAACACGACCCTAGCAGCTACAAGCATGTTGACACTCTTGTATTACAGTAGTCTAAATTTAGGTGCTTGAAAATCACAACAACAGACCAACGGAAAACGAAAATAACGAAACAGTTTTGGGTAAAGTTACGGACGAGAAATGTGAAAAAGGGAGAAGTACTACACATACACTCCTCTGTAGACAATAGGCCCATAAACAAGAATGAAAGCATTAATTGTAATCCTCAAAGGGGCAGCGAAATTGAAAGCAATGGATTCACCGACATTGATAAAGTTGTGGAATTTAAAGAGGTTCTGTCACTCAATGTCCAGATTTATACAGAACCAGCGGAGTAACCAGCACGGGACAGAGGAAGGGGATAAGAGCCCCCCTGGCAAATATCTTGCCCCCCAACTTATCTCCCAAATGAGACTTGGAGAAAAAGATGAAAGCAGCTGAAACTGACAAGGCCAGAGAGATTGAAAAGTGAAATTTCCTGCACTCTGAGAGGCATTTTTATCTAAAAAGTTTTGTGTATGCTACATGCCAACCAATGGAGGCATTTCGCTCAGGTGGTGTCAACACTACTTTCAACCCACTTTTACCATTTGCCCACCCCCCATCACCTGAAACTAAAAAGCCCCTGTTTGGTAATGTCACAGTGTTGATATCACGTAAATACTAGCGTAACTATCCATGTAGTCAGACCCTCTGGAAAAAGTTTTCCTGTTGTAAGATGCTGTTAAGTCCGGTATCTTTCCATTTCGTGGCTCAGATCACTTATTGTTCATTGCTGCCTGAGTGATATATACATAACTGCATACGTCAATTCACCTGACTAGCTCTGCATACAGTATTTGTGGCAGACTTGGTATGACAGGGTCCCTGCACTTGCAAGAAAATAAAACTTCATGATCTTTCAATGACTATTTCATGACTTTTAGATGACTACTTCATTCAATGTGGATTCTTTAATAAGTGAGCACTGAAACTTTATATCACAATTTAGCTTAGGACTCGGAATCTATAGGGTGTAATATAGGCACTCTGGTGAATCAGTAATTGTCCTTGTCTCCTAAATATCTAATTTACATCGTCCAACACAAAACACACATGTACGTTTCACAACTTGCACCTTTTGCTGCCAACTGAAGGAACTTTTGCCTCTGAGGAACCACATCTTATCAAAGACAAATGACAAGATTTAAGGAACCTGACACTACTGTAAAACTGGGCAGAATGTAACCCGTTCATTCAGGTTTTATTGAACACAAACAAAGCACACACACACCCATAAACTGGAAACAGGACATGTCAAAAGTGAATGCTACTGAAATTATTTCAGGGATTAAGGACATTCCTCTTTTAGGCTCTTGTCTGAGCAACGCAAATCGCCCTAGGTCATTTCCACGTGGTATTCTAATTCCCTGATTCCAATTAAAAGGTATTGGGTTTTATAGTAGGGCAGGATATTGTTAGAACCACTTCATGCTATGACACATGTATACATTAAGGCTGATTTGCATGGAACTACCATCTGCAATTATAATCTTGAGTGGGAAGGAAACTGAACGTCAAATCTACTTGTCAAAGCATGGAAGTACTTCCATCATGCAAAAGCACATACATAGATGGGTGAGTACGTGACACTTTGAAGTCCGTCATGGAGGAAATTAGGCAAAGTGGTGCATAGATAAATGTATATTTATAGACTCCTTGTTGATTAATGTACTTTCATGTGACATATTATGCATCCATAGCAGATCTTTCTTTTTCAGGCAATGCAGTCTTGTTGAAGCATCCATGACACCAGACTTGTCAAAAGCATAAGTGCACTTAGCAGAAGAACAATGTTGAAAGCTAGGGCATGCAATGTAACCTTAAAGACAAAAACTCATCACCCCAGACAGTTTCAATTCTCCCAACCACCTACCTCTAATCCCTCCCTCAGTCTGTCTTATATTCCTCCACATGTGTAATTAAAACAATGGATCCCTGTGTACGCTGTGTAATACGAGCTGCTCTGCATCTTTCGAATTTGCTGTCAATCTAAGAGTACTGTGACTTAGAACCAGTTGAGAATTTTACTTTCCAGGAGGTAAAAATATAGCTTAGGGTGATGCCATACACCCTTTAAAGTTTGCCCATGACTCACTTGGTGTGGGTATTCATGAGTGAGTATACTTACCCCTTGCTTCACTATAATGCATGCAATTGGCCTTGCTCTTAATTTCCTTAAAATCAATTCTAGGACCATGCCCTCTAAGGCTAAATGTATGCATAGTGAAGCAAGGCCTAAGTATAGGTCTACAATGTGAATTTGTAAGTTCAACAATCAACACTACATTTAGTTATAGTGTTAAAACTGGTTGACTTACATCACCACCATTAACTATCATCTATAGCAGAAAAAAAAATACTATAAGTTTCTGCTCATTTGCTTCATGTTACCAATAACCCAAATATTGCCATATGCCTTCTGCATCCTGGTACAAGATCAGATCATGACATATTATATGTGGAAACCATAAATGCCATGGACTTTCTTACTGAATGTATTATACTGCATATGTCACATTGCACTGAAAATTAGGTACTAGCAGAACTGGGGCCATTGCATTATTGCATATCATTCTACTGCAAGGTATATTTCAAAATTATGTCATCAAAAAGATGGCCATAAAATGACCTTAGGTCACACAAAAAAAATCAGCCTGGCTTTGTAATAATATGCTAGAGCAACTTTTGGGAGAACACCTTAGGATGGGACAGGAGAGGAAAAGCTTTCTATAATAACATGAGATTAGGAGCATGTCAAATCAGTCAATCACTATCGAGAGAAAATACTTTGCACTGCAACCTGCTTACTCTAGCTTCTTGGGAAGTCAAAAATTAAACAGGGTGAAGTTTCTATGCATGTCCTTGTCACAGATCGTTCAGGGGGACGCACGGGTAGGAAATTAATCACAATAACTGTGCTGCATACACGAAACCCTCTACACTTGGCCAGGTCGATTGGGCAACTGATATTAATTGTGGAGCTGGCCATAACGCTGCTGAAAAAGCTGTTCTGGATGCGACCAGCTTTCACTGCACTTCATTCAATCTATCATGCCACCGTCTCCAACCAAAACCAGGCAATAAAAATTGAAACAAAAACTACATACGCAATGTAGCCCGCACAACGGCCGTGTCTTACTCATGCATCAGTTCTGACTGCATTCGAAATACCAACGTTGGCAAACGGTCGCTTGGATTCCGACTGAATGAGCGTACAGACTGTAAGCTATTAAAATTCATGTATGCCGACGTATATCAATTACACTCAATGGCACTCAATACTTCTTTTCATTAGGTTATGATTATTCATGCTCTTTTGAGCCAATCATCAGACATTACGAAAGTCTCATAAATATAGAGATCAACCTTGGATCTTTAATGAGACAAATCTCTAAGCATTCACAGGTGTTGTGGGGCTTCGTCAAATGGACATACATACCAATACCAGCTGGGGAGGTACTCTTGCATACAATGACACATGTCCACTGTCATGAGAACATGTGAGAGCAGTACACTAGATTCCTGAAAGAAATTTTTCTGAAGGTACCGGCAACTTTGATATTTCATGAAAAAAGTTGTTGTCAATGCACATAGCTATAGAGACCTGGTAACAAGGCAAACCTTGATCAGCATGTTTACATAACAATATCGAAGTGGAAGGTAGCGGGGGGGTTAACAATAGTAAGTGGAGGGGGGTGAGAGGAGGGAACCGTTCAAGACTATGCATGCAATGGAACCATGCATACTGGTCAATAAGAGTACAGTGCACATTTGGATTTTGTAACAAAGAAATGGCCCAAAATACCGGTGGGATATCCTTATCATTTTTATATGCATATAACAACTTATTGAGAAAATAGTGTCACTTCACACAAAAAAATAATCTCATGCTTACATGAACTATGCAAACAGGAATTTTTTTTAATGCTTTTTAAAAGGTGTGGACTAACAAAACTGTACATGAATTCTAAGACAGATAGGTTTTCTATTTATCTTAAATTTGTCTCATGGTTAGGTAAAGATACCTACTTGGCAAACATTATGAACGACTTGCTTTCTCGTTTATATCACTTTAAAGTTGACTTGCAGGTCTCCTTGCACCAAGTCTTAGACTTCCATCACAAACAAAGTAGTGCCATTCCATTCACAGTACTGCAGCGTTTGCGGTGATTGACGTCATTTACACACTAAGTACCAGAATACATCCTCTGAGTACCTAATTACTGCAAAGCCCACCAGACAAGACGATTAAAACGAGAATATGACAGAATTGTATGTATATCCACATACTCACACATCAACATCCTACATTCGCATCATAGACACATACTTAACCCCTTGCCTCACCCATGCATACATTTGACCCATCCTCAAATTGCCCTTGAAACTAAGTCTAGTACTGCGCCTTCTAAGACCTAGTCTGCCCTCATTTGCCTTTGGCTCGAGTGCCTCACAACACTGTTTCCAGTCCTCTGCTGTTTTTTGCCTCTTGCAAAGGCAGCTGACTCGAAAACCTTGAGTATGCTTGTCTTTTATTTCTAATGTTACTACTTCTTCTAGCTTAATTCTAGTCAAATGTATCCTCGCTTCTCTGAGTAATTTGTCTTAGAATTTTCGTTTTCATTTTGGTGAGACAAGGGGTACGTATAGTCACTCCAGAATACCCATGCCATGTGAGTTGTTGAAATATACTTTCTGACCAAACTTTAAGTGATAAGTAGGCCTATGTATAACTTTCAGCAATATCTTGGGCTTCACATTAATAACAAGAGACAACTGGCATGTGGGGAAAAAGGTGTACATGCTAGGTAGACATAGCAACCGGACTGGTTGGGTTCTTCAAAAAGAGATGACACTCAAGAGCTTGTCTCTACCGATTAATTTGCATACTTACCAGACTTTGAAGCTCCACAAGATACACTCAAATCATCATTATTATGACATTTCACTTGAAATTATTCCGAATCAAGTACGAACGCGACAGGACCCCATCAGCATTAGCTGCATCACACCGTTAAGAATGTTACAATTCCTGCTCAACACTTACTCACACTTTTGTCAAGCTGATACAGGTTCATGCACTGATGGGAAGTCAGATTTCAAGAGTGCAAAAATATCAAAGTCAAAATACAAGCTACACATACTTAGACAGGGTATAACTTCCACAGGGCCCAAATCACAACAATCAGAAACTTTCCTTTGCTACCATCTAAACTGTTACCTGTACCCTCATAAAGATGAGCAAGTCAGCACCGCCGCACACCACTATTAAATATCAAGCAAACGCCAGCTGTGCATACTGTAGGATTTACCGCCTAATTCTCTCACACTGCCTATCGTGGCCTAACAAAGTCCTGTTGCAGGTGAAATGTTTTGACTGGCACTGGAGGGGAGTATGTTGTTTTCGTCTTGTGTCACCGGCTCCTTGTGGGGTATGGCACAGAACAGACAAAGGCAATGGTTATTATTGTATGTCTGCATACCATGGAATTCCAAGTTTATTATAAAAAATCTCATGGAGAGCAGCACATGTGTACATTATACCTCTCTGTGATACATACACAATGGTCATGCCCTCCAGTGAAGCACAACAAAGTCAACTGTCCCTGAAGAAACCTCAGCATAGTTTGGTGTCAGAAAGTAAGTGATAAATTGTGATTTTATAGCTCATAAAACTTCAGCATAAATTCAATATGCCAATATACTCAGTCAATTTCCAGACTGTTTTACAAGCCAGGAAGTACTTAAAAGTGATAAATGTTTTAAATAACATGAAAAAAATACCAAAAATGTCAGTGAAGGCTGCAGTACAAGAGTGTCCACAAAAGGCAGTTAAAAGAAGTGAGATGGTGGGCTGAATTAAGACAGTAAAAAAAATATGAAACGCCATGAGTATGAAAAAAAAGAAATACATAAATATTGATCTGCGAGGACAGAGACTGGGGGGGGGCCTAAGATCGAAATGAACAGCCATCCTAACACTTAACTGGGCAAACATATATTAAATTATACATGGCACTCTCATAAAGACCATAAATTTGTGACAAATTGCATTAAAACCTCTGATTTGGAACTGTAAATGGACAGCTCCACAGAAAACTGTGACTTAAAAAAGATTGCTCATTATGAAATTGCCTCAAACTGGGCTTGCCATACGTTGGATAAATGACCGCAAACTCTACAGCACACTTTTCTCCCACAGTTATTTGTAAACACTGTGGGGGAGCAATGTTATCGCTGAGTAACAGGCTAAGCATGCAACTGAGGGAGAGAACTCATTTTTGTTAAAACGTTTAAAGCCAGTCTAGTGACTTGTTCAGAAAACATGTTTTCACCATACAACAATATGATATTGGTATGTTAGTCGACATAATGGAACTTAAAAGGCCATTTTCTCTCATCCCAAAACTTTCACAAGTCTGCAAAACTGATCAGCTTGAGTACAAAGTTAGTAGCAATGGGCAATTACAAAACTGCATATGTGACAAGAGCGATGAAGCTATGGTACATAAGAGGTAAAAGGTCTTAAAAAGAATTGTATCTGAGATACTAACATAGTTTTGAAGGAAGCCAACAGTACAGGGGATTAAAGAAATTTAATTTTCACTGAAAACAGGCACATAGATAGCTCACCCAAATTATTTGCAGTAAGCTTTCCTTATATTTCCTTATAATTATGTTGACCACATAAAGTGAGTCATTCCCAGCAGTTGTGAACTGCAGAGTATGTGTCAGGAAACTACACAAGACTTCTCATCGCCTGCCAAACACATCCTCTTTACTTATAAAGTCTTCCAAAGTTATATACTTAAATGACTGTATGTTGTCATGAGTCAGCATACAGTACACTGCCATCCAATTTAAATCCATGTGACAGCTATGTACTACTCCAAATCATGATTCTGTTGATCCATCAATAAATGTTCACATGTATCAAGAATTTGCAACAACAGTCGTCGTCGATAGGTCCATGACCAATGACTCTGATACAGGGGACTGTATACATGGCACAAGATCCAAATCGACTGATTGAAGTTTTCCAGGATATCCTCACACAGTGCATTCACAATCCTCTGATGAAGCTAATTATTACAGAGCATCCTCTTTGCACTTGCAGTTCGCTCCTAAGCGGCACACAAAAAGCCCCCAACCAAACTAGCTGGGTAACGCTGAGCTGGCTGCGAGATTTACGACTCGCGTTCATGTAAACATTGCTTAGTCATCAAGCTTAAGCACTCCTATTACTTAGACACCAGGGTAGAATGCATCATCACAAACACTCGTGAAAGATTTCCGATGGAGGAGACTCAATCTCTACATTCTTATATCAGGATTGCGATGCGAACGACTCTCGTTCCGTTGAGGCGATTGCAGAAGCAGAAGTTTGGCAGGAAAATAGATGGCGATCATAAATTTCATCCTGGCAGCAATACGTCATTGATACCAGATGTAAACACTGACAGAATGTACATGAGGTCAGGAAGAACTTTTCTGCAACAATAACGGCAGAGGACTCTTCACTGACTTCATTGCTCCCTGATTGTAGAGTATGTAAAGCCGTCTAAAATTTCCTCAAATCCAGCCATTTCAGGGCGTCCCAAATTAGTCGCAACCAGAGAGAGGATGAATTACATACGTCCAGGGTACACATTAAAAGCAAGACACGTGTGCCCCCATTTGCACAATTTCGACGAAAACAGTTTTGACGCATCGTATTCAAATTTGGAGCTGTCATTCAGCTCATCAGCAGGTGAGAAAGAGAGACAGAGAGAAACATCACAACATCACCAAGGACCTTATTACACACTAGAGCGATGCTCAAAGTCAACAGAGCCACGCAGTGATGCCGAAGACACAAATTGGATCCACTGGTGCAATGTTTCATGCATCAGCGATCCCTTCCATAATTCGAAGTGACGGCAGCGCATGGACATTTTTGTTAATTTTACGAGTAAATCAAGCGGGAGTATATGGGTTGTCGAGAGACCATAAATATTCCTGATTGTGCATTTCCAGGTGCAATATCATTGTTTGACGATGCCCACGAGACGCTGAGGTCGTCTAAAATGGTTCACTAACAGAAGCAGACGATAAACTTCAGAAAACTTTGTTTTTTTTTTATTACATGTAAATATCAAACTTCGTTATGTACCTTTTCCGCTGATTCTTTTCTCATTGGTGCAAAAGTACAGTAAAACAAAAGACAAAACAGGCAGACGTCGCGGTGCAATGAATCATGGATACATCTCAGGTGGATGTATCCAGGGAGTTCTTAAAGAAAAGGTTCCCTCCTCATGAATCATGCAAACACCGCACAGTGTGTGAAGACCAACTCCATGTAGAACCTACATCTTTCTTTTATATTTAATCCACGCAGGTCTAAAATGTCTTTGACATGCCAGCCAGAAAGTAAGAAACACAGTGGTGATTGAACTGAGATTACTTCCATCACAGGGAATAAGAAAACTTATTTTTGACTTTTTTTTTATAAAAATACATATTTTTGCTCTTTGGTAAGGACGATTCTATTAAACAAGGATTTCCTCTCTGCATATTTAAACTAAAACCTTCCACACCGACAGCAGACTGGCACTGACCAACATTTTCTGGTTTTTACAACTTACAATGTTTCCTATAATCAGAGTGTTTTGTATCACAGTTATGAGAATGGAATGTGAAACAAAGTAAAATGGCGGCCCGTATACTTTCTTACATCACTTCTACCAACAACATACAGCCAGGCAATAGTGTCCTATGGGAAGTTCAACAAGGATACACACTCTGTATCTCTCAGGCAACTTTGTAACAGGAGACAACTTTCTATTTGCCAAAGAAAAAAATATTTAAAAAAATTGTCGCACTGCATGGGGTGATGTGTATCTTCTGTCCCTTTTGGGGTTAATAAATTTACTAAAAATGTATTACTTATGCCAATAGATAATAACAAGTCTGATGTAAAACAAATGCAAAACACCGACTGAAGGCTCTGATAGGAAAACACAGATATGGAGAATATCTAAGGAATGAAGTCTGAGGCAAACATCTCAACAAATTTGGTAAGTCACAAATAAGTAGCCTATTTGCTGATCTGGTGGAGTTGACTGCTTCTGACACATTCAAGAGGACTGAGTGTTTACATTGGAGGTTTCAATCCCTGCTCAGCTATTTGATGTCCTTTCTCTCTGGTATATTTCACGCAAATAATTTGGCAAGTTCTCTCAATATTCGCAGAAAGTATTTTGTAGAGTTTCAAGGATAGATCTGCAGCCTAATTCATGGTGCAAAGTTGTGACATACTAGTACCCTATTAGACGAACTTTCTTGTGCTACATATGGAACATTCAAAGACTTACATGAGATCAGAAAAAAATATTTCAGAATCCATGATGCTTAGCGTTAAACAAACAAATTTCTTTCGAACCTTCCCCACTACCGGGTCACTGTCAGTCCCACCTCCTCCACTAGCTGTTGAAAACAAAAACCCAGTAAGTCTTATCCAGAACCTGGGCAAGTTTGTAGAAGGTATGCGTGCAGGCAATTACTCACCTCACTGGCATCTTATATCCTCTGCTCTTTCCAAGAAGACTCATATAAAATCTCTCCGGAGTACCAAGTACTGACAATGTAAAGATTCTTATCTAACAGAGGGGGGAGGGAAGAATCAGTGACCATCCACAGGAGATGGAAAGATGCAAGTGAAGAGAAGAGAAACCTATTAGTCATCTCCCAGTCATCCTGCAGCTAGTCCATGGAAGATATGACATCAGTCAGCTTTCTCTGTGTACAGTGTGGTATAATGTTGCACTTATTGTGGGATATCATGAACGGTTCTGTCAAATGCTTTGAAGGGATTCTGATGTTCTCTTCTCTAACTGTGTCTGTCACCAAAAATTCTTGATTTCTGCTGTGACCATGATTTTCTGATGAAAAGTGCCCTTAATTGACCGCTACCAGCAAAACAGAAGAGAAATACTTCTGGCATGCAAAATGTGCATCAGTGACACACTGGCTGTTGAAACTTCTATCAAGACAAAATTGCAACAATCATATGAAAATATGATGCTCTGTTACACAAAGTGACACTTCTGAGGATCTCCAGTATTGCACAATAAAACAAGCTTTCCTATCCCGTAGCAGCCTAGAATGGCCCCATGCGATTCCACATGACCACTCTGACAAAAGGCTTTTATGTCCTTCAATGCTAAAGATGTGTACCTATAGTTACTCATAAATCGTGCACTTCAACCTGCTGTTGCGAGAAGGAAATAGATTCACATCGTGTCTTTGGAAAGGGGAAGCCACCCATCTGATGACAAAAATATCACATCCTAGTCCTTTGGCAGCTTATAATATACTTGGGGCCCGATGCCAAGATTGCAGCACAAGTGTACATGTTTTTGTTGCATGCTCAAGTCCAGGACATAACAAACGGGAGATTGTGGCAGCCCTCCATCGATCACAGTGACTTCTAAGCGAAAGCTGTGTGTATATGTAGGGCACGAATTTGGCGAAGGTCAGGATCAGGTGTTTGCCCCAAAACTGGCAGCTGACCTGAAACATTTGGTTGGATAAAAAAGGTGAATTGATGAAATGACATGGTCAAGATATTTTGTAAGAGAGATGAAGGATGAGGGGGACCCCTAAGTTCTGGCGACTGTTGTGTGACAAGAACACCTTAAGGTACAATCTGGGAAAAAGAGGAGGTACTCAGGGAAAAGATGAGGATAGAGAAGGTATATACAAAGGGGAGAAGAATGTGTTCATTAAAGAAAACCACTTAGGGGATAGCAGACAGCTGCTGTTTGTCTCAGTTATATTAGACAGACTTCTTTCATTTGCCTGGCCATCTGAATGCAGTTGATACTACAGGCACTAATAACTAAGGGATACTTGTACAAAAGGTTCCTGCAAAGGATGTAAAGGATGAATCCTACATATATATGAAGAATAACATGAAAGGAGTGAAAAACGATGTCGATTTCAAAAGATTGATGCAAACTAGGGAAGGAAAACTTTGCTGTGTGACCAAAAGGCTGGTTATTATGGAAGAACAGTGACCAGATATGCACACACACACAAGTTGCCAGATACTAGACCATAATCAATACAGCAATGGACAGGTTACAGGAGGCGAGGGGGTACGCATTTTGAATTTCATGCACTAAAATTTTCTAGAATGGAAACTCTTCCCTCTGTTGAAATGCATGATTCTTTATGCTTCTATGTACAGTCAACCTCAATAATACCAAGAATGAATGTTTTCAATTGGCACAAATACTGAGCTAGCAGTTCAGATCCCTTAGCCACAAAATAGACCTTTCCTCCCGCTGCTTTTCCAACAACAGTCGCTTCTCTGCCTCTTCATATAGAGGTAATTGCCACAGACATGTCAATCTGTCCAATTACAAATATTTAGTCAAATGGTATGTGACAGGAATTATTTGAACTTTAACCTCCCAATATCAAGGACATGGCCATACACAAAAGGCAATTACCGACCTGACAGCCCAGATGCCTATGGCCAATCAGTGACCTGATACTAGTTCAAGATTTGACTCTCTCAAGCATGGAAAATTGAGAAAAAAGCTTTACTCAGAGATTTCATTAAATCAATTTCGACTGTGAGAAGTGACAAATATTCAACATTCCAGACAGACAGAGCAAACTATTTTCCGTCTTTTTTAATCTTATTGTAAAAACAAAACCTGTATGATAAAAAGCTGTGGATTATGTAGCCTTAAATGCAGTGTGTATGAATGTACAGCTTTCAAATGTATAACTGGCTGGCTGGGTGAATATGATGAAAGTGTTAAAGACATGAGCAACAACATAGTTTGCATCTTATTATTAAAAGCTAACCCTGGTTTTTCCAAGAGTGGTTCATATCCTGAATTCATGTCTGCATTTTAACTCCTTCGACCACTATCCACTGTAACCATGCATTTCATCAATATGCTACTTTTTTCTATTTTTGAGGTTTATTTCCTCTGTTTGCTGGTTTTCAACCATGCAAATACAATCACAGAATTAGGCTGCCATAAGCACAAATAGAAGAATTATTTGTGAGAGGAAAAAAAGATTGAAAACAGGTTCACAATTTAGCATACCTCATGCAGGAATTTCAATGATTTGTTTACCCATGTTTTTCACACAATTGTAACACAACAACTACACACTGCACTGATGAATTGTCCTGCATTTTTATACTATATATGGTTCTGAATACGTGTACTGTAAATGCAGTTAAATACTGCACGAGGTCTGCAGGTATCGTTGCGTTCGACATATAATCGCAAAACATTTGAAACTAAACTGCGTCCCCCCCGGATACAATACTGTAGATAAATAAGCGGCCTTAATGATTAAACAGTACTGAAGGATAGTAGTTGTGACTCCACATAGTGTGATGGCATCACGTCATAGACTAACAAGGTATTGCATGTCATTTCCTTGTCGGTGCTGCACGCATTTTCAATTCCACATCACTCAGGTTTAACTGAACAGAAATACACACATCATGTCTGAACAAACTCATGTACTGTAACGCATGTGTCCGACATTAGGCCTATACCCTATCTTTGCCATGGTGGGGGGAGGGGAAGAAGGATGGGGGTGAGGAAGGATGGGGGTATTCTATTATTCACCACAAAGTCTTAGGACAACATCAGTAGGTATGGCTTCTCAACCACTGCAAGAGTGTCAAGTTAGCCAGTCTCCTCTAAAATTTTTCTTTTAATTGTAAAAGCAGATCCAATGTTCTCAAAGATACCCCAAATTAGAGAGTATTTCTGTTATGTGCACATTATAGACTGCTCCAAAAATGTACTACTTTACTCAGATATTCATTGTGCTGAAGTGACTGTGGGAGAGGGGGGGAAGGAATACTTCACAGCAAGGGGATGAGACAGGGGATGACTATAAGGGTCACATCGTATGATCGACACAGTCAAGTTAGTACTTAACACTTTCACCTCTTACTACAAAAAGTCTTTGTCACTACCAGTCTGCTACTTTTGGCCACATGTCAGGGACAATATTATGAAATCCTAAGAATTGAGATGAATAACACCTTTGAGGCCATCCATTCTGACAAAGATAAATTTCAGCATGATAAGTAAAAATACATGCTATGAGTTTGCACGATGTAGCCTATAGTGTTGCCACTGTTTCTCCTTCAGGTACTTCACTGGTGCAGTGACCACAAATAGTACTAAGCAACAAAAATGTCAGTGAGAGAAATTCATGAAGTAATATATCACCAAATTGTAACAAGCACAGCCTAGCATTAGAATTTTTCCATATTATGAAACAGTTCTTCCAGTAGTAATTGCCTAATTCTTTCTTTGTTTAACCTGTAGCACTGTCTTGTTTCATTCAAGAGAAACTTCTAGGGGTAAACTATACCAGTGACACATTCAAATCTCATCGTGAGCTATCGATTTGCTCACAGTACTCTCGATAAACAAAATTTAAGGTAAGCAACTCGTGCACCCGTATGAACGACAAACCCTAAATGATGGACTCGGTCCAAAGATCCCATTTGACGGCACCGATACGAGCTGAATCAGTCAAGCAAGGTCAGTGACCTACACCCACATTATAGAGACAGACAGGATCTGGTGTTACCGCAGAGAAGGATTTGTCTCTCTTTTCAACCAAGGGAGGAATGAATGGCTATCCTCCTGAATCCTGCCAACATGAAACTTTGCAGCCACCCTCTTTCAATGTCACCGCATCCCCGACAAGCCAAGTTAACGAAGGCTTTGATTAGCATCCACTGTCTTATTTTGGTTGCCATGGTAGCCTCAGTGCCCAGACACTTAAAGTACTGAATTGCAATAATGCATTTGAGATATCCTGTAGGACAGGTAGCAGCCCCACTGCATAAACGGAGATGCACGCACCATCTGCATCATTCTATCCAGTGAGTATGTGACACATTGTACAGCTAATCTGCTGATCGCAGCACAACACCTGTGTAACTTCAAACTGATCTAGATGTGAAAAGATGGTAACCTGTTCCAATGACCAGTTAAAGCTAATTGATCTGTTGCACGAAATACTAATGAGTCACTGAGAAAGGGGGTGGTGTTTGGTGGCAGGGGGGTAACTGTAAGGGGTTAATGTAGGCCAGGCCTAGTACAGTCTTAGGTATGCGTACAATGTTCAAAGTACCAAATACAGCATGTTAACACAGCAGTAAAGTGCATTTCTTATGGGGAGACAGGTAAGGAAGGAATGACATACCTTTTTCGTGATTCCTCTGAATGGAGTTTTAGCCCCTTCCACAGTTTCACGAAAACATCCACTGCATGAGTGTCTTTCATAGTGCAAATGAAGTATTTACACATTCAGACTTTATGATTCATTCCCCCAAAATAAAGTCAAGTTACAGTATTTCACACAACTGTCAGAGGCTGAGCGAGACAGTGAGCTCTTCATACCACTTGATAAAAGTAATTAGATTTTGTTATTTACATGAATCATTGACAAAATCTGCTGTTTTGACCTATCAATTTTCAATCAATTTCTTCTATAGTAACTTTTTGATCCAATGGACATTACTGCATACCGTTAATAAACCTCTTCTCCAGCAAAGGGGAAGTTTCACAGAAAGTTGTTATCACTGCCCAAACATATTTCACAGTTGGCAATGATGAACTCTTTCTGAAGGTGAGGGAGTCATTACTAAATAACAAGCAATGTTTGAAACCTAAACTAGTACTGATATCAAGGTAATCCACGCAAACACTCACAGAAACATGGTAAGAAATGATTAGAAATTCACGATCCCCCCATATGTTAACCCACAACAGGTGTGAAATACATTTAATTTTTTCATACTACAGCACATGAGTGAATAAGGTACCAGATCACTAGCAATTAATGCAACATGTCTAAAACCCTCAATGTGCAGCAGTATGAATGTCACAGAGAACAGGGACAAGAAATGTAAACATACCTTACACTAAATGAGCATATCAAAAAAAGCACATGGTGTAGTCATTTGTGGGTAGTCTTTTCTTCAATCCTTCAAGGCTTCATATACAGTATGATCCCTTTGGCACAACAACAGTGATATTGCAGTGAGTTTTTCATCTGCTAAGTTCCTTCAGGAGAGCAAAATTTGAACATTGCACTTCCTTTGAATGTTTTGTTTACAATCTGAAAATTTCTTTCGTCACTGGGTAGCACATTTCCACGACTGAGGAGAAGGGAAAACTGCTGATATGATCCACAGGGCAGAACTTTTGGACAAACTTGTCCTGGATTATTTGATGATCATTTTGAAATTGAGATGAGCTTCCCTTGCAGAAGGTTAGAATGTGATGGATTAGGATCCGAAAATGTTCAAACTTAGCAGGAGAAGGTAAAAGATAAATCAGACTTGCATAAACAGCCACAAATCGATTGGAAGACACAGGTTTTCAAGCAGCTTTTGTCATCCAATGCAGGTCACAAATGGTTACCCAGAGAATTCTCAGCCAAGAAAAGCTGTTTTTCCAGAGATTTTTCAACTCCCTGGAGATATCCACGAAGCCATAGGTCAACCAGAGTTATCACCAGCGGGTCTCCAATGAATACCTATCAAAATAATCCTATGAAAACTGGAAATACGTCGGTGATGTCATATCTTCTCACCTGATATCAAAAACATTTTGCTATAGTGTGTAGAATCAGTGAAACTTGTCCGAGATATGTAAGTTATCCACATTGTATCCTAAGGGTGTGTAATTGGTATACTTTACACAAACAAATCGTGGACAGAACTATAGACTGATGTTACCCACACAAAAAAAAAAATGATGTGGAAAAGAGATGCGTTGCACCAGGATCTGTTCAAGGTTTTGAAAATGACAAAAACTACCTATCTGGAAGATGGGCATGTAATTCTGAAATTTTGTGGAATCAGCATAAAACATAATTACATCATTTCTTTAACTATTAGTAGCCCCAGATTTCCCTTTCTCATCACAAGTCAACAAGAAATGATGACTTTGTTACTTTCGATGTGTGATGTAGAAAAAGTTACTAAAAGAAAAATACGAAAAAAAAAAAATCAATAAAAAATTTATAGGACCTTGATCTAGTTACAAAAAAAGTTCTGCAGCCTTTTCACAAGAGTTTTACAGTAAATTACGAATCTATTATCATGCACTCTCATACCAAAACTCTATAATCTGGCATTAGGCCAAACATGTATGTTAGTGGCTGTGACAAAAGGTTACAAGTACTCCTGGTACAGTAAATGGGAGTGCAGTTGTTGCATTGACACAGGTAAGTGAGGAGTGCGGCGAATACGTTTGCACCTGACATTTGTAATACAGTGCTAATGAGATTGCATTGCTGATTTAACTGAACAGATTCCAACATCAAAAGCTTGGATCTGTTTGAGGCATGATGACTTTATCCTATCCCAAGATACTTACTTCCTTAACCCCCCTAAACATTGCCATGGCAACACCGCATGAGTGTGGTACCTCAGTTCCTAAAAGGAAGCAAAACGAAAGCACTGTCATCTGGCATGCATCTGGCCTTATGCAATAAGACCTGCATGTTCAAGGCCCGACACTCTTGACCCCTGCAGGTTCCGAATAAATAATGCAATAAGACAGGGAAAATATCATCGGTAATACGCGATGTATGAATACACTCACAAGCCAAATGAGACGGTCCTAAGGAATTTTCTCAACAGCGAAAGAAGGATGTATCCTTTATTTCTTCCTTAATGTTTACAAAGTGATGGACTGCATGCTCAAAGAATTGAAGCAGAGTGAACATAAAGGTCATTGTTGACAACTGTTCTACTTCCTATGTGTAAAAGCTTGAAACGAAAATGACCTTTATAGTATTAGGCATTAAATTTTGCATGACACATCTCAACACCATGCTGGGACCATGCTGGGTGCGACACAACTCCCTTTTCCTTTTGGGCTTTGTAAGTCTCACATTACATGCTGTACTAGCAATACTCGAAAGTGAAATCTACTACAGGTGAGAAGTTACAAGTATATCACTCCCAAATGAAGTCATTGACAAATTTTTCGTGGGAAAATGTCTCCAGCAATTAAAATAAAGGTCTATACGACTCTCGGCTGCTGATCTGGAAGAAGAGACCCCCAACACGAGGTGGTCTTTGATGGCTACGCCATACAAGAAATGATCTGTTGACACGGGCACATGCATTTGCACACTGTGACATGTTAGCAGACCCTTAATTACAATGTTAGGGTAAGATGACACAATTTAGGAAGAGAACAGAAACTGGAGTCTTGTATCAGAAATGAGACTGGCACACAAGCTGACCATATCAGGCAACTGACAACAAGTTTTCCTTTCAGAGATGTTGCTTATGTAAACAAAAGAAATATGGAATGCTCTGAACTGAGCATTTATCCTATCTGAAACCTAATACCATACGTATTACACAGAGGAACGTGCCTCCTTGCATAACAGAAAATTGATCTGTTGTTTCCCCCTCTCCCCCCGGACAAAATCAGTGAATTTACTAGAAGCAAAGAGCTACAGTATGTTACTGAGAGGATGTTCTCCGTAACAGCTCCTTGTTCTTCTCACCTTCCAAAGTACAGTACACTTTCATGCATGCATCAACACATCCACCGAGGCCATATCACAAGGACAGTAGACATGGTTCCATGACAACCCAGTATGTACATCCAGGTGTAAAAGCAGACGAGATTCACGGTCATTCGACAAAAGGTCACTGACCATTGCTAGATTACTTTCTAGCATATTTTGAGGGCAATTCATACTAGAGGTGACCTTCCAATCTAATACAACAACCTATAGTGCTACACTGAACAGCAGCACTACACACTGATCAGGGCTGCTTGTGACTGATGATGCAGGGACACACTGACAGAAGTGAGGATATAATCCTAACCCACCTTCACTATACTGCACTCTAGCTGACAATCATGAAAGGTCAAATCCTTCTACAGTAGTCTAATTAGAAATAATAAAACAGATCCTCCGACCTACTTTACGAATTTCAGATTCAAAACCGGCACGTGGAAATTGAAAATGACAACTGCACGAGAACATCCACTACAGAGGAATGGAGAAATGGAGGTTTCTCCTAGGGCAAATTTATCGCTGGAAACATGAGGCAAGTACGTCTGCCCTTGACTGGCATACAGATGCAAGAGGTGCATAAGGTGCATGGAGACAGGTAAGTGTAGGAGTGATGTAAAAATGGAATTTACAAACTATGTATCTATGAGGGCTGCTTATGTACTCACATAGCACATTTTACAAAAGCTATATTGAAATAAGCTTTCATTGACGTACTGCAATCAGAAAACACATTGCAACAGGTCAAACGACAATGCTACTGTATGGCGTGTACAAGAGCACTAGCATGTAATCCCCACTGATCCTTACTCTTTGCTTCACTAATGCATTCATTTAGCCCTGCTCTAACTGCTCTCAAAATTAATTCTAGCATCATGCCCTCTAAGGGCTAGCAAGCTCTCCTTTGCCTTTCGCTCGAGTTAGCATTCAATTTGACACTAAATGACACGTAGACACTTCCCCTCATTCTCAGATTCTTTAAATTTTGTGTGAACAGATCTCACCTCTGGAGGAAACATATATACTGCATGGTACGATAAATCACAATAAGAAGATGCACTACTGCTTGGCTGGGGTCCATCATCTTGAGAAGTGGTAAACGTGTGGAAAATGCAATTGAAGGAAACAGCTGCACTGTAGGCTAAATGCACCAGTCCTCAGAACACTTGGCATGTACCAAAACGACAATATGAAGAAGCAAAGAAACTTTAAGAAACAAACAAAAGTGTAAAAAATTACCTAAAACTCACCTCAAGTCACCTCAAGGAAGAGGTTAAAAGGAAATGATATCTTGTAATACACAGAATGTTAGTTTGAAAATTCGAAATTCCAGGGTAGGAGTTTTTTAGGCCACAATAAGCTTGATGCCTATTGATCATGTAAACTTCCATAAGGCCTACTCTCTTGTTGAACTGCGGCGGTTATGCAACGCCAAGCTCGAATGATGAAAAATGCATCTTGTCCCCTTAAAAGTGACTGACTGTACGGACATTAGAGGCCGGAAGACATGATAAATCTCCTGCTAACTTTCTGAGCGCTCACTGAGCCGTATCCCCTCATCTCAGGGGGAGATTCGGAAGATCTGTGTCTTTCAATGAGAAGAGGAAGGACAGCACTTAAAATTCCTCCATTCCAACTGAGACTGGGCATATTGGATGGCTAGCTAGATGTATGACTTAATGGTTGAAGTGGCAAAACTGGCGACTGCCTGGTGGAGAGTGTGAGCTATCCACCTAACCATCTGGCAACATTGCGAGACTAAAATAAATCTGAAGCAGAGATGCAGCCTCTGGAACTTTTTTTCTCCATCGGTGGGGGGGGGGCAAATTTCAGCGAGATGAACAGTGAGAAACTTAAAGGGATATTCAGAGGCGTTCAATGTTGGACTTATTGGAAATGGTTTTAAGTCGCTCAGTTATGACCAAATGTCTACAATGTCTTGTCAACTCTTGATGTAGTTGAATACAAATGTGAACAAATTGTTGTACATATTTCCTGCAAAATACCTGTTTTTTTTTTCATTTTTTCTTTTACAAAATAGTCCCACATTATCTTTGAATGGTACTTCTGAACGTGTTTGTTAACTGTCAATGACAACGAAACTGACTGATAACTTCAGCTGAGTGTATAAATGAACATTATTTCTGGTAATGCAAATGAACATTGTGACACAAAGAAAACCAAAGAGATTTTCAGACTAATCCGTCCAGACAACTTGACGTTTTATTCTGTTGCTGGAAGGATTCATGAAACTTTACCGAAATTGGAAAGCTGTCAGTTCATAGCAAATGAGACTGCATCGAGGACGCAATTTTCACCGACAGAAGTGGAGGAAAAGTCGTAGTCATTTGCTATCGAGCACTTAAATTTGATCGACTGTAAATTCTGGTACAATTAATAAACTGAAAGGATCTGATGTCTCCTACTGCACGACTGCGCATCGACTGCGCTTCAGGTAAAAACCATAAAATCTGGAAACTTTGCCTGCAAAAGATGATGCAAGTGAAACAAATGTCGCAAAAGATATACTGTTAAATATCAAAGCACCAATCAAATGTCACCTGCAGATGGCAGGCTGACGCCACATGAAGTCTCCCGACTTGACGTGTTCGTATCGTGCCTTTTCAGCGAGACTCCGTGCCCTCCTATTACTTGCGCACGTAGCATGCAGGGAGTGTTGCCTGACACTTCCGCAATGTCAAGGAATTGAATGTAGCCATTCTGCAAGCCGAAAACAGAAATGCGCTGCAAGCTGAAAAGTTCCCTCCCACCTCAGAATATTGTGTCTGAATTAAGGATCAACGTAAAAAGAAAAAGCCGTCGTTTACTCTGTCCAAATTAAGTCTGTTCAGAAGATGACTATGGAAAGAAAGCTTGAACAAGAAGGCATCTTTGCATGCCTTACAACAACAGGAAACCGCAAAACCGCAAGATGGATTCCAAAAACTACACCAGTTCTATGAAATCATATTAAATCCAGACTGGATTGAACTTTCAACAGAAATTGGTTACACTGATTAATTGACAAAATCAAAATCAACATTTGCTGTTGCGTAGTAAACTGTCATTGACATGGTTACAAAAGATCGTATCAATGGAACTGCAACATGACCCATGTAAGTCAATGACCTGCTAACTTCCTAACCTATTTTTATCATTCACCAGTAACTTTTACGGAGCAATTGATGAAATTTCAAAAAACCAAAACACCCTGGGTGTGAATTTGCATGACAACACCACATTGAGAGCAACATGATGCTCGGATCATTCTCTCTACAGTCTTTTTACACATTGCTCTATCTGGAATTTGAGATGTTTTCAACGTAACCAACACTTTGGTTCCAAGTGAATTTCCTTTACACATGAGGAATCCTAGTATATCGATCGAAAAGGTTGAAAACTTGACGATGGCAATAGAATTTCGCAGATGCAAACGCAGTGCAAAAACTTCACTGGCAGACCAAAAGGCTGGCAATTACGGAAGGGCGGTGACCAGATACACACACACACAAATTGCCAGATGCTAGACCATGGTCAATACGGTAATGCATAGGTTATATGAGGTGAGGGAGTACGCGCTGTGAATTACTATTTTACTACGTTGCAGATCAGTGTACATGCACAGGTGCATGTACAGTATACATTCCTAAACCTGGAGCGCTCAGGTAACGTTACTGACATCCAGTATCGCTAAAGGTCTACTGGCATAAATGGAATATCACAGACAGACAGACAAACACACACACAGACATGCACACATACATAACAAACAAGCAAAACAGACAAACACACCAACACACACCTACACATGAGTACATACAAGTGTTGAGTGGCACAATGATGTTACCTGGTTTTTCTACCATTCAATATAATGCTTGTTCTTTCCCAGTTTGTACAACACAGCCTTTACAAACCACACTGCAGAAACAAGGGCACATTAATTATGTACCATAGGCCTCACTTTACATTAAACAGTGCCACACTGTGTGTCACTTGTGGAGCTCTGAATTCATTATTTGACAGAAGCAGGTTGATGGCATGATAGCCGAAGTGTGACATAGTTTAGGCCAACACAGGGGATACACACCGCTCGCAGCTAATATTTCAGAACAGTGGTAACAGTAATACATTGAAAGGTATGTGTTGCACGATACTTCATCGAATGCAGTGACAGCAACAAGGGGGTATTTCCCCCAGCCAGAGCCTTTGCCTCCCCCTGTTCCCACTCAGCTCAAGTGACCTGACAAATGCATACATACAGTTTACATGTCTACTACCAGTTTATATTCATATCTCTCTGTAGGAGGTCCATGAGACTTAATTTTTCTCCCAGAGATATGCTAAAACCTTAGAGTTTCCAGGGGCTCCTCCCACCTGGACCCCCAGCAGACTTTGCCTAGGACCCTGCAAGGGGTTGTAAGTTTTCATATTCAAAGTATACTATCCTGAATCTTAAGTTTTCACCCAGAGATATGCTAAAACCTTGAGAGTTTCTAGGGACTTCTCCCACGAGACTTCTCCAACAGATTTTGCCTCTGGACCCCACAAGGGGTCGTTAGTTTTTGTAAGTTTTCAAGTTGATTTGAAGTACACTATCCTGAACATTATTTTTTCACATAGAAATATGCTAAAAACTCAGAGATTTGGTGGACATAGGGGCCTTGTGACTCCATATGGGGTCCTAAGTTGACACCTTGTAGGGGATCTTTACGTATACATGATGCACTTTGAACTAAAATATACCTATCCTGAGATTTAATATTTTCACCCAGAGATATGCTAAAACCTCAGAGCTTTCTGGGGGCTTTGACCCCTGGACCCCCACATGGGCCCTGGACTTCACTACTCGCTGACCTTGTGCTTCACGCTTGATTTTTGCCCTTCTCCCAACAGTTTCTTTTGCCCTCTATTTGCCCCCCAAATCTAAAATCCTGTGCCAAATGTGCCTTAAAAGAGATTATAATCCCCTCCACCTGTCTGTTCCCATTCCTCCATTTTTCCTTTCCAACGATCCCATTCATTTGGAAAAATACATCAATCATTCAGATGAGGGTATTGTAAACTGCACAATAGGAGGACTGCAACCAAATGATGCATTTGACAGGTATGAATATTCATGACATGATTAAGACCTGAGGTGTGAAAAATTAAAATGCTTCTTTAATAATTAGCAATGATATGCACTACTTGTATGTAGGCCTGGTATTGATCAAAAGTAATTAAATGTACAGCTTATGGACATTTAATGGTCTTAGCATATAAGGAGGACTATCAAGCATGAAACTCAAAATGTGTTCACTCATAATTGTAGGGCTATATCAGATGAATAAAGATTGCACACCTCTTTTGCACTTTAACACTAGGTCATACACTAAAGCATAAATCAGAGTTTACTTTAATGTTTCAATCAGCAGAAATCCTCCACATGATGCAACAATTTAATCAATTGAAAGAGGAATGACAAAACACACTTTATTTCTGCTGTGCCATTTGCATGATTGCTTTAACGAACTAATTCAGCTAAAGTGTTCTGTGTGACAGGTCATTGGAAATGTTGTCAAGATGCAACTGGTTTTAATATTAACAACTGATGAACATTCACCCCCCTCTACACAGGGAAGACTAGACATTAGGATCATGATTAACACTGAAATCTCTGGAAAAATCTTTTTCAGATCTAAGCCGAACTTAGGACATACTGCGCCTTTTCAATCAGCATACACCAGACATGATATGCTCTTACCTTCGATGACCAGTCCTGACTGCTTCTACCAAATCGCTTTCTCCACACAGATTATTTTAAGTGATCTCTTCATCCCTTTGTCTCCATCTCCCACCCTCTGTCTCTCTGTTTCACTTATCTCATTAGCCCAGCTCCTGGTCTACAAATGGTGCCTCTCAATTTCGTATAATTAATCCCATTTATTGATGTGTCGCTGATGATGGGGGGGGGCATCCTTTTCAAGTGTACTAATTAACATTTCTGTTTACCTGGTCAGCCTGGACAACTCTCAAACAAATCAATGCCTTGAGGGCAATAATCGGCGTGACGTGAGCGAGGCCAAAAACAAAGAAAAGGGAAAAATCAAGGAGAGAGAGGAGGGAAAAAAGGGATGGGAGATGGAACGACTCTCAGATCGCCGACATTTTTTCTCGGTGTCCAGTTCATGCAAGGTTCAATGATGAAAACATATATCAGCTAATAACGGTACGGCTAACGCAGAATAGACGTACATGCATGGTGCACGACTGCATGAAGTACGATACGATATCAATATTAGATCAAGGGTCATAGACACATGGAGGGTACGCAGAACAAGTGGAATGTAGGAGGGAATAAAAATCCGGGTGAAAGCTCTGCAGTATGACTGAAAGCAATGTGCTATTTCAGTAATAATTTTCCTATATTCTTTTTTTTTTATTTCTTCCTTTGAGATGGTCAGTCTCATGCAAGTTGAGAGTTCTGAGCAAAAAGTATACTTATTTCCGTTTGCTCCCATAAACCAGACTAATTTCATCATCGTATAAAGAGGAGGAATACCTGAGCATCAAAGAAAATTGAAAGCCAGCAACGGAATGGTCAGTGTAACAATTCTTTCTGTCACAAGTATTTTATTTCATCTCAAATTCTGTGAAAGCCACCCGATGCTTTTCTTGTCTCGTTTCCCCAAAGGTGCAAATGAAAATCTATTCCCTGCTGTGAAATACAATGAAAATGTTTTTATCTGTGAAAGTTTCATGCGGGCTTTTTACTGCAGCATGTGGTATTGTCACAGGGACAGTTTCCCTTACTTGAATAGGTCATTCATGAGTATGTCTGACTTTTCCATTATTGTCCACAACAAACTTGCTCTCTGCATACCAGGAATAAGGAATAGCACAATGAGCTACTGTACTTGACATTTCCATCCCTGCTTATTCCACCATGTTTATTCACAAAGTTACAAACTTACTGCTGCCATAGCTCATGGTGAGAGAATATTTATTATTAAGAAAGGACTACAGAGTTCCAATAAAATAACAAAATGGCACCTGTGGCAGACACAAAGTCATTTTTTTCTATTTAATGCAATGATCACCCATGGTATGTATTGTATAATGTACAAATGACTTTGACTTATGTCCTTGTAATAATCTTCTTTTGTAGCTTTCATGATGCAAAACATATAAATAATAAAACATCATGCATAATAAAAGACTACATTAGCGTACGGTTTTAGAACGTAGCAGCGTACATGGCCGCAAGGAAATTAAAATGCAAGCTAAGACTGTGCCAACATTAGTCGCCTTTGTAAGAACTAGTAGATTTTAAGAAGTCTGATATTTCATGTAAATATCCATCCACATTCCATTTTTATGAGGGCATGGGGGGTGGGAGAATGAGAGGAAGAGAAAATGGCAAAGACATCCATCATGAATCATCAGCCCATACATAATGTTCACACTCATCAACCAATTTACTTTGGGAATAGTTATCCCTCCTGAACGACCACAAGTGCTTTTACAGGCAGAGCAACTTTCATAATGATATGAACATACACAAAAGTGTGGCAATTCCAAGGGTAAATCCGCAGACAGTATATTTTTCTATATTTTCTTTACAAGTACTTTTCTTTCAGCAATCTTCTTTTAACATTTGCTAAATTTGGACATTTTATACAGGATTGCTTGTGAATGCTGGCCTATTCATCAGCTTAAAGTGCCATTAATGTCCCACTGACAACATTTGAATGAGAAATAACATTGCAACATACCAGCAGTGTTTCTCATTTATTCTATGGTTTGTGCTCTTTTTACTCCAGTGCAGTCACTGCACAGGCAATTGCAAGCTATCATGTCACTAGAAACTTGCATTTCAGCATTCCCAATTACAATTTAAAAGCGTAACATCAGACAAGTTACTTCTCCCCTTGTTTCAACCACTGATGCTGTTCCTCATCTTTGCATGGAAGTTTCCCTGCACCCTTGCAGGCAGTGATTGATGTAAATGTTCTGCAGAGGATCTGATGCTCCCCTGACGTATGTTAACAAAATTACTACTACCCTTACACAAAGTGCAAGTCCAGGGCATGTGGTATTTTGAAGGTGTTGCCAGTTGTACTTTCCTTTCAAAATTTGCAAATCATGACACAAAGGGAAACATCCCGAGGAGTTCAAGTTTTACATTAATCTTCTGAAAGAAAACAGGCTTGAATACCAAGACTGTTCTCGGAAACATCTCAATAGTTCACCTTTTACGTCAGGCCATATTAAATTTCCATGAGCTTTATTTGGTCCTTGTAGCCCTTCCACATATCACCTAAACATATTCAAAGTGAGAATATCAAGAGATTTCTAATGCCAGTGTCGCACACTCTCACCGTTTCGAGAAGATCGAGGGCAAAGGCCTTTGGGAGGACAGTTTTGGAGGACTAACTGCTTCAGCTGGTGAAGTAACATGTGGGGTCAATACTGACGTCACTTTGATGATTATTTCAGCTGAAGCCTATAACCTACAAGGACAAGCTTTCTGATACGATTGGTACATGATGGAAACCTTATTGTAAATTGCAGTAGAAAATACATACAAGGTCGTATGCTAAACTTCAAGCCACAAATCAGTTTCAATTAAGTACAGGTGGTGATATTTGCAGAATGTTTCACATGAACGTTTCAAAATGAGAAGAAAGACAATGGATTCTGCCATTGCTGTTATCACTTGAGGGTCATTTAATTACCTTTGCTGGATGATTGATTCAGAGAGAAATCATGCAAGGCACAAACTCACAGAGAACACACGTATATTCGCATCTTAAGACACACAAATGCAACATATAACCAATGACCATATCACAAATAACCAATCAACAGCTTTGCAAACTTCAGGTCATTCTTCCAAAAGACACAAAACTACATTCAATTACCAATTCCAACAATTGCGATATACATACATCATCCAATAACCCAGATCATGCAATATGACTGCCTGGCATTGAACTGAATGAATGAACTCCTCATGTCAACGAAAGAGCCTTTTGCCTATAAAAGTTTTCACACTTTTGTACTGCAAATGCTTAGGCATGCCCAAATACAAATATACCTACAACATGCATCCTCCCTTAAGCTTTCTCAATAATGCCATGGCTTAGTGACCTACAAGTTATCTTGTTTTAAGCAATGTCTGTAGGAACATATGCACACATTGCAAGAATTTATGGAAAAGGGATTTGATGAGGGAAAAAAAAAACTTGAAGCTTACCTACTAACTTTCAAAATATTATGTTTTGTTTTCCTTACTACCAGTACTCAAATTGTGCGGATTACAACGTAACTTTCTGCCGTAATCTGTGTATACAGTGCAGATACGGTCTGTGATAAAGGCTGAACTTGCGTTACTAATGTACAATCAAATACTTGATTATTTACATTTCATCTCCTCTTCAAGGATACAAAATCATGCTGACTAGCCAAAAGACGTTTTCTCCCGTTGTTTACTTTAGGAAAGGTTAAAGGTACACTGTGCATGCATTCAATAACGGGGAAAGAGCTCACATTTGATTTTTTCAAAGGAGGAGCATCTTAGGTCATTTCCTGATTTGGAAAGTTCAAGACTGAACTTTTGATTGAAAGTTTCAAAATGGAGGAATACGTCAACATGTTTAAACAAATAATATCTTGGCTGATTTTTTATGGGTTTTCAGAGATTTGAGTTCCTTTTTTAACTTATTTCCACATCCTTGAACAGTAAGTGCATGAAAGTTGCGTGTCATGAGTTAGTTTATGAACAGGACTCAGAAAGGTTACTAAGATGATAACATCCAATAATCACCAGCAACTCATTACCAATAACAAAAGTCTCTTCTCCTTTTGTCAAGTCCACCACCTGTCATAAGCCCCCCACATCAAACCCATCTCCCAAAATGTCCTGATCCTCAAGGCTAGTATTAAAAGGGAAAGGTTTCAACTTTTGCACAGCAAGAACATACACATATGTTCTCCTTTAGCCTATATCACAAACTCAGGTAAATCCAACATCACTTGCATAGCACAAGAAAAAGTTCTCAAATAACTACAATAAGGCAATATTTGCAAGAAGGTGGAGGTTACTTTTAATCATGAGCGTATACATCATATTTCTCTTTCATGGAGTGTCCATGACAGCTTTAAATCTATTTGCGACAAGGAATCCAAATCTTTCACTTTGCTGAGAAAAACACTAGAATAATAATAATAAATGGAATGTTTATCCTCATTTAAAGCAATGCACTAAAAATGATATGAGACTATCAGTATTATCAATACCATGTTTACAATTAAGCAATATAGTTAAAATGGTCTGGATGAGACGTGGAACTGGAGAATTTGCTGCCATAATCACATTCAGGACTCTTCTTTTAATGAAAGAAACAGTTTTATTTGCTACAAAATTAAATAATCCCTGAACTAAATGACTATGGTGAGTTGAAATCTGCCTGTTACTTTAACAGCAAAAGACATCGGTGTAAAGGAAGTTTTATCACGAGGGGAATCCTTTGAATATTTTCTCACGCAAAATCCTCCAAAAAAATAAACATTCATGAGCTGCGAGATGGGTAATTACTCTTAAATCTATTTATGCTCCTTGATGTTAAACACATGCCACTTCTTCGCCAAAATGCTGTGTTGAAACAGGGCGGACCTTGCCATTCATCTCGGGTCAATCAAATACCCACCTGCCAGGTTGGTCAATGGGTAAACTGATTCCAAATGAGGTGAATATCAGACAGATGATGCAAAAAAAAAAATTCCCTATCTGCTTCAGGGACACAGAGATGTGACTTCATTAGCAGCTTATAGATCGATGAAAAGATGGCGAGCGGTTTTTGAGGTGCAATAGCACATGAATGTGCTCTTCGTGCTCAACCGGCTCTCACGAAAGGTTTTGATTGTAGCGGCCTGGTGGTTTGACTGAACGATACACGACAACACAACTACAAGATGTTACATGCTCATAATAAACGATCATCTGGGCACAACATATTACAGATTTGTTACCTTTTCACTTTCAAAGGGCAGGGATCCAATTGGACATGTCACTGTAGAGCATGGATCCGATGGGACATATGTTACAGTGGAGCAGGGATCCGATTGGGCATGTTAGGGCAGGGACCTGATTGAACATATTTTGGCAGGAATCCAAATGGACATGTAGGTCATGGATCCCATTGGACATGTAGAGCAGAGATCTGAGCGGACATGTTACGACAAGGACCTGATAGGACATGCTACAGTGGAGCAGGGATCCAAATGGACATGATATGGGGCAGGGATCTGATTAAACATGTTTGGGAAAGGATCAAAATGGACATGTAGGTCACAGATCTGATTGGACATGTTAGGGCAGGGATCTGACTGGACACTGACTGGACACTGACTGGGATCTGAAGGGATCTGACAGGGATCTGACCGGACAAGATCCTGATAGGACATGTTACAGAGGCGCAAGGATCCAACTGAACATGTTAGGACAAGGATCCAGTTGAAGATGTTGAACTATTGCAGGAGAGCTTCGATTTTTGCATCTCCACTGAACGTGTTAAATTTTGAAAATACATGTAGGTTGGGTTTAAGCCTCCATTGCTAGCTGCTTACATTACAGTAAGTCAAAACCATTACACAAGTGGCTGATGGTTAATTCTGTCTATTATTCACTGTTGTGAATGTCATTTAATGGCACCTGCATAAGCCTGAACAGCAAAATAACATAATTAATGTAACATGCATCATGTTCCAACATATTATTTTGATTTAAACTCATAAATCGGCAGCCGAAGAAGATGCCACTTTTTTAATTGACCTTGTGGATTCTCAAAGAGTTAAGTGAATTGCATCGTTACGTAAATGACTTCTTTGACACATTTTCTCACTCATACATGCAACAAATATTTTTGTGGTAGGGGAAAAACAAAACCCATTAATCCACTCTTGTTGAAGTTTTTTCACTTACCAAGTTGGCAGTCAGAAAACAGTTTTGTCTAGATGAGGAAGTTGCCACTATTGTTACCGGAATAATCATCATGCTTGTGAAAGTGGCGAATTTGTGATAGGTAGTAACTAGCCACAAAGCAAGCTGGAAACCTATTATCTAGCTGTATACACTCAAAGTACGCAGATAGCCTTTGCTTGGCCTTGATCCTTTGCGAACCTTTTGATCCCAACAAAATCAACCTACACCAGTAAAATTTAGCTTCAGCCTTAAGTCTGTTGATCCTACAAGATAAGCTCAATGTTCAAGCCTTTCTCTAAATATTCCAGAACCACTTCACCTTCCAGGGACGACAATCAAGGGAATCTTAAGTTGCTAGTATTCTGTTGTTTGGAGTTCTCAGCTGTGATTACCTGAAGTATACAAGGGAGGAGTACAATGAAAGGGCAGAAAGACTGCAGCTTCGTGCAAGAGGATTTTTGGTTATTAGGAGGTTTAACAAATGAATGTACAGACAGCTGGTGTGAGCTAAGGAGTACTAAGTTAAAAAAAAAATGTTCCACTGTAAAGCAACACAAACAAACGTTGCATGGACTCAAAGGGATACTCAAAAGGCTTCAGAAAGCACTAGGGTGGAGTCATCTGCCATTTAAGGAGCTACACAGGTAGTCAGATAGAAATACTGCATTGTCTCTTTCTGTTTGGTTTATTTTGACAAGTGTGCAACCCAAATCTTAAAGAAAACTTATAATGTAAACTATGACTTCTTTTCCGAATCTCTGTATTTATCCAAGGTTGTACGTTTGAGACGGGCAATCTGGGGTGGTTGCATGGTGTATGTGTCTCCAGAATACTAGAAGCACTTAAGTATATAGTTTTAGTTTAAAATATGGTAACGATAGCCCCACTCTGTGTCTGAGCCATTTGGCAAGCAAAATTTTTCAAAAGGTGGGACACCCCTTTACAACCTTCCCCTCCTGCAAGAAAGGCTACTGGAAGCAATCAAATACTAAATGGTGTGCCCTGCCCCCTCCCCTCCCAACCTCCCAAAGCCTTAACTCTGGACACAGGTCTGCTGCTACCATGTCGGTTTCTAAAAACATTCTTTGAAAGATGATACCTACTATTCAATAATGAAAAAATGTTTTACAGAATACATGAAAGCTAGGTCTCTTTTATACAACTGTCTGACTGTGAGAAAATTATGATTTGGTTGATGGAACATGATGGAATATAATGCTGAAAAAATCCTAGAAAATGAACCCCAAATTTGTGCTTTAACTAATGGTCAATGGTATCATAAAATTGCAGACTAGTCCTGAAATAATTGCTGCAGAATACCAACATAACAACCTCTAAATTACCACACGTCAATTTTATGTCTACATCCTTCCCCCCCCCCCCCCAAAAAAAACTGCACCTACCTTTATTTGTAGGACATATCCTCTGACACATTCCACATTGATGAATACTGCATCCCTGACACATCATTTACAGACCATCATCGACATACCGCTAAACGATCAAGATTTCAACGTCACATGCAAAAGTGCATTTGATTCAGGCTCAGTAGCAGGCAGTATCGCACAGTCGCAGGCAATATCCCACTGCACCATGTAACAAGATCCCTTCAACAGCAGAACAAGGACAATATGAATTCACAGATACTCAGGGTTAAGAAATCAATTATGTCTTAAACAACAATTACCTGCCTGAGAATCATAGAGGTAAGACAGCTTTTAGATAATTCTTGGTGAATTTCAATATGCCTTAGTACTGCAGTAATATTATCATTTTGTTGGGAAACTTTCAGTTGTTGCAAATTAAATGTTACCTGTGCCTCTGAAACTGACAAACAACATAATGCGTACCCCTTCAGCTCATCTTCACAAGATGAACGTGGCAGCTGTCATAGCGTCGATACATAACCACGAAGCAACCGACAGAAATGACACACACAGTACAGAGACAAAACTCTTTGCTCGGTCACCTGACGACCTTTCAGAAGAAGACGACCCACACTGTATCTCTTTATGTAAAGAAACCTCACAATATGAAGACCAACTTCATAGATACATTGGCGATATCAGTTTCAAATGGACTTTTGCTGCTAGCTTGCACCTGAACAGTTTGATCACATGCAGGTAAGGCAGGTCAATGAACCTGACACGAGTGTACGAGAGGATATCAATATTACATGACTGGCAGCACACATGAACGCAGTCATTAGTCTTACTCCATCGAAGGAGGCAAAATAAATAACTTGACATACGTGTGAAATAAATAAGCAATGAAGAATACAAACATACCACGAAATATCAACGATCACAACACTGGCATATGACAGCCTCGAAAGACAAAATTGGTTTACAGGCCGACGGTTTGTTTACGCTCTGGGGCAGGTGGGTTCCTCGTAACTCATAATTGACAGAAGTAAGTAACAGGGAGCAGCTCCGTACGCTGCTACGAAGAATCGATTCTCACTGAAGTGGGATTACAGTGGTGCGTCTATGAGTTGCGTTTCGTTCGTCGCACGATTGCGGTCCGTTCCTACCGCTGCGTTTGCAGTTCACTGTGCATATAGCACGCATAGCATAAGGACAGGACAGTGAGGTGCACATGTGTGGTGTTACCATCATACAATCCAAGGATGGTGACTAGTCAAGTCTTGAACCCCATACCTATAGCCTATACCTACATCACATGTAAAGGCATGTGCTAATATTTAACACACAAGTATTCACACCATGAATGCAGACATAATTATGGTCTAATTTCTTCAGCACAAGGGAACGGCCAACAGTAGAAATTCATGTATAATTCTCTAAAGCTTGTAATCTTGCTCAAGGCAGATATACTGACACTGTTTTGGTGCATGTATATGTTGCAATATTTGACATTTATTACATACATATCTATTAAAGGAGGACAGGGATTGCAAAATATATGATACATAACTCTTTGTACTTTCTTGCTCCATATCCTGTTACACAGATTTGTGGCACAGTATGATCAACCAATAACAAATTTTGTTAGAGAGTGCCCCAGTAGACAGAAAAAACCGTTAATATTTGAATTTTGTGTATGTTGTAGCCCACAAGATAATATTAATGAGTACGTCTTTTATGCCTCCCCTAGCATGAACACGGAATGTTGTTTGGTCGAAGGTTATCAATGCATGCCTGAACTCTGCAGGTAGACATTGATGGCCTTCAATCAACAATGTTTTTCTACGAAGTTAAGGAGAGGCATTAAACACGTACTCATAAACATTATCTTATGGGCCACAACATAAGAAAATTTAAAAAATTAACAGTTATTCCTCTCTACTGGGGTGCTCTCCAACAAAATTTGTCTCTAGCAAATCATTTTTTACCACAAGTCAGTTACATAGATATGCTTCTACTCGATTTGGAGAAGGAAAGAGCAAAAATTTAAGTGAGATGTATTTTAGAACTCCCAATCCTCCTTTAATATTGCCATCTCTATATGCCCGGGGACCACTTCAGTTTTTCCATGTGGCCGTAGGAACTTTTAACCCCAAATTGCATCACAAATTTCGCTCGCTGTTTTTTCGTGTCACAAATATTGCCTCGCAAATTGCCATGCCTTACTGGATTGATTATACCTTGTATCACAAACATTCGTGTGTAAGGAAGGATTAAAGTACTTGTGATTAAGACTTCATCATTACTTTGTATTTTTCTTTGGAAGGAGTGTCCTGGCATCTGTGTGGCTCAGGAAGTCACACCATCATACAATACAAGTACTGCATACAGCACTTGATACCTATTAAACTGTGGTTTATATATCACTTGAAGTCACCAGGTGTTTAAGTAATTGTCTCTGGACTTTATTAATTATTATCTTTTAAAACATCAAGATCACGTGTCCATGCATGCGCAAACTGTCTTTCACTCATCCGCTAATTGAGGATGAACACTGCCGACAACCATCCACACCTTCGGGTCAGTTAACTCGCAACAAAATGAGATTGGATGCTATTAAAATAATCACATTAACAACTTTTGTAATCCCCATTAAAATGCACGCTTGGTTTCTTTCTAATCTGCTGGATCTCACATGGCCAGCTGCAACATTATTTGAAGCACCAGATGCGCAGATGGAAATCTGCCAATGATAAGAGATGAAAAGATGTGATGCTGGGGAAAGTAGGGAGGAGAACATAGAAGTTGAGAGGTCTAAGAAAAGTGCCTTGTGGTGATGGAATGTGATCTATAGCTTGCAACTAAAAATACCAAATTATTCTCACAGCATACATGCATTCACCCTGTGTAAGTTCACACAGTACTTAATTAAGATTAAAGTTAATTCATTGATGACAGCCAGTAAAATGTTGGATAGTGCTCTAAGTTATTTAAAGTGTAATACTTATGGATTTGGTGAGTGCTACACAAAACAATGTCACTGCAAGAATCAGTCTTATGTTTTAAATGAGACATACTAATCACCCACCAATGTTTAGCTGGTACTTACCTTACTGTTGGCTGAATATTTGTTACAGTAACATCAATACTTGTATGTTTCTTTTATTCCAAAATGTAGACAGCAATATTTGTGTTTGTTAGAGAAACAACAACCTGAGTCAAAAGGACAAATAAATCCTTGAAATCTCCAAGAGCAAAATGCGGGAAGCTGTACCGTGTAAGAATTCTGAAATGAGTAAACTAATGGATTCCATGAATGTGGCAGAAACTGAAATCTGTGACTAGGAGGCACATGCCACCTGGGAACAAAAATCCAAGGACACCAAGTTGGGCAAGAATCATGACAAACAGTGACCTGAGTGATTTTAAAGAGGTGATAACTTCTTGGCAGATAGTTGCCAAATTTGGGTTCCCTTATGTTGCTGTTCAGGCCAGTTGCTTGTGTAACAACTGACTTTTGTATTCAAAATACTTTATTTAGTTAGTGTATGCCAAAGTGAGAATGAAGGTCATTTTGAGAGGTCAGCAGCAAGTCAAGATTCATCCATTGTTGCAGCTGGTGACTTTTGACTTTCCGAAAATAACTTTCCCAGAACTGTTATACAAAAAGATAGCTGATTTATGATACCTGTAGAATCTGAGATGAAATGCAAGGAAACAAACTTTTGGCATTTAAGTCACCAAGCCAAACCCTCTACTGTAAGTACTCTTTTTTTTATGTTTGAATATCATTGAATAAAATCATTGAATAAAAGTGTAAAGTGGGTAATATCCAAGTACCCTTGGAGAATGATGTTGACAATGATACCATGATCCCAGTTAGGTTCATTCTCCTAGTAGGAAAATATAAGTGTAACGATCGCAATGTCAAAGCTATTTATGAAGAATATAGTACCGGGCAACAGCACTGGCAGATATCAACACTGGTGGTGACTGAAGAGTGCAAACAGCGGTACTGTCCATACAAGATTCCATACGGTGGTACCATACATCTTCCCAAATTGATATTATGATCCATAAATATTGTGAGAAGTGAGTGACCATGGCAGAAATGCAGTTATGTTCAACATGTATACCTCTCACATATCTTTCGCCAGTACACAGATGATCATAGGATCTCGATGCGGGCGCATGTTTTGATTTGTAGGTGTACCTGTGTTGTTGGTATTTAATAAAGCAACAAGTCCACTTCAAAAACTATTTCACAGCTATCACAAAAAAGAAGAGTCACTTGAGTGAAGAGTCGTATCTTCTCCTAGCACGATGCAAATCTTATCTTCAAAAATGAACAGAACAAATACCATGCAGTACACAGCTAACACAATGTGCTCTGGACCATCATCATACCAGGTCGGAAAACAATGGTTCCCATTTTATCAGAATATAAAATTTAACTAGAATTTTAATAGCTCTACTCTCTATACTCACCGATAATAATCAGTGTAACCATATGATAAGTATTTATCCAGACTGAATGCACATTCAGGTTAGCTTGTAGACAGGTATGCAACCGATACAAATTCAACCCTTTGGAACTAGGTTTAGTTTACGATCAGTACTCCCTTCTTCACTGCGTAATAATCCAACAAGACTATGATGATTCAAGCAAGGCCATACCTCCACATGAGAAACCATTCTGTATTTTACTTCTCCATCTTCTGGTCATGCTCCACTTTTTCCTCCTCAAGCTCATGCATGATGTAGATCTCTCATCCAGAGAACCTGCTAGTTCACCTTCGTGAAAATTTCGCACTTGTCGTCTTTCTACAACAAACCAAGCCACTGTACGGTGTTCTTGTAGCAACAGCTAAACCGTGAGCCCTGCCCGGACGGCCTCCAAGCACGAAAAGTCAAAATTCATGGGCTAGTGATGGGCACTGGGTTGCTAGCACCATACATCAAGAATGGACAATTGCGATAGCCAATCTACTTTGATCACTGTGCCTCATACTAGCCGACCTGTGATGTTTCACTGTGGTTATTACACTACCAAAGCCAGAGCTGAAGGACTGCTTATGGAGGTGAAGGGAAGTGGAACGAATCTCTGAGCAAAACAACGAACCCGATTTTTTGTCCCCTGGCTCCTTTCTTGCTCACCGGACCGAATCCCTCGAAAACACTGGCGATGATGTCATCGGTGCTGTGGAAGCTGGCTGCCGTCTCTGAACGCTGTGTACTACTGATGAAGAAGCCAAGCCAACACAATCCAGTGCATGCATAGAGAGGATACTAGGAGAGCAAAACAGTGCTCATGAGAATTTGTTTGTCTCCATCTCATTAGCTCGGTAGAGGAGACAAGGAACACTCGAAGTGTGAGGGGCAGAGAGAGCTGCAGGTGACTCTGCTACTGCTGCAATTGCACTAGTGAACAAGGACCCAAATTTCTCTGTGAAAGAGCTCAGAAACAGATTTTAGGCTTTGGGGGAACTTGAAAGGATGTTTGAAGCACCTGTTTTTACACCTTTTAGAATCAAAATAAGAAAAGTCTTGGGATTTTTCAGCAAAACAGAGAACTTGAACACTATGCATATAATAGGGCAGGGTATCTCCAGCTGGAACTTGAAACTAGGACATATATAGAAAGCTGCCTATTATAAGAGACCTTGTGTGAAGAGCTTGTAATACTGAGAGTTCAGACAGTGTCAAAGTGGTTAACTTTAATTGAGAATATCTGAAGACTTGTTTGTCTTCATAAATGTTTACATATATCTGCTCTAAATGGCCTGCTTATTATTACATGCTATGGCATGTAAAGTTTCCTGATTGTTACGAAAAACTGGTGACCTGCCAAAGTCATAAAACTGTTTCGGCATCTGTGGTGTAAACATGAGCTTTGCTACCTTCAATTATGTGCTTGTGTGGTGTGTTAACCTTCAATAAGAATCAGTGTGCAAACATGTTAGGTATAGCAGGTAATATGTAACACCTAAAATGTTGACTTACCATAAAATTCTTTCACAAAATAAGCTGAATAATTTTTATGAGGGGGAGGGATCATGGGGGTGGGAGAACCAGGGGGAAATTATGCAGAAGTGAGAACAAACAAGACCATCTATGTACATCTCTCTCACAGTGCAGGGAGGGATTGAGACAGGACTTGGAAGGTTGACATGACTGTGAGACAAGGGATGGAAGAGAAAAGAAAGGTACAGTGGATGGAAGAGAAAAGAAAGGTACAGTATGGGGACTGGGAGTGACATCATCAAATGGATGGTGTTTGCAGAGGAAGGCTACTATAATGTCAAACTGAATGTGAGTAAGGTACTGTACTATGATCTTCTATTTATACATCCTCTGAATAGGGGGAAGGGACAGTCAGCTGTTAGCCTACATGCCAGTGGGAGGGCGGGGGGGGGGGGGGGAGAGATAAACTGGAAGAGGACAACTATGATTTAAAGGTTTACTGGGTAAACTAAAACAGGAGGACCAGAATAATACAGGAGGGGGTATGTAATGATTTGTGCAGACTATCCTTACAAAGGATTGTGGTTTGTGGTTTCCTTGTTATCTTGGAAATACTCTTTAATGTAATGGCAACTTGCTTGTCTGCAAACATTGCAAATACAGTGGGTATGAAATGTTTGCATACATCTTTGTGACATGCAGATGGGGTATGGCATAAGGGCACTTCTAATCAACAAAGGAAGGCTACCACTGAATCTGCAGAATGTTGACAAAATTGGCCCATTCAAGAGATATAACAACCTTTTTTCCAGGAATGGTGTGGGAGATACTCCTGTGACATATACTGGTGTTTAGTCAGTAAGTATACATATATGCTGTACTGGTTTTTTCACAGATGTCAGTCAGTCATGCATGGAATCCAGAAAACCCTCTCTTGATCTGGTTTTTGTCTTGAACTTCTTACAGGTAAACTCAACAACAATCACCACCGGGGCATGAATACATGAAGGGTTTCTATTGCAGTCAGCGCATGCTTTTGATGTTCCATGCAATGACCTGAATAAGGAACAAACAGTGTCAGTATGCACACACACAGTAATGTCGACAAATCTAGGTTGGACATGGAACAGCATCCACACCATAGTGTAGCTTGAAGTAAAATATGATTTTAAGGCACTGCATGAATAGCACACATGTGAAAAGAAATGACTTTACCAGTGTGACCATGTTGCTAGTACAAAGAAGCAATGCAGAACATTCCCTCAGCAAACTGCCACAATTAAGACATGTACAAACACTGTCTTATAAAGTTAAGTGCAGGGATTTCTTCATAGTGAAACTCAGCCACACAGGCTTCTTAAGCTCTTGTAAAAGATAGGATAACAAACAGCAAAGGCATCTTCGTGCACAGAATCTTACAAAATTTTGACCTGAAGCGTTTTAAAAAACTTCACAGGGCTAAGACGGTCCTCCAGGTGACTCACAATCAAAAACAGGTTTTTGTGGTACATACGTCATAGTATTTCAACAGCAGTGTCTCTAAGATTCAAGTCATATGGCCCGTTAAGGAGTACGATATCTTGCAGCAGTTGGATCAATGTCAATGATACTAAATGTCAAGAGAGACTAAAAGGGAAATACGGAAGGATTTGGCAGTCAGCCTCAGGAAGAATAATGTCAGGCAAAGTGCAACATTCAAACATAATGGTGACAACAATATGTCGTGCAACTTTCAAAGGGTATTGAAAATTCGAGACACATTTCTACTGTATGTAGAAGTATCTAATCAGCTGTCCAAATGGAAAAGACAAGTGAGAGGAAGGGGATAGGGAAAACTACTTCTCACATTTGCCCATGCACAACTTCTAGATGGTTCAAAACATGTCGTGTATTACCTTAAATGACAGCACCAGTTTACATAACGACATAGTGAGCTCTAATTAACCAGTTTTCTTATACCAATCTCATCAAAAAAAAAACTGAGTGATTCATACAAGGTCTGACTGAGGGGTTGCATGAACAGGGCACTCTCAAAACTTCACAGACTAAACTTGAATTTACATGCCCTAAGGCTGGACTATATCTGACAATTCAACTAGCACTATTAAATACACCTTGGTTTAACCATGGATTTATGCAGTATGTGATATTCTACTGCAGACATCTCACTGTTGGTTTTCTTGTCATAGTATTGATGAAGAAATTCAATACGTGAATGAACCACACCCCCAAAACAAAAGTCCTGCCAGATCGGGCTGTTGCATTCACATAAACCACTACACCTCCTCCTCCCAGCTACCAACCACCTACACTCACTAGGGATGCACTGGATCTTTAATTTTAAATATGGCCAGAACTTGATTTTGTCCGATCTTACTTGAAATCCGGCTGGACAGGATTTTTACAATGCTTTAGAAAATACTGTAAGAATTATTGAGTTTCTTATGCTTCACAGAACAACATCTAAATGTAATGGACCTATGGACCTGGTACAAGATATGCTTCCTAAACTTAAGGTACTCCACAGATATAAACAAGTTCTGTTGTGTACTACATATAGTGATAATATCCTTACTTTTTGTGCCAAGCAATGGGATCTTGTGGAAAAGATGCCGTACATTTTGCAGCCAAATTGTGACAAAATGTTGGAAAATATCTGGCTGAACTTTGAAAAAAGTCCGGCTGGAACAGAAAGCGGATTTAATTTCACAATCCGGCAGAATAGTATGGCTGCACTGGATATCCGTTGCATCCCTAATACTCACCCCCTCTTCCCCATCCAGAATTCATGGAAAGGATTGAAAATATCTCTCTATCCGACTATAAAGACGTGTCAGAATTATGGTGGCTCCAGTACTAGCTTTCTTCTTGAAGAGACATGATGGTATACAGGTGTCAAAGTATGTGGCAAATTTAAAGGGAAATAGGGCGTTTGTTTTAGAGAAAACATCCATATTTTTACAACCAATGTTTCAGGACGTAGAATGATAGATTATTCAAAATAAGGAAGGACAGTAGTCTTCTTTTAAAGAAATACGATTCTCACACATAGAAATTCAGTCATTTGTTGCTCAACACTAATCTGTTCATCCAAACTTTGCAAAATTCAAATGATGCATCTTCCATTACTCGTGAGATGCATAATGTTTTGAGGAGATGAAGCTCTGGTAGATGTTTATTGATGAGACAAAATGGTTTAACAATGATTAAAGCTATTTTCTTTTGTATGTCAAGTTGGTATATTCTGAACGCCCTATTTCCGTTTAATCACAAGATCACTATCATCACGACCTATTCCATCTAGGCTATTACATCTATGGGTCATGCACGGGAAATCAGGAAAAGAGAAAATGTCTACATGCATAAAGGACATAGACCAAAGTGGATCCTATTCTTTTGACTCTCATCCAAGATCAGATCAAGGAAATGAGTTTTATTTCCCCAGCGAAGCATCGAGCTTAGAACCAAAAATGAAACAAGTTACCCAATGGGGAGACAGGGCAGGACATCCGCTACAATTAGGCAGGTTTTAACTCTTCAGACAAAAAAGATTTTACAAAGGCCAGCTTCATTGATATATGTTTGACTTGAAGTCCTGCTTAAATATCACAGGGAATGTTTCAGTTAGATCGCTCTGTAAATCTTGTACATGCAAAAAGCTTCTGCCTCTAAATCATTCAAATCACCTATACTGCTTTCTGATATCATTTTACTCAGTGCTAAAAAAACAACTCTACAAAACAATCACGGTCGATTCAGTTTGCTTGGTATGGCGTCACACACTTCCCATAATGCAATCCACCACTATGAAATGTTACTTTGCTTCAAAGGGAATAAGCAGTCACCCGCCAACTTTATTTTGAAGCATCAGCTGTATCTTACAAATCTCCTCTTTTATACCTTACAAGTATCTTTCAGGATATTTCAAACTATGGCATATTAAAAGTATGCAATATAGCTTGCATAAAGTTGGTTATCCAGTGACAAAAATATTGTCACATGATTCACTGAAGAGCCATCCATGAATTAGTTTAGATGACTATACTAATACAAATTGGGTTAACTACTTTTTCCTTTTCAAAAAGCCATAAATTCAAGAGAGAACATGAAATTGAGAAATACATGGTTTTTCAGAAGGAAAAAAAAGCAGGAGAGAGAAAAGGTTCAGTAATTTTATGACCTTCCTAACATTTAAATCACTTTATGTGACAACTTTTACACAAGAGAAGCTTGCAGATTTTAAACCACTGCCTAAATCTTCACATAACTTGAACATCTAAATGCCTAGGTAGCTATGATACTATTCAGTGTTCAATATTCTTCGTTTCACTCATCTGACCTGCAAATGACAAATCCTTTTTGTGAACTGCCAGGCAGGCTAACTAAATGAGGGAGACATTTCAATTCACAACTATTGAATTTACACATAGAGGGCTCTAGTTCGCTTTAGCCTTGCCAAAAACAAATGCAATCACTTCCCATGGGTAGACCACATTCTGATCAACTGATAAAATAAACAACATGTCGTGAAGAGGTTGGACTACAGTCTAAGAGCTACAAATTTTTGCAACACCCTTTACAAAGTTTCCAAAGGAGTGTACAAATCAATAGATTTTTACCAACTATATACGTCCAATGGTCTTTTTCATATTACAATGCGATGTTCTGTAGAATTGCTTTTTTGTATTTGAATAAACCGAATAATTGAGGATAACTTGAAAAATCAACAAGACTCCACCAATCTTCTTCGGCAGTTTTAGTGTTAAACTTGAAGTGATGTGGCTTCCGGCAAATCTTCAAAATAACAACGCCCATAAAAATTGTACTTAAACAGAGTGAGGTAACTTTTGTGACTTGTCAATAGGTATAATGTTTGCTACCCCATGTTAGTCTCAAGAAGTATGAGAATTCAAGCACATGCATTTTTTTTCTGTTCAAGACTTTTTTTAATACAGAGATGTACAAAGCATGCTATTTTGCTGATGGAACAAAACATGAGTAGTCTTCTTTTTTTTTTTGTTTGTTCTGATGTGAAGGACATCGACTGAGAGACGATAGTTATTCAACACTGTTGACTGACATCGAAATAAAATTTACTTTACAACCATTCCTGGTACCTGTGTGTTGTAAAAAGGTTTGATAAATTCTACAACTTCATAGTGCTATTTACCGTGCAGATGGATAGGGTGATCACAATGGAATGTTATCAGTCCTTTAAAGATAGCACAAATTTTTCCCCCCTTTTCAAGCACGTGCCATGCCAATGATTCCATTTTCCCCTTTGATACAAATTCAAAGGTCAATCGCTTAAACAATCTGAAACCGCCCTTTGAAGCAACTTTGCTTTATTGTATGTATCTGAAGGCTTCATAACTCAAAGGTAACAAATTTTAATAAATCCTTTAGACTGAAAGCATTTTTTTTTTTAAATTCTGGTAGTGAACTTGCAACTGATAGACTTTAGAATGAACCAAAATATTTCAACTGATTTTTCTTCGTGACAAAAAATTCAAAGAAGTTTCACTCAAAATAATGCAGCTTCGTCAATTGGCAGCCCTGTCTGTTGACATTTCTGAGCTCAGCGATCGTTTACGATCATATACAAGTTCCATCTCTATAAAAGGAATCGGACTATAAGTCAAGAAGAGAAGAGGGAGACATGTTAAAGAATGGTCTACAAGTCTTGGTCTTGAGTGTGTTACCATCCAATGAGACGAGTGCTTTCTTACTTTTTCATCATACTAGTTACAAAATCTCCAAAGATCGAGTCTAAACGTTTTGAGGGGAAAAGCAAAACCGATGCATTTTGGTTCCACTGACAGTCTGCAATATCCGACCGAGTTTCTCGTGCACCTTCGATTCATCTCTTGGCCTTCCTCGTTTGCGATGATATATTTTTGCTGGCAATGACAATGTGAACACAACTATGCAAACGTTGGTTCACAACAATACAATGATCATGCTGCCACACACACTGGGATCAACTTCCAAAAAGGGATCTATCATCCTTTGTTGTTATGTAGTTTAACTTAGAGAATAGTTCATCGTTGCATAACACATCTTCCTGGTTTGGAGGATTTACAAATCGCCATGCCTCCTTCCTCCTCCACAAAACAGATGATAAGGCATCAAAGAGATAAATTCACACATATATTCACATGTTAGAATAAAATCCCACACAAGGTTTGCAGTCTCTTTTTGACTCCCAACGTTACAGTCATATTCAGCAAAGCGATTGGATGCATCTGAGATATCTACATAGATTCAAGTTGGTCTTCTCGCATTTACCATCAGCTACAGTCAAAATATCCATCACTGTTGCATATCTCGAACTAAATGTCATCACTTGTTTCATATTAAGATAAATGTCAGTTTGCCTTTGATCAAGACCCAAGTAAAAATACACAGGAGCATAATAAAACAATCCTCAGGGTTCTTCCTATTTACCAAGACTGGCAATTTCCAGGCTGATGAGCAGTTTTGTCAACCAGACTTTGGTCTCTGTTTGATTAAATGAGGGACACATGCATAAAGTCACCCACACACACACACACAAAAAAAATAACGTCACCAAAAAAAAAAAAAAATGTTTCACTTGCAGGTCAAACACTGCAGGTAAAGTTTGCTTCAGTGTTCAAAGTCATCTGGATCTAATGACATTACCTTTTTTGTTGCATTTTGTTGACGTCCACGACAGTTGACGGCAGAGTGTTTTGATGGATATGACTTCCCTTGAATGATTCGTCATCATCTGAACCTTACAACACAATTAGTCTTGCAGTGAAATGCATGTTGCTATCATTCCTCTACTCCATGTGTGATAAATAACAATAATAACATCAAGTCTTATGTGCCAAATCCACTGATGTGCAACATGGCGCTTTCCAAAAAAACAATTCCACACAAACATACTTAACATGAGTCAACATAATGACGCCCAAAAGAATCATCCAGTTCGCATAATTGCTGTGCAAAACAAGGTACTTGGCTCTCACTCCACTGAAACACTTGACTGATGATCTAGCTCAATGAACGGCTGAAAAAGCAGAGCGCCCTCAGTAATCTCAATTCTGAACAGGTCATCAATTCATATTTTTCTATATCTGTCAATCTGCATTCTTGACTAAGCATTACTTTAACACAAACATTTGGCTGTTTCAACCCATAGTGGCCTTTTCAACATTTTCTCTTCACTAGTCCTAAGAAGACAGAATTCGAATTTTACTCTATGTTAGCACACAAAGAAGCGGGAGGAACTGGGAGAGAGGGGGAGAGGTGATGCTGTAATGGACTTCCACAGGTCTACCGGGCTGGTTGAATAACAGCAAAATTGATGGTGACAACCGGCAAAGAGCAGATTTTACTACTTCAAAAGCCTTACTCTGACATGTATATCTAATGGACAAAGGATGGGTCCCGCAGACAGTGGCTGGTTGGCATAGAGGGTAGCAATGAAAGTTTAACAGAACAACATGTTACACTATCAAAAGCAAGGATGCACAGTTTGTGAGGGACAGGTAAGGAGGGTAGACAATCAAATCAACATTGTCGTAAATCCTCCTTAATCAACACTTGCAACGCACTGAGTTGCAACTGCGATGAACTTATGAAGTACTCTATGAATATTTCATGCACTCCCACACAAAACACCTCAAACGCACATCATTTCTCAACCCTCTCAGCTCCTCGTGGATTTTTAACCTGTTGATGCCATGCCATACATTCAACCCTGAGATGAGCCTCAACTTGTGCATGCCAGACGGTCGTGAATGGTGTTGAACTCGACGGTTGCTGCGGACTGCAGTGATGTGACAGTGAGTGGAACGTGTATCCGAGGAATTGATCACTCAAGATGCACGTGCAGGATTTTTCACAGTCTTACACACAGCACATATCTGAATTGTGACTGTAACGAGTGCCGTCGTCAGTGCACCAAATGATCACAAGATCTCCCTTGCTTGTCTGGGTATTAATTAGATGAACAGCTGAGTCGACGAAACATTTCTCAGGGAAGTATCCTGTACCCAGACCCAGGAAACAAATGTTTTCAATGCAAACAATGTCCGACCCAGGGAGATCCTGTCCGACTTGTTTGTTTTCAGGCATACACACTGCAGACTAACCATCAACAATGCCCAAAAAATGCCCAACATTTTTGATAGACATGCAGAAATAATTTGATGCATAAATTCATTTACAATATATGGGGAACCTTTTAAGGTTTGATAGAGACATGGTGCAAAGTGTGGGACATGGACTGACTGTCACATTAGATAAATAAACTGATACACTTTTAACTTGACTGAACAGGAGAGAGAAAGAAGACTGGGGGGGGTGTGAGAAGTAGGATGAGGCAGGGAGTACTACAAATTAGCAAAAGGGAATGAAGTATACGGTACAAGTTCAATCAACAGACTAGTAATCATTGTCCTATATAATTGTGGTTCAAGATATGGATGATGAAAAATTAGTGGTTGCTTTCATGTATTGCACGAGTGTGCCACAGAACAATGTGGCATACGGTAAAAGCAAGTCAATTTCCAGAACAGTCACAAGCAATTTCAAAACATACAATGTTAAATAAATTATCTCTTTCATATATTTTCAAAAAATGATTTAAGGAAAGTCAGATTCCAAGTTGAACAAGTTTTAGAGATCAAGAATATCTTACGGCAAAGTGGGTATCATAGAAAGGAACAACCCATTCTGAACGTGCGGGACTTAAGAATCTGTGTGCTGGATATGAAACACATGGTATGTGGCAATGGTGGAACGAATGAGTGCCACAGTAAATTGTAGGAGCACTCCTGGGTTAACTGAAAATTTTGGTTTTCCATAAAAAGTTCCCCTCCTCTTCGCTATCCCATAGACTTGAGGTCACCATGCTGACACACGGTAACTGCACGGTCACATTTTTGAAGTAGTTCAATACTGCCAATTTGTAAAACATTATTTTGATCACTTCAATTAAAAAAAAAAAGATTTCAACTACTGCCACACAGCCAGGTGCGTAGCTCCGTCGATCCAAAATTGAAGGGAACCGCTATTCTGGAAACTTTTAGCCGCATCAATTAACCATGGGATAGGGCGATGCTGACCTTCAGAAATTCTGATGAAAGTTTGAGGAGCATATATAAATAACACTAGTAAAATTTATAGTAGATGGAACACAATAAGAAAACCACTTTGGCAGTGACTCTGACATTTCTCTTTTTCATAATAACTAACCTTTTGGGACTTGTTACCATTCTTCACACATGTGAATATACCTGGTGAGGACGTGCTCCATATTCATTCAAGCATTCTCAAAGAGTAGCAAACTGACAAGTGAACGGAGCTGAGGAACGCCGACCTAATCACCTCTCTGGGTTTAAAATAGCATCGATTCATGTAAACGATGCATCGACCATTTTCTCGCCTTTCGCTTCAATGTTCCAATAATTTTCCTGTCCAGAGGAAATGCTTGAACTGATGAAATTTCACACAAGATACACATTTCCATTTTCTCCGTATACATTCATTTGCAGGCGTACAGTGGTGATCCAACCCTGTGGCTATGGAGTCAACATTAAATGGAATATCTATACTTCTAGTAAATGGCAATGGTAGTGGCAGGTTAACATGAGGACATCAAGTGAATCTAATATTTTTTAACGTTTTGCTTCTCGAAAGAAAACCCAGGTTTGATCATCTTCACCAGGAAACCCTTTCCCCCCCCCCCCCCCCACGTTATCTAATGAGATGAGGAGTGAAAAAAATCAAATTAATTAGGAAGTTATCTGTAGGTGTAACACAGTGTTTGTATTAAAAAGTTTGTATTCCGTTGAACTTAAACTACGTGCCTTTCATTAAAGCTCAGACACAACTGAGTGCCCCCCCCCCTTCCTTCAAGAAAGGAATAGCTTGCCGCAGTTTCAATTAAAGGCCTCTGTGAAAAAGATTTACACAGTAAATCACTTTCCTTTAATATCAAGAAAAGGCATCATAACAACACAACTGCAGTTGTTGACAAAAATTTTCGCAGACCAGGAATGTGTTAGCTTTGACTGGACAGAACAGTTGCCGCTTCTTCTTTTTTCATCTTTTGAGATAATGCCAATGGCTCATGTTGACTTTTTCTTGTATATTTGAAAATCTGATAGGTGCTATTTAACGCTATCAAATCATTAAAAATAATCCCTGATCTGACCTGACTGGTATCGATACTAAGCTGTTCACAGCACTTTACTCCAGATCTGGTTTAAACTCCTATCTTGCCATTCAACTTAATTTTTTGGGAGTTACTCCTGAAGAATTTTTTGAAACTATAGAAACCATTCATGAATATCATATTTATGTGCTTTATGGTCTAAATTAATGTTCTTTTGCAACTTGAATACATTATAATGATAAAATTTAATTTTTCAATGTTTCATGTATCTTGTTTCCCAATTAGGCCTGGCCTATGTCTGATGATTATTAAAAGAAGTCCAATTCTACAGTATCCCACCAACACCGTTTTGTGGCCCCACATTTGTCTATATATACGATACTGCTTTCTCAAAACATAACGTTGTTTACGTGCAGATGGCACTAACATCAATATGATATCATTAAAACAAATATCAAGCAGGGGTCATGGGTAGACTCAGGGTGGTGACGATCCAGGCCGCGAGTATACTCTGACTCCACAAATCCCATGCAGGCCTGGTAAAGACTAATCTCACTATCTTAATCTCCCATAATGAATGTGCATTAAACTGCCTTGTACCTTGTACCAAAGATAAGGGAGCGGGATACCAGTATAATGGTGACATTCTTCACCTATGTATGGATGATGGTAACCTATGATGTAATTAACACTATATGTACGGCAGACAGTACTGTATAGCAGTGGCTTTCAAAGCTTCTTGGAGTACCTCCCATTCTACCATCTTGAACTGTCTAAATACTCTTCTTCCTTCCCCCTCCCCTCTTACCATTCATATCTAGAAGCGCTCAAAAGAATATTTTTCCTCGGGTTTAGCTTTTTCTATTTGTAAGAATTTACATCACACTTGTAGGGCCATTTGTGGATAATTTTGCATCACAAATATATTTTGGGAACTGGGGAGGAGAGGTGAGAATGTAGAAGGTGGTGGGACAAAAAAGTGGAGGGGAAGAACAAGCAGAGTGGAATACATCCCCTGGATTCCCCACAACTAACTGGTGTGGGCATTCACAAGTGGCTAGACTTATGCCTTGCTTCACTAATGCATTCAGTTTGACCTTGCTCAGAGTGCACTGGAAATCAGTTCTGACATCATACCCTCTAAGACTAGGTTGGCCCTCATAAGGTTAAGTATATGTCTATGATGTGTGAATGAGCTAATTTGCCCTAAATCAGGGGCAGTGGGGACAGCTTTGAGAACCAGTGCTGTACAGCACCATATGACACTTAGATTGGTAACTGGCCTTCCACTCAAGGGGGCTTCAGTATGCATGGCATGAAAGCATTGATGACAATGTGGGGCATTTTTTATCTCCTATGGGGACACTGGTTTACATGATTCACTGTGTCGGAGTATTAATGCATCTGTGTAGGGCAAGAAACAGTCGCAACAAATCAACCCTGGGGACATACACAACGAGACGTGAGAGAGAATGTCAGCGACGTAATGACTCGCCAACATTGATAATGATCCCGTTCCATCCTGACTTCATGAAATCTAATCATTAGCAGAGTCTCTTGAGATGCAAACAATCTCGATGAATTACAGAATGTCTTTGAGGCTGCATATACTGTCCTAATTCTCACTGGTATTATAAATACTGTAGAAACCAACCAACACTGCTTTGAAAGGCTAACTCCAACCTTGACTTAATTTCACGTTGCGCACGTACAAAGAGTGCATTTGCACAGTGGTAACATCCCGGCAGTTGGCACTTGGCAGACGAACAGCTTTGTTTTACGTGTAAGCAGGGAAAAAAACATCAACACCTGCAAAAGCACACACATGACAAGAAAAAAATGGCAATGGTGTGATTTAATTAAGATATCGAACATCTGTAAAAACAAATTTAGAGACAGATGAAGATCTATTTCCTCCCTGTTACAGACACAGCTGGGCATCTATGATGGATCAGTCTGAACGAAATTAACATGATCAAGCAAAGTGGATCACCAAACAGATGAGGACCTTTCACCATTGAGATCAACAGCAACCGTCAGAACGAGTTTTTGACTCATGAAGCTGCATTGACCAAGGGTGCTTCACTTAAATGTCTTCCACCAACTTACAAAGACTTAAAGAGCAGCTTTGGCAAAACATATCATTGATCCACCTCACTAATGATTTGTTCAGTTTTGCAACTTTAACAAGTTGGAAAAAGTTTTGAATCAAAATACAGTATTAGTGTAACCAACTAAAGTGTGTGAACAAAATGATACTGATAGGCAGTTTTTGCTGATCAATCTCTGTAATGATTAGCAGTCAAACCACTTTGATGAGCAGTTATGTTTACATATAGTAAGTCTACGTGCTACGACTGTAAAAACAGCATTCAGTGCCTACTGTGAAGGCTACACAGCTGCCTGTCTGAAAGTACAACATGTACCAAGTACATATGTAGCTCCATTGTGTGAAGTTGTTGTTTTGGCTTCAAAGAATTCGAGTGAGAATCTAACTTTTCAGGTATGACAAGAGAAAATAATAATTTGCAGCTATTATGAAGCTACCTTAATGCTGAATTCGTGGGTTACAAACTGCCATGCAAACATGCTTTTTTCATTCCTTTTTAGTGGACATCAAAGGTACTTTGAAACTAGAACACAGAGAAAATCATTCAGAATCAATGTAAAGTACTTCTTCATTTTTGTCCAAGTTTTACCACATTACAGTACTTGCTTCACAAACTGAAACAAGTACACAGCAGCTTGTGAATGCATAACTTCAAAGAGAAGGCAAACTGTTTCGAATTAACAATTGTCTACAGCATTAAGTCACAGTCGTTACTCCGACGCAATTAGTAGCACACCATCGGGATCTTTCCTCGAATGTGTACACACCATTACTGACTGTAACAACACAGTCTGAAAGCATCAGGAAAGATAAAAATCCTTTCCAACGAGCCTGTGGACCAAAGTCCCCAATATAAACCGACAAACCTTAGATAAACCTTATCTCCATATTCATGGCATTAAAATAAGCATTCAGCGCTGCATGAATTTTGAATTCATTCACATTATTTGCAGCCGTATGAACCAGATCCACAAACACACACAAAATTGCTAGATGGTAGACCATGGTCAATACGCTAATGCATAAGTTACGAGGTTAAGGAGTATGCGCTGTGTAATTTGAATCCATTCACATTATTTGCAGCCGTGCAGACACTGTGGACAATTTCCTTAATTTGAAACCTTCTTTGAAAACATTCATTTGTGATCTCCTGCCTGTGACCAGACCTTTTCTATGCTTACAGCTGATGTTCACATACTTGAAAAAAAAAACTCAGTGAACAACATAATTTTCCTTAAATCATACCACTTATGGTGTGATCAAATGTGATGTGATAGTTGCATGTAGACATGTAAATGACGGCTGACTCCGACCGTCCGCGTCACACCCGTCCCATTGTTCGTCTCTGTCCATGGACAAAGACGGGTGACTGATCGCCATTTTGAAAGAGACAACGGTAGGTACTTACATGTTAACATACCACTTGGTGGCGGGAACCTGCCTCTCCCCAAAGAACTTCTTGGCAGCGTCCCTGTGTAACAGGAAAAGACAAGAGGGGGGGAAAAAGTTAATATCTTGCTGCTTGATTGCATCATCTCAATTCTTTTTTTCATGAATAAAATGATGTCATTTGCTGGAGGGACGTCCACATATTACTCTGCGGGGAAATTATCTAAAGTCAAATGGACACTACTGATGCAGACGACGATCGATTGAACGAATTAGACTGCTTCTAGACTCCATAGTGGTGTTGGGGTGCCTCTGGTTCAGAAGCAGCCACACCAACTAGTAGTTACTTTTGAATGTTACTGCATGACTGTGAATAAAGGACATTACTTGCATCTGGGAGATAGCTAAGTGGGGCATGCAGCAAAGAGTTATAAGCTCTAAATTTCCATGTTCTTTGACATATTTATGAATTAAGTTCATCACATAATTGTTAAGGGGAAAAAAAGACACATTCAAGTGAAAGAGAAGATCCCTGTTTCCACCTTCATTGAGGAAAGATGGAGAATGGCCCATGTAAACACAGTGGGTATCCACCTGATCGTAACATGCAAATTTGCACAGAAGGTAAGCTTCTTTGGTAACCTAGTTGAAGGTTGTTTGTCATGTAGTCTGCACACACAACCATGCACAACTGTTGTACACCAGCTGAACAGTATTCTGTCACTGGCATGATATGTTTCACATCATAATCAGTATAAAAGGATACTGTTTCTGTGTTTCCTTGCTTTTGTGAATTACTGTGTGTAATTTATTCATAAAACTAGCCTGGAGCCAGAAAATTGAAAACATACCATTGGTTGCTAAGGGGAGGGGACTCCCCACAACTCACTTGTGTGGGTATTTACAAGTGACTTTACTTATCCCTTGCTCACTCATGCATTAAGTTTGAACCAGCTCAAAGTGCAATCAAAGTCTATTCTGACACTGACTCCACTAAGCCTAAGCTTGCTCTCATTTGGTTTTCGATCTACGATACACATGAGAATTATAAGACCTTTGAAGGATTCATTCAGCTTACATTGTATCTTAATCCACTGCTTGTTCATAAGACAATGTCTCAATGAGATTTATAAGCATACAAAGCCACATGACAGTGCTAACACAAGATAGGAGCCATCTTGCTTCATCCCTGCTTACTGATGAAGCTTGAAAGGCACTCTTATCAGGACAAGAAACTAAAACCTTTAATTCCACATGATTTTTAAGAAAAGGGGGTTAATGAAGAAAATTAAGGTGACAAAATTGAGAAAAGGCTTTCTGTCCTCAGTGGCCAGTGTGGCACCCTGAACGATTCACTGTAGAATACTGTGATCGCTCCAACAATCCATTACAGGTTGGTTACATGGTCAACCAGTGAATGTGATGTTCCTCTCCAATGTTTTAACAAACAAACAAACCATTTTGACTGGTGTACAATATCTTGGATACCCTGGCTTGCAGATAATGAATGATGCCTATGACGAACGTCCAAAATCTTCAAAACAAATGAGCAAACCTTAAAACGGAAATATTGTGTTTCTTTTTACAGAAAAAAAAAATCATGTTTTTACGACCAATATTTATGGACACTGAATGGTAGACTTCTTTTTCAAGCAATAAGTTTCTCACAGATAGAATTCCTTCTTTCTGTTGCTCAAGGAATACATTGGTCACCCAAATTTTCATAAATTCAAATGATGCATCTTCTATACCTCATCATATGCATAATGTTTTAAGGAGATTCAAGCTATTACTGATTTTTCTTGGTGAGACAGAATGGTTTAACAAATCATTGAAGCTGTTTCCTTTGCAGGCCACGTTAGTACATTTTACACATGCTTTTCTCTTTAATTCAGCTAAGAAAATATTAATGATAGTGATCTCAATGAAAAAAGGTGAATATTGATGGAAACTTCACAAAGTAGGAAGTCATTCTAACCAAGTGTGTTGGCCAATAATCCCCTTCAGTTCCCATTATGTTTGCAGGTAGTGATATTTTCATGATTACGAAGCTATCCTTTAATTTTCTTAGATCCATGAAAAAGTGCGCTACCACTTATCACATTTGACCTTTTCCATTAACAAATCCTTCATTTATTTCATCACCTTCGAGGGCTGTAAAAATCTGTGCAACTTTAAGACCATCTCTTCATTTCAGTGGATAGCGGCTTCATTCTCAACTTGACTTGTAGATGCAATGCCAATCCTGGTTGGCCGTTAGGTTTTGTTAACATGAATATGATGAAATCTGCTGGTATATCCGATTCCGTTCTCGAGAGGTAGGTTATTAGTTAAATTAATGCCGATATCTCACTGCAGATTTGCATTGCACTGCTGCACATGCAGTAATGCCAATTTGACACGTCAACGCATACAGAGTTCTCTGTATTAAACAGACTGCACAGCACGTCTGTCTGCCTGCTAACTTTGAACACCGACTTGAATTATTCAGCAATGCATATGTAATGCAACAGACAAGTTTACGTCGCACAGGCACAGTGAACACATGTACCAAGAATCGGGTAGAGTACTGCAGTACTGGGAGGAGGGTATTAATATACTGTACAGGCTTGCACTGTGTCGAGCAACACACAATCTCTGTGAATGAATGGTTGCCATGGGTTTTTGACACACGTTTGTCTGATGTGCACAGCTGCGGCTGGTTTACGTGTACATGAGGCCAGTCGGAGAGGCAAGAGCAAATTCATCACTGAAGCCTGTCCGAGAAGATGACGTAGGAATTGCAAAAAATACGAACAATGCTGTACTTCAGCATGGGTGGATTTGAACAGGTCGTCAAAGAGAACGGAAGGTGTATTTAACAAATATGAACCACACAGAGCTTGTCCATCTGCCGACGGTGGGATACGTAAAAGTTTACCAAGTTACACTTAAAACTAACAAATTACTGTCTTAGTTATGATATACTGCTGACTAATTTGATGGAAAAATGGCAATATGCATGAGATGGGAAATTCCAAAAAATAAAAAGGAACAAACTATTTGACATCATGGACACGAGAGCACTGTATTACAAAACAGTTTGATGAGTGAGCTACTCATAGTCTAGCCATTGCAGGTACATGTACATTACAGTGACATTGCTAGACACTTAAGCACATGTATCAACCAACTGAAATGCTATACATCACTAATGTCAATTTACATTTCTACTCCTGTTACACTGAATCAAATAGTAAGGGCAAAGTCCAGAATATGTTGGAAAGAAGGACTTGTTTCATTTACATACAATACAAATTTTAATAAACTGCGAACTGTTTTGTGAAAAACAGTACAGTAAGTAGCCATGATTGCTAGCAGTATTTACAATATTGTTTGCATACAAATGAGCTGCCTGGCCCGATAGCACTCAATTCCGATTTCATAATTATGTCGAGCACAGTGCACTACTATGTACACCCAATTGGTGTTTCTCACTGCATAATACTGGCATGGCATCTTCTAAAAGACATTTGAGCACTCAAAAAAAGAAAACCAGATCTTGTCTGTATCTCTCTCACCCACCCACTTCATGTTCTCTTAACTACTCTGTTACTGAATTGTACTTGCATTTATTGTTTTTAGGAGAAAGCAGTTTTATAATTAACAAACTTCATTCAGATTCAGAACATGGGGATCAGGTTTCTCCTTTGGCACTCTCTTCGTGTCTCAACACAGGAAAGATAACGGAAGATATGAGAAAGACTGCTATGAACACAAGATTCAGTATCCTCCAGTATGATAAAGCCATTAACATCCATGCCAAGATCAAGACCTGGTAGAAACTATTTGATCACCATAATCTTTGGCAAACTTTTCCATAAGTTAACTAAAAAAAAAAAAAAAAAAACAACAGTTTTGAATTTTTAAACATGCCTTTTATTTACATAAAAGTTCAACTTCAAACAGTATCGTTTCCAATTGACCAGTTTTTCTTTCTTGTATTTGCAGTTTCTACTAATGTCTTTGCAGAATGCAGGAAGACTACAAGGAACAATAAACAAAGTCTTCTGACTTGACACAATCTACTCTCATTGCATTCAATAATTTAGCTAAAAATAATTTAATCTATGACAACCTCAATTCTAAAATTTCTACTGAAAAGCCAATGCTCTCACAGCTTGAACGGTACTGCCCTTTGAATATGACGAAATTTTCGCTGTTAGTTGTATTTGCATTCATTCCTGTACTAATAACACATGTCAATTACACTCCTACAACTTACAGTACACTAACAACTAAAGTGAGTACAGTAACTTTCAGTTTTCAACAATTACACCTCAGTCCAGATTGTCACGATATGTGCTATTAGCCCACGGCAAATATTTACGAGAGATGTTGTGTAAACAAAGGTCTAATGAAAGGATTTCAGTTATCAACGGGATGGGGGAAATGAAAACATTGCAAAAAAAAAATCAAAAGAATTAACAGGTTACAGCCTACAGAGGTTCAGTTAAAAGGGTCAATACAGTTTAATGTATCCTAGACATGAGAGGAAAAATATGATTACATTATATTTAACAATGTAGAATCATACACGCCTTGCACACTTTTCATTTTGGCTTTGTTTTTCCTTTCATAAATTGTACAGTTCCAGTTTTTTTTTTTTTTTAGTTCATTCTATGATTAAAAGAAACGTTTCTTTTCAGCCCATTGATATCACCCACTTGTCTGTTGTTCTTTTTGTGATTTGTCTGCTTCCTGTACATAATCATTATCCTGAGTTTCATTTTCAGGTACATGAATGAGAATTAAAATCCATCAGATGACACATGTGTATATGCACTGATGACGAAAGCCCATGCAGTTGATATCCGGTCCTTAACACCGTCATCATTTTCAGTTATTCATGTTTCATTCCTTCACCGTTTTGGTTCACTGGCTCATTCACTCAGTCACTCACTTATTCCTCAACTTTACTCAGTTATCACCTGGTCCTAGGTGAAACTTGTGTCAGTGAAGGCAGTCATAAATCTTCTCTTAGGAAACATAAAATTTTGGGGGAAAGTGAGGTTCAAAGCTCTTTCAAAAACAATGAAATATTCCTTGCCACAAAGTACATCACATAAAGGTCTACCACTGAATTCTTGCCAATCTGTTCTGTGTTCTTACATCAAGGTCATTTAAAAACACTCTGCAAGTAAGTACTGAGCTGTGCATGGTACCTACTGAAAGTTTAGTTTTTTAAGATTACTTTGAGGGTTGTCAGGTGTCTACCTCAGGTGAAATGTCAGCTTAGCAAAAATACTCCTTATCCTATCAGAGGTGGCAGCAAATGAGACAATAGGAATTTATAAGGAGGTACCATTGTCTAGACTCTTGAAAATGTAGCCTATTAACCTCCCAGAGGTTTAATAAAGGCCACAAAAGGAAAAACCCTTAAAACATTGTGGTCCATCCTGATCACTTCCACCGTGTAGTTTGATGTCAAGATTTACAATGCAAAAGGTTACACAGTGCAAAGAAGAGAGAAGACAATGCACAGAAGATTGCCCAGTTGTACAAGAGGAAATGCATGGCAAAAAAAGGTACAGAAGCAATAGCATATTTTTATATATTATCCAAATTATCATAGACTGATGGACAAAAAACAGGTCACAAAGATTTTCAAAAAACATCCTCTTGGTTATTAAGACTCCTTTCCTTAGGTTATGTACAATCGATTCCCCACAACTCACTGGTGTGGGTATTCACGAGTGACTTACTTATGCATAAGTTTGACCCTCCTCATTGAAACAATTCTGATACTGTGCCATGTACGACAACAATCGATCAAATGATTTTTATTTCATGGATAACGAAAGATAACCAGCCTCAAAAGTAGAAAAATATGAACCTAAAAACCTTTCTTAGGCTCATATCACGCCCTGGTGATGGTCTGCAAGGGGTAAGTAAATGTCTACAATGTGAATTACTTTGATTTGCAACAGAAGTATCAAGTATAAAGTTGAAGTGGTTTGAAGGAGTTTGAGCAAATAATAAACATTACCTTGTCATGCAACGACAAATATGTATCTGGGTACTGCTTGCAGTATTCAAACATTCATGACTATCAACTTTGTTCACAACATTTAAAACAGAAACAACATGGCACATGAGTGTATGCTTTGTGTGACAAAACATACCAAGATAAATATAAAACCTGTTGCCATTCTTGTCAGCATGCAGAGTATACAGTGGATCAGTTTAAGACCTAAATTGCACATTTGCACACCAAAGCTAGGGTTCACATACCCACAGCTGGTGTGTGAGACTACCCTGCTGGTATGACAAAAAAAGGAAGGTTTGCCAAACACTGCATCCATAACAGTGTATTCATGGATAAACTACAGTAATGGTGCATGGTTCTTCAAGGTATCAGCACATGCCAAAATTGTATTCGCACCAAGTTATATTTGTAATTATTTATCTGTGAACTTCAATTGCTCTCAGTAAGATTCTCGACTCTGCATTTCATCTTCAACATTTCAAGACAGGAACCATCGGTATAGGGTGACTAAGAATAGAAAGCAGTGTTGTGAAAGACTTAAAGTGGTGGTTGTTTAGTGGTTGTCACATTTCAAGTTTTCAATATTTTTCTTAATGACCACTGACAACAGAAGTGGTGAGTCTTGATGTTCGAATGCTCAGTATCTGTATCTCTTTGTGGTGGTCCGCTAAGGTTAGTTCCAGCTGGAGCTGACCACTGTGGACTAATGCCAGTAGCTACAACCCAGCAGCACATGTCCTATGACTAGTCTTGTGTACATGCAGTGCACAACACAAACTACAGGCCTCCATCATATGTTTGCAAACAGTGCAATGCATAATATCAACTGAGAAAGGAAAACAAAGACAGAACAACCAAGAAACAGACTACAGTAGATCTGTACCCTAGTATCAATGATAGGACCTCGGTCCCAAAGTTTCACTAATGTAAAGTACTGTAGGTGTTAAAATAAAACTTACCATAGTTACTTTTTCCTAGCTAACGAAGACTTCACTGTCATGCTTGCATACAGTACATGGTATTCCCCAAAACTTACTGGTGAATTACATTAAAATGGAAAGGAAATTATCACATAAAACCTTCACGACAAATTCACAGCTGAACAATTGTTATTTTTGGGCACCCAGATCACAGCACTAACAATGGACTGTGGGTACCTGCGTTCCAAATGAGCAACAAATTTGGACCCAGTGCAAACACTGGTATATATGTATTACATAAAGTTACATTAAATTTCTATGTTTTGCAGGAAATGCTGTCACAAGTCCCATATAGCAAACTGGTCACAAACTAACTTAAAGGCTGTATTGCATCACCCTAAGCTATATTTTTACCTCCCGGAAAGGAAAATTCTCAACTGGTTCTAAGTTACAATACTCTTAGACTGACAGCAAATTCGAAAGATGCAGAGCAGCTCGTATTACACAGCGTACACAGGGATCCATTGTTTTGATTACACATGTAGAGGAATTTCAGACAGGCTGAGGGAGGGACTAGAGGTAGGTGGTTGGGAGAATTGAAACTGTCTGGGATGATGCGTTACAGCCTTTAATCTGTCCTTCTAATTCACTTGTCATCATCTTTGGCTAACATATTTTAGACAGAATATCATTTGCAATATCAGGGCAAAGAGAATATACCAAACAATAAACTGTTCCATAAAGCAGTGTTTCAAAATGTGTCTGTAATCCCCCAAACTTATTGGTTTGGGAATTCACTAGCGACGCACTCACTTCATATATCCTATGCATTGCCGTATTGACCATGGTCTAGCATCTGGCAATTTTGTGTGTGTATCTGGCCACTGCCCTTCCGTAATTCCCAGGCTGGTCAATACGGTAATGCATAGGTTATATCAGGTGAGGGAGTATGCGCTGTGAATTCCCCAAACCTTCTTAGCTGTATATCAAAGGACAGTGAACGGAAACGAACACACATACAATTGCCAGACACTAGACCATAGACAACACTATAATGCATAGGTTGTATGAATTGGGGAAGTATGAGAGGTGAATTAGATTTTCGTTATCGCTTTACACACAACTAGAGCCTGTTGTCAGGTTTGAGGTGAGAATTACAAAGGACTGACCAGTTCTTGTAGTGACTGGATGAAACTAACAGTTTTCCTCACACCTGGCTGAGGACCAATGCCTGCAATTTCAGTCTGCAAATTAATTATGGCCAGAAATTCCAAGCATTCAAAGTTTACCACTGAGAAATAAAATTTAATTGCTTGCTATCAGTGACAGCCATGCAATGGTACTACTGTTCTTTTGTGGTATACTGCATGTCGTTACAGTAATCTTGTCCATGCACAAATGTGTACAAAAAACAAAAACAAACCAATCCACCCCCACATGCACCTTTAAAGAATGTCAGCTTATTGCTCAAGCAGACTAAAGATATGATTATGGCCATCACCACATTTAATTTTAAAATCTAAACAAATACATCTCCCTCAGTAACGTCCTACGTGGATCACTCAAGACATATTTCACTGCGACTCTGTTATTAACACTCCCACACAGACGCAAATTATCTTCCCACATTAAATCACAATGAAGGACGCATCAGTTCCGTCGAACGGAATCATCAAGAGCAGAACCTTAATTTAAAACTCTTCGGGGCAGGTTATACAATAAGCTGCGACCGGAAGACAAGGTTTGTAAGTAATCCACTCAGCACACCCTGTCTATCGGAGCAACGACGCAACCATTTAACGAAAGGAGGACGATCATGAAAACTCACCCAGGAGAGTAAGATGCCGAACGACGTCGAAACGCCATGCCCGAGGATGAGGTGAACAGCCGCGCATGTCCAGAAAACCGAACCCCGTGAAGCACTACTAACCTCCCTTTGAGATGCAGTCCTCAGGTTTGTAGAAGCCCAGAGTCCCCATCATCATTGTTATTAAGACCCTCAACCATAAAGAGCAGCTTGTACATGCACATATGATACTTCAGTGTAAATCCACATGTGTTCACACACTGTGACCTTACAATACTGTACTACCTGACTGACTGACTGCCTGCCTGTCAGCAAGCAAAGCACACACAGCAATATTATTATTACTACTCAGGCTGCACAGATGGAAAGGAAGCAACGTCGCGTCTTTTCAAAGTGCCGGTAAAGGAGATGATGGTGGCTGGATGAATGTCTCTCAATTCACAGGGTTCCCATGTTCCAGTGCAAAGTCTAGATCCAACATAATCCCATCCAGAGCAAATCTGATTGCCAAACAGCAGCGAAGACAGCTGGAGGAGAGGTTCTGTTCGAACTTCTATCCAGGTTTTTGTCCTTCAGCTCCAGCTCTTCAACTTCAGGATTTCATCTTCAGGCAGCACGACGACGTACAGCAGGCTATACATCTCTCCCAGCAAGAGGTGATATTTTCCACATTATGCAGTTCACCAGACAGACAGGCAAATGCATGCTGTACTTTCATGTATGTGACTGGAGGATCCTATATCAAACCTATCCGTCTAAATCAAACTAAAACGCCCCCTGAGCTTTACAATGGCCATTGTTTACTCTGAGCAAACCAAATTTTTATCTTATCTACATTGTCAGAGGACAATCACAGGTTTGGGAAGGAATTTTTTTTTTTTTTACTCTCTTGCCCATTTTTTCTTACACAGAATTCTCTAAAAAAGAAAAAGAGTAGAAAATCTCAGGTGGGATGAAAACATAAAAGCTTTCTTCATTTAGGTGGCTCCCCCACTCCCTCTCTGGGCTTTCTTCTTCTCTTGATCAACCCAGAAGATGTTTAATGATGTAATAAACCTGTGCTAGACTGCATAAAAATCACATACAATAGGTGGAGGCATCCACACACTTCACTAGCCATTACCATATGTAAGATGATTGTCATTTGCTGCTCTCTCCCATTCACAGAGTGAGGTGAGGGTGAAAGGTCAAGACATGGAGTGTCAAAAGATAGTGAAACTACAACAGGAAACCAAAAAAAAAATGCTACGACAAAAATGAGAGAAAAAAACAAGAATGCCCTCCAGGGAAGGAACCAGGAAATAAAAACAAAGCCCAGTGACATGTATTGTCAAGACGAGGGTCATAAAAAAAAAAAAACTGATGTACACAGTTCGATGGTTTAATTCAACTTTTCAACAGATCAACAAATATTAATTAATATCATGTAAAATTCTGCCAAAAGGTACTCTGAAAGAAATATTTAACTCAAGATATGAAGGATACATGCGTTATCTTTTTTTCATGTCCAAATCAGTCCCAACCAATACCCCCTACTTCACCTCCACTCATACCCCAGGAATCCTCCCTCACCTCTCCTCATCATGTGCAAGTCTACCAATATCACACTTATCAGAAGTTTACTGGCAGAGTGAAAGACACGATTTCCTTTCATGACATTAACAGGAGGATAGCAGCTACCAGTGGATCTGAAATGGCTTTACATGCCTTTTTTCTGTGTAATTATTTCATAGACTAAAGATGCTTTTCTTGACAACTTCAGAGCAGTGTCTCGAAATTGCAAAGAGGAGCAAAATGATATCACGTTCGATTTTTTTAAATACTCTCTGTTTCCTTCTTCTTTCTCATCTTGTTGGTATTAAATCTGGAGTTCACAGAATAACTTCTAAGCATGTAATGCAGTCCTGACACATGTACTGCCCTGCATTTGGAATGTTTACAATTGCATATTCTTAAATATCATTCAAGATATTATTTTCATGGCAAGTATTTCAAATCAAGGTAAGAAATACTAAAACTGTGATAGTAAAGGCATAAACTTCTTTCAAAATAAAACTTCTTGATACTAAGTAAAGCTAAGTAAAGTATGGACATGGTTTGGTAGCCTCATAAAACTGTGACAAAGGTAAATTACGAAATTAAAGTACCCTTTAAAGAAAATTTCAGGCTCACATTCTTCCAAAATAGCTAGGTAGAAAAACCTGAGGGCACTTGTGAAATAGAAAGTGACTGGTTGCTACGAGCAGAGATGCTCAAAAGTTGCCGACTGACTCTAACATCACATTGTGTCCTGGTTAATGGTGAGACAGATACATGATGAAGTAAAAGAATTAAAGGACAGAGGGCACTAGACACGATTATTTTGAAAAAAGCTACATGGGCTTCAGTCAGGACAAAGTGGCTAAAGCCTGAAAGACATTGTACAGGATGCTTTAAGCTAAAAGACTTTCTATGGCACTGAGCAAAAATCAAGATCAAAAGGTATTATTTTTCCTGTTGCTGAACAGTGACTTTCCTTTATACCAACAATTTTTGCAAGCAAAAACAAGACAAAAGAAGAGAACTACACTAAAAATTACAATGGGTCTCCTTGTATTAATTAACACTATTTTGATATTGTTGATACTTTGGGTCTGTAGAATATCCAACATGAAATGCAATGTTAAAGCACAATGATTAAGTATAACTCTTACTATAATTACATTTTACTGAGATGCTTACTAACAGTGTAAACTTTCTGCATTGGTGGCAGCATTGATAAATGTATACATGCAAACGTCTTCCTATTTCAAAAAGGTGGCAGTATGTAGATATACTGTAACAATGGAAACAGTTACTCTAACACTGTGAGGAGAAGAGGGCAGCATACAACAAAATTTCCAACGTAAGTCAAAATGGCATATAATGATCACTGCATCTCTACCAACAAGGACAAGGGATTGTAGTTTCAGTGGAACTAATGTTGTTGGATAAAAAGCTAGGTTATGGTCACTAACTTTTTAAAAGTGGAAAGTGTTTGAGGAAAAGAAAGGTTAAAAAAAAAGAAGAAAAGATAAGTTCTTATATTATCTTAACCACCAAACATCTGTTCATTTATTGACCATGCAATCTAAAATCAGAAGAGAAATTGATGTCTCAGCAACTTACAGTTGTTAAATTAACTACAGTCCTCTAGAACTGAGGCAGATTAGGGTGATAGATCTGACTGAATGGCTGGAGTAGATTTTTCGGATTTACGTTTAGCCTTAGTTTTCCCATAGTTTACACTCAGCAGTTCCCAGACTTAGGAAGAAGAGGAGACTGACTTTTGCAACTTGAACTTTCAAATTATCTTCCAAAAGAAGAGTTCTAACAACTCTGAACAGAAACCATGAAAATCGGTTACCCACTTCAGGTCAGGTTCTCAGAGAGCCAAACATTTTGACTGATTGAGTACCTACTGCAACTCTGACAATTTGTACTTTGCTTCATTGATGGTTAATAGATTGGCCCAAAAACTCACACATTTAGAATATATTTACAGACCTCAATGAGTTGCTATCAACAAATATTGTGGTCACTTTGAAGGGGATAAACACATGACAATATTCACAATTAGCATAATTAGTCAAGTTTCATATCCAATAATTATGAAAACTGTCCAAATTTTAGAATTTTGGACTGTTACTTGCACTGGTTGTGCGCATGTGAATATAGTGCTAATGTGAATATAGTGCTAAAGTGTCGGGTCACCAATTTAAAACCAGAAAGCCAAAAGGCTTTGTGATTCCTTGCGACATGGTTATATTATAACATACATGAATTATCCACATGACAAGTTTGAGATCAACTGCAGTTATTCTTCTTGAAACACGACATTAATAAGGCTTTAACCCAAAATGACCTTTATTTTGGTGACCTCAAATGACGTTTGATGTCCACCAAAAGCAATAGGGATCACCTACTCAGTATGGCCAACCCACACATAAAGTACTACATCAGTCAACATTACCCTTCTGGAGATAATGTGTCAGCAAGGTTTGACCTCAGGTGACCTCAAATAGTGCTAATGTGAACATAGTGCTAAAGTTTTGGGTCACGAATTAAAAAAAAAAAGCAATTACATCGTTAATTTCTCACTCATTAATGTTACATTGTATGTGAAATATTGGAATCCTCTTAGTTTAACCATTTCTCTTTAGTGTGTGGAAGAAACTTGACAGGTTACGAAAAAGTTAAGTGATTTTCACAAAGGAACTCAGTAAGCCTCTTTATGACCCAAACAACACTTTCTGTCTCATACACAGTTCAGAAGATTTGGAGAAAATCACAAAAAGCACACATTCCAGTTCAGCATTGCAAGTGTCGTTCTTTTCTTTCTTTTTTCTTACAGCTCCCTAAAGACTTTAAAAATGGTGGCTGCAATTTTTAACTAAATCACTCAAGAAACAAGGCAAAATTAGAATAATTTTCACAGTGGAACCAATAACAAGAATATATGCAGCATATAAACACAACATTAAGAATACTCAAAGTTTTAGTCTGGTTATCTACTCTGCAAGCTTTTTCTAGGACTCCTATCAAGCAATACACATTGGTAGCTCTGAGAGCAAAAGGCAAACAGGGCCAATCATGAACACAGAGGGCACAGTGCTAGAATTTCATTCAGTGGAGTTGCATGGTGTTGGTTGATGCATTCGTGTTAGCATGGGCTAACAACATGTCTAAAAAATCTTTCTTTCAAAGATTCCTCAGGACTATATAGGCCTCCATTCCTTTACAAAGAGTGTCTCCAAAATGTTCACATATGCTGGACTCGCCAACTACAGATGCATGTGCAGCAATGAACACTACTAAATGCTTGCCTGGCGTTTCTGTTGTCTTTTGACTTCATCATAAAAACAACATATCTGTCTGGTACCCTTTCCTTCCTTGATAAACTATTCAAGATGAACAGACACGCATGACTGTGAACACATGCAAGTGATTCATTCCTTTGTAAACAGAGACCTACGAAGTTGACATTTATAAGCATTGCTAATTTGACCAAAAACTCTACGAAAAAAAAAACCTTAGCAACTCTATTCTGCCGCAAAATACGTGAGGAAGAGAAGGAGTATTAAAAATACATAACATATTTTTGCTTGCAAACTGCGCTGCCAAGGCCATTTTTTCGCTGTTGAATAATATCGCATCATAATGATGACAGCATCTGATTCGTTTCCTAGTCGACATGTCAGCATAATGAACCAGTCATTGCAACATGGTGAGCAGGTGAGCGACTGGAGATTCGTCGCTTGCTTAACGTCAATCTCTCTCTCTCTCTTTCACTAATGTAATCTTCTCAGGTTTATGCCATTAAGAAAAACAACATCACCGGTACTTAAAGGAGTGTGCGAAGAATCGCAGTTGCATTAAATTGGAGGAGTTTATTTATTTTGGTGGGAAGAGCTGTGGAGGGGGTATGGAAAAATGTTTGAAAGCTATTGAAGCAAACTTGCAGCACTTGTTTAGAAAAAGGAAGGAAAGAAAGGGGATAGATATGGAAGGAAAAAAGAGAGATGAATTTAAAATACTTGAAGTACTGAAAGTAATTCCAAATCAAATTTTCACTGTAAATCTACACTTGCTGGCAGATGTTCAATGGAAAAAAAAAAATGCCCCCCCTATTCTTAACATTTTAAACTTTGCCAGATATTTTATCTGCTTTATCGTATGTTTCATTTTACAGGAAGGAGTAAAAGATAGGTGTGAAGAAAAAAGCTTTCATCAAAAAATTTTCGTGCCTGAGTCTTCCTTTAAAATGCACTGTAAACATTTCTTCCTGGCAAGAACATCATCCGAGTATAATTACAAACTGGCCTAGCAATAAAAATACTCTGTTCCGGGATGTCCCCATGTAGGGTGGTGCCAAGTATTACCACTCATCACAGACGCATTTCACCCAGCACTTGTCCAAAAATGACCAAAAACCTCCCAGTACTCTTTTCGGGTTTTTCAACTCAGTAGGACACTCTTTTGGGAAAGGCTTAGTTGAAGCTGGATCACACAAAGCAGGTAAATGTTACCGTTGAAGTATTGAATGTGTAGCCAGTTTCAATACATGTTTCATCGTTGCAAGATCCATGTTTTGGCTCATTCAAAGGTACTTCGGTAGGAAAGCATGGAAAGTCTGTTTGACAGAGCTACATTTCCTCCTTTGACTGATAAATATTGAGTGATATTGGACGGTAAATCCACATGAAGTTTCATGACTAATAACACCTTACACACTGGCAGCGCTTACTTGCTGACCAGTATTGACGAGTCTACGAATCACAGTAGTACCTCCTCCCACGGTAAAACAACCTGTTTTTCAATGCATGTACTTCAGTGCAATGTAAAGAGAGATAAAAGTGAGCAATGAAGTAGTTTACTAAAATGCCAATTATATATAAGAACTACTGCAAATATGACTTTAACGTGAAGTTAGCTATTGCCTAGTTAAATTCCTCATGCTTCAATTGCCCCACTTGCACTTCCCTTAGTAATGGCTGCTGTACCTGGTCAATTTAAGTATGCCTTAAGGAGTATAGTAAATAATTACATCACGAAAACAGATCAAATGAGTACTACTATACCTGCACTGGTTATATCAAGTCAGTGGGTACACTACACATGCAGTCACATACCTCTTCCAATAATGTGTTGAGCACACATGATGTTTGAGAAATGAAATTGCCTCTTTCTCCCACATCTTGGAAAGTCTACACTTCAAACTTAACATCTACGGTAGCAAAGAACAGAAACCGGATGCCACCGAACACCGTAGACACGACGCTGTTAATTTAAGTGAGCACTGACCGATTTCTCCCATAGTTCAACGCAAATAATGCTCAATGAGGCGGCCAATGCGGGTTGACCACGACAGAGGGAATGATCTTTGGAATTTGAATGGAAAAACTGATTTCTTGCTACCCTACTGCTTTAAAATATGCAAAGTGAGCCATGACTCAGAGTAATATTTATAAACAAAGTTATAAGACATTTGACAGTCCGAGCAGCACCGGCAGCGACGACGCGACCTACTCTGGAGGCTTTCTGGATTTAGCTTACGCTGCTTTATCCTTCCAAAGGATGATTAAATTTCAGCTCATTTTGGCATCATGGAGAGTCTCTCCTTTTTTTTTTTTACTTTCGAGGTTTCGCACTTCTCCCAGGGTACCTTCAGACACGTCCAAGGAGAATACAATACCTGATCCTGCGGAGAATGTGGTGTAGGCTTATTCCTGCCTCGTTTTTGCATGACCTTTCCGTCGTTTCCGCCGGAAGGAAAATCAAGGAAGCTAGTTATCGACATGTCCAGCAAAATTTTGAAGTCAAAAAGCAACGTGACTGCTATACCACAGGAGAAGGTTTTGCAGTTTTAAATGCGATCAAATTTTCATGGTGCCTTGCGGTGACTCTTGAAACTTTAATGGTTTACAGCAGAGTTGAATAACTTGCAGAATTAAGGCATGTTCCTCTCACCTACAGAGAGATAACTGCAAAACCTACTTTCAGATTTTGACAAGGTAAACAGAAATGCTTCAAATAATTAGGATAAGTGATTGTCTTACACAGTATGGAACTCTTGATTTCTGAGCATTTGACGTCAACGAACTCAAAGGCACCAATTAACTGTTTCTTCCACTGCTGATACACAGAGGCATTGCCTAGAGCATGACACTGATGTACTTGATTCTCTTAAAACAAAAACTGCTCTGTGGTGGAAGTTCTGGATGATGTTACAAATTAAGACCGATTACAAAATAAGGCCAATACAAATAAATTTAAAACCTCTCTCTGCATTTACACAAATGTCGTCGACTTACATATAGAACAGAAACAGGCATGCGGTGAAATACGGCTGTTAACAAAACATGGTTTTGGCTCGAAAACCAGTTACAATCGATTTCTGCTTCAGTCCGTCTCAAAGTTGAAACCAAAAAGAAAAAAAGTTGTTGAAAAAGACTGGCCAAAACCGATCATAGTTCGATGTCTGGTGCAAAACTTTTTGTCATACATTTCACACTTTTTTCAGCAAAAAGTCCAATACCCTATAAAAACAAATGTATGGGAATTTTGTGGATTCTGACTTTTACAAAACTTCCGAAAATTTTTGTCACATGGCAGGACCTTTTTACATGATCAATGAATTTTTGACAAACTAGTTTTCATTTGCAGTTCAAGTACCTGCAGACACCAGTTTTTGGTTTTGGATGAACTGTAACAGCCTTTAATATAGTGAATACCATACTTTCTTTTTGATGCAATTTTTAGTAATGCTGGGATAATGGTCATCAAAATATCAATTTTTCTTTAGGTCACTGTGCTGTTACAACCATTTCATTCCTTGTTTTATTTTTTAAGTAATGTACTGTTGCTATCATAGTATCTTTTTGCATTTTCCTCCTGAATAACTGTCCTCCATTAGAAGGTTTCGAGATAAACAAAATACCGTAGTGAGTATTGATACCCACAACAGAGAAAGGCATGTTGGGCCAAAATAACACAATAATTTCTGATGTGAAAATGCCCTCATACAGTGAAAGGATACCCTTGCAGGGCCTATGCATGCAAGTGACAATGCAGGGGAAGGTGGTAGAACTCAGATGATGTAAAAAAACTCACATTTCAAAAGTTTTAAAATCTGCAGAAAGACTACACACTATCAAGTGCAATGAATAACAGCATGTGAAGGGGGCGCTATAGTACGGAATGAACCAGAATTCTGAGAGTGGTCAATGAGAGCACATTAGCTGAGATAAGACAGATATGTGATGAGTTCAGAAAATTGATATTAATTTCAGTGATACCATGCATCACAGGACAGCAAGGTAGGAGGAGCCGAGGTGAATGAGGATTCCGCTAATCTCACTAACTCTTTCACTTCATCCCATTTGCATTCTAACCCCGATGTACATTTGAATACATAATCAGAATTCAAACTTGAAGTGATTCTGACTTTTGCATCCTTTGAAAGCTGGAAAAGTGGATAGGGAATTTTTTTTTCTTGTTATGCCCTTTGAGACCCTTTGAACTGTCAACATATATTCATATTTAATAGCTGGATGTAAATCAACATAAGAAGGTCTCAAAGGGCATAACAAGAAAAAAAAAATTCCCTATCCACTTTTCCAGCTTTCAAAGGATGCAAAAGTCAGAATCAGTTCAAATAGGATTGAGTCCTGGGAACAAGGTGTAAATAAACTTAGTTTGGTTGAAACCCTACCACATATCTGTTCTTGAAGCATCCACAGACGTACTCATACTCCAGTAATGGCTACTACTTGCACTTTTCAAAAACCCCTCAGGCAGTCTTATCCGACAAACTGTCAATCAACAAAGGCTATTTTTAAAAGAAGCAGGTATGAGAAAGGGACATACTAAAGCAAATTATGGAATCTCACCTGTTTTCACGGAGTGTGCTTTTGGCACATTTAATTTTTGAACAGAGCATATTGACATTGATTTCAAAATTTTGCCAGAATGTTGTCATTATGCTAATGCTTTATCATATCAAATCATAATTTCCTCCCTGGAATATCTCTGTAGTTCAGCCACCTTCAAATTGATCGCATTAACAACAGGCTCTGGAGAAGTAAATTCTAAACACCAATTTTGATGAGTGCCAATGACATTAAACCCTGCAGCCCTGTGCAAAGATATTTTACAAAAATTTGCCACATTTTAGAGACATTTGACTTCTTTTATCGATGACCTACAGAGAAGGAGGAGAGGAGGAGACATTATTTCACGTTTCTCTCTGAAATTTTCTTCTGTGACTTGGAATCTTTCATCAAAGCATGGATGAGCAAAGAGAAGAGAGAAAAAAGAAAAAGAGCGTACATCGTAAACAGATCACATTGAAATAAAGATGACGGATCTCTACCACAGCTAAGATGTAGTAGGGTTCAAACAGAGACCTCCCCCAAAAAATTGATCACAAGTCATTAAATTTACTGCCTTCAAAGCAGGCACAATAAAGTTTCTTCCATTTCCCAGCATCAATGGTTACTATGAAAATAAAATTAACAGCCATCTTCATTGATCAATGGATAAGAGCCGTGCCCTTCTCGGCAACGACTCCTACGTACTGCTCTTTGACGTCAACGAGCCCCAGAGAAGACAGTCTTTGAAGATGGACAGAAATATGAAGGAAAAGATGGAGCAATATAACCCTCTTCTCCGCTTTGCTACATTATCAATCGGCAGTCTTAATTACATTTTCGAGTAGCAGAAGTTCTTGCCTCTCCCTGAGGCATTGGCGAAGGATGCGAAGATGGATTCAAACAGAATTGCATGTACTGTAGGTTTACCATTCTATTACAGTAATACCAGATCCATTGCATGTACTTTGCTGACTAAGGCTTGAGTGTCACTCCGATATTCTGGAGTCCAGCACTCGTGGTTTGAACAGTCGTGACTCTGAGCTCTACTGGTGACTCCTATGTGGTACCGTCTTCATTAAATGACATCGTAACTGCCACCAAAACATATCTGTTGGACACCAAGCAGTGTTGGTGGATTACAATCAGGCTTTTCACTGATGATCCAAGACAGGTTGTTTTTAACTCTTAAGTTACTTAAACTAGCAAAATTAACTCAAACTGTTAAGCACGCAAAAAATGATCTTCATGAATGTTCTTCTTTTACCGCATTAAAAGTTCCACAGTCGTGACTTCTGGTCTGCAGTTTCGACCCTGAAGTACAGTGGAGTAATCTACCCAAGCCTAATGCTGATTATGCAAGTTTGTGCCTAATTTGTTCCTGAGTCCAAACAACCTCTTCAAATCCACCCAAATAACTATTTTCTTGTACTTTTTTTGGGTCAGGGATGCCTGGTTATGTCAAATGGACAAACTTCAATATTTCCTACAACAGACAGGTTTAAGGAAAATGCCAGTCTGCAACTGGTGAATACTAAAGGTTTTATACCTCAGCTGATACACTTTTAAAGTGGAAACAAGAAATGTCAAAAACAACTTCAAGAGAATTTGTGCAATCAAGTCTGATTTATGTACACTGACATGATCAGCTTGCTGTATATGTCTCCTTGGATCCGCATTTTCCAAACTTCCCTCGAGCGGCAATTACGGAAGGACGGTGACCGAACACACACACACACAATTGCCGGTTGCTAGATTATGGTCGGTACAGTATGGCATAGTTTATATGAGGTAAGGAAGAGAGTATGATCTTATTTTGGACTTTCCAATGTCCTCTCCCCCCGTCCCACCCCACCACCACTTTCATCAATACTCTAATCAACTATATTCCTTCCATTCCTACTACTACTTTACACATGATGGCAATGGTAAACTGGTATGGTCAACTGCTGATGTGATCTATGCATGTGTGCAAATGAATACATTAAGTATGCTTAATATCTACCTAAAAAAAAAAGAAAAATATAAATACTTATCAAATATTCACATCTGTAGTAAAGCCATGTAAAGGCATTTAATTGGCGGTATTTTCACTGTCGACAAATAAAAAGCCTTGACTACTGCAGACAAAAATTTGTACTTGACAAACTTGGGAATCTTGAATGGATATAGAGCAACATGTAGGTTAACTAGCTGTTACAATATAAGTACGACCAGTGTCGGCGGCAATTTTGACAACTTCCTTTGAAACATCTGACCTGCCCTGAGGTCAAAAAAAAAAAAAAAAGCCAACGTCCTCTCAGCATTGATCAGTGCATTAAAATCACTCCCCTCCTAACAAAACACGACATCAGACTGTTCAGACAAAACTTAAAAAGAAACTTAATCCTATTTGATCAACCACTCTTTTTATATCTCTGTTTATGTTTTTCTTCTTTTTCTTGACTTTTTTTCTTCTTTGCTTCCTGAAGAATCAAAGAGGAAATTTGCAGCTTGAGGAAGCTTTAGGGGAAAAATTAGTCATAGCTTCTCCACCAGAGGCAAGTAATAATTGCGTTCACTTGTTCTTACCCAGACATCAAGACAAACTGTACGATGAAGGAACATCAATTTTTGAGCGGGTATGGAATTTAGCGAGAGGCTGCTACATCTGTATTTGAGTTTTGACATATTCATCCCCGCACAGATGTGAACTGTGAGTGAATTCATAGCAGAGAAACAAATTGAGAAATGTTTTAACATCACCACAACGAGATACGGCACTGCATGGAACTTTCACTCTACGTATTTTGTACGTCATGATGGCTGTGTTAAGTCAGTCCCTTGTTCTGTACGTACTTGCACCCAATTAAAAATGTCGTTCATGTGCTAGCTGGGAATCCGTGAGAGCAATTTCGGTTGGACTACAAGTGGATCGTAATTTGGCGACCTGCTTTTACTCTTGGGGCAAAGAGCCAATTGAGACAAAAAAAGGGGAATTGTTCTTCATTTTGCCCCATTAGTTATAGTCACTTGTTTTCTTTCCTTCATTCAAAATTTCAGAGAAACAGATCTTTTTTTGCTTCTTTGAGGGTGTTATTTCAATCTGGGTTAAATTTCAATCACTGCTAAATTTGTTTTCTGCATGTAGTAGTCTGCGGTGGATGTATAGTCGCATCATGAGAAGACTTGAACGGAGGGAGTCTTTTTTTCTTGCCCCATATCAAGCAGACCTTTATATAAAGCTCATATGTGCTTGATCTTAATTTGATATGCCTCTTTGGGGGTTTCATGAATTACGGAAGAATTGTGTATATAGTTTATACTTTCCACCGTGGTAAAGCAACTGCATTCAAAGTGCCTAGCTACCTGCAACCAACTATTTTCAGGGCTGAGGCTTAAATCAAAGTAGGTCTTTTGCCAGCATGATACACTATGTTGGAATAGATCAGTTGCAAGAAATGTGAAAGTGAGACTCCGAGAGTAAGGGTACACTATGATTACACACTGTCATTCAGTGGGGGAGTATCCAACTAATAGAAAATCAATGGCTGTTTGAGCCACTTACTGTATTAAGTCAAAATACTCTATTGCAAATTTCAACTATTTTGGTTATTTCCCACGTTTGCGCATTTATAGGAATTACTGATACTACAGTATGTTACACAAGGACTCAATCACACTGTAGGGGTTCCTACTGTGCACATGCATGTACATATACCCTACATCAAAAAACAGAATGCTTCAATGCATTTACCTCCTTATTCATATTTTTCTCGAAACAGAACGTTTTACCATCTAGTTGAATTGTTTATGGGTACTTCTGTTGGCTAATTTCATTTTATTCACCACCTTAAATATTTCCCAATCTTATCTGGCCGCTGGGTGAACATGTGTGAATGAACCTTTCACAAAGGTATTTCTCCAAACTATCATGGCTACAAATGAAGCACAGTAAGACCAAACTATCTATATGTTCATTTACATTTGGACGAAGAGTAATCTCCCTAAGTTTCTACACTGTCCACAGAACATCCACACAATCCTGATGTGTACACAAACTTGAAATTGTTCACATTCATGTGAATGCTTGTCGTCGCGTCACTTGTTCCTCCGTGGGTCCATTCTGATTGAGGACTAACAAATAAATTATTTTTCCAATTTTCTTTAAGTAAACAAACATGCCAATGACAACTTCTCTGATAACAGAATACACAAGCCTTTGAAATTTACCTTTCCCCTCGCTGAATGCACTATCGAGCATTGGAATAATATTATTACAATACATGATGAACTTTCTGAACATTTTTGTGTCTCAACTTTATTTGGTTACTATAAGAGGAGTAGAGAAAAAAATGCACCAACAAGCAATACAGCTGTTGCACAGTACATCAAAGCAAGACAAACTTTGGACATGATACAAGGGAAAACACTTTTGTTACCTCTAAGGACTGCTACAAAAGAAGCAGATTCCCACACAAAATTTGTAGTGAGTTAATTCCTCAATGTTTGCACACAGTACAGTACAACAGAACTAATGGGATCACCATTATTGTTCACCAACCTGGCATCTACGGTATGTTTTGCAGTATCCAAATCAAAGTTTCAGATCAATTTCATCTCGCGACCTAGCAAACACAATGTGCGCTGTCCCTGGAACTACTTTCAGTCCAACCGGAGACCCTCCATCTACGCTGCTACCTACGTGTTCGCAAACTGGTGCAGAGAGATGAAAATACATACTTCACAGATTGGGTCGAAAGTCATGGGACGTACTGTGATCACGAAATGTACGATCAGTAACATTTTAAGCATCCGTAGACAGCTGCACACCACAGAGACACACCGTCATCTGGTGTTGCAACTGATTTCTACAGAGGTATACATCTGTTTCATAGAAGTTTATTTTACGTGCAATCATTAGGGTACTCTCTGCAAATCCAATCAAGTAACCCATCACGAATCGGTTAAATATCTGTCTGACCACAGAAACTCAGACAGCACAAAACTTTACGACATACGTACAACGTACAGTTGAAGCAATCTATAGCGATTGTGCAAAAAGCAGAAACCTGCATAATTCTTTCTTATTCAGAGAAATCTGAATTTTCCACCCACCTTCTTTTCGAAAGTAAATATTCCACCACATTCAATACTCTGAGTGTAAACTTCATCAATATATCCGTCAGGTCTCAGTTGGCAACTTATCCAAAGGCAAAAGTTTAAGGCAAACATGAAAGAGCACAGAACTAAGATAAATTTTGTTTTTCTCAGTTTCAAATTAGTATGTATACTGTACTTACAATCTGTTTTGTACATTTCTATACATGTGTTACTTTGTGCAATCCTGTACTAAGGAAGCATATGACTAACGAGCACTTTTAAACACTTTGATGGGTCACCATTCTTTTCACAGCCCTTTTTCTTTTGAACTATAGACTGAAATGCAACCATGCTTGAAATCAGGACAAGGTTACAACTGGGTGACTGAAATATAAGTCAGGTGTCATCAACACAAACATAGACGATGGCATATTACTTCTCTTAGTCAACTTTCCAAAGATCAACTGGAAGGAAAAACAATCAAGTGGAAGGGGGAAGTCCCTGAAAGAATAACAGTGAAAAAACTTGGCATTTTCATTCACTTCTGCAGAGCGACCAGGGGTTACATCTCTATGTTTTGACATCTCTATGTTCTGACAAATCGGCACCAAAGTACATTTCCTGTAAGAACATAGGAATGTCAGAATCCCCACAACTCACTGGTGTGGGTATTCACGAGTGACTATACTTACCCCTTGCCCCACTACTGCATCAGTTTGACCTATGCTCTACTGACCTCGAAGTCAATTCTGACACCGAGCCCTCTAAGGCCTAGCTCGCCGTCGTTTGCCTTTCGCTCGAGTGCCTCCTCAACGTTGTCAAGTTGCCTCGCTGTTTGCCTCGCGCAAAGGCGACCTTATCGGGACTAAACCTGAGTATTCTCGTTTTTAGTTCCTTTATATTTACTAGTCATTCTGCCTGATATATTTTCCCGTTAATTTACTCTCGCTTCTCCGAGAAATTTATCGGTTGATATTTTCAGTTGGTGCAGCGTGCCTGGGACAGATATCCTATCGTGCCGCTGCACTGATAGGAATGTCAGAATATAGAGACTTGGTGCCCAAGTACACTTTTCTTGGTGCCAAAGTACAATTTTCTCAGCACCAAAGTACTCCGAAAGTGCCGAAGCAAATTTTTGTCAGAATGTAGAGATGTCAGAATATAGAGATGTTGAACCACAGGGCTGTCAAAAAAAAAAAAAAAACGTCAGAATACAGGGCTGTCCAAACATAGAAACATGACAACATGGCGACATCAGAACATGGAGATGTCGGAACATACGGATGTCCGTATGACCAGGCTGGATCCAGTCTCTGAGCAAGCAACAACAGCATAGGCTTGGGCGACTGCAATATTTTGGGAATGGAGTACTCACAGCCTGAATAGTCACAACTATACAGCTACTCACAACTCCTACTTAGTATTGGTCTCAACGACATCAAAACTGCAACCCTACACATATGTCAAATATTTAGCGCAGGAACTATCGTATGGATGACTAACGGTCCAAAACAGTGTTAAAGGTCCACATCACCATCCGAAAACAAAAATGAGGTCTAGGCATGGAGGGCATGGTGCTAGAACTGATTTTGAGTGCACTTTGAGCAGAGTCAAATGAATACATTAGTGCAAGTAAAGGGGTAAGTATAGTCTATGATGTGAATGTAAAGGTTCCCCAAAACTTACAGTTGTGGTTAATTCAATCAACACTTACCTCTTGCTCACACATTCATTTGACCTTGCTCAAAGTGCATTCGAAATCAACTCTGACACAGTGTCCTCTAAACTAGGGTGCTTCCCCATTTGTCTGTGCTCATGCTGAAACAATTTGTTTATATTTGTTCTCATATTTCACTTCATCTGAATTTGAAGGTTTTTCTGTTTTGCCATCCTAGTCCACAAACAGCAAACACTGCAAGAGATTTCTCCTGCTTTAGTTATACACCTTGAAGCAATGGTAAGAAAGAGAAAACATGGGCTACTGCACAGGAGCTTGATAGGAACAATTTAAGAAGAAAATGTGTAATACTGATCTTAACTAAAGATGTAGAACTAGCAAGTACAACCTGGAATGGATGTCACATACACAGAACACAATGATCAAACCATCAAGGAGAATGCCATGAAATGGCAAACAAAGCTCTGAACATATTAATGCCATAAACTGTATCTCTGAATGCAATGTTGACATACAGAGCCTACATGATGTAACACCAAACATAGCTTAACAGCTTGAAGTGTGAAAACCTCTGAATAATTTACCACATTACCTTTTCCTTTTTTTTCTTTTCTGGCTACTATGATTGGCAGGGAAATCATCCAAAGGGGCCCTATTTGGGATGCAACCATCTCGTGTGAGCACGGCAGAATGTCAAGTGTCTTGGATTACCAAACTTCATTCTTCAAACTTCATTTTCAACAAACAGGAATTTTCACCGCACTTCGCACAACTAGGCCATGCACGCGAAGGGATCACAATTAGGAAAGCATGAAGTATACGCACTTCTACTCTTCTAACTACCACCACAGCACCAAGGAGTGTGCTGTTATGGCATAAAATGCTTACGACACATGTGACATGTTCAGGTTTATGTTGAATGACTTGACCGAAGCAGTGGAGATCTGCAAAGCTTGAGTCTCCACCATCTAAGCAGAAACAATAAATGATCAAAACCGAATCAAATGCATCTCTGAAGTAACATAACACCTTCCACAACCTAGACACCGAGACATGCCTGTGCAGACTCATAGTTATGTTGCAGTTGCTCAAAGTTATCACAGCCCAGGCTAAAACATATGAACGCTTTTTTTTCGCACATGATAGGGAGAGAGCCAACTACTGCTGCATCTGAGCCTTCCACACCTTCTCTTATGACACACTGCTCAATTAAACAGTGTTCCACGTTTTCTTCATACACAAAGACACTCTGGAATCAATAACTGCCAGGTATTGACTAATTTTAACTATGAGCAATTTGATTACTGTGAAGATGTTACAAAATACACAATATAGCGTACCCTGATTTAGGCTAAAATCCCCAAAACTTACTGGTTTGGGAATTCGCTAGCGACGTACTCACCTCATATAACCTATGCATTACCGTATTGACCATGGTCTAGCATCTGGCAATTTGTGTGTGTGTGTGTGTGTATCTGGTCACGCGCTGTGAATTGGCAGATCTCTATGAACAGTCTGTACATTGGACTAAGGTGAAGAATTACGTCTTGCCAACTTTTATTAAATACCAGTAACAATCTTCATACAAAATTTAATGATTGTAAATACTTCTGAGAATTACTGTATGGCCTTAAACCACAAACTGCAGAATTTGTCAAAAAATGCACCAAATTATGATAATACTGTCATGACATAGTTGACTAATTAATACATGGTATCTTCAAGTATATATACTACAGTATTAAATGTCTGCTTCAAGTCATCAGTATTGGAAGGACGGCTTTTATACAACATATAAGGTCTATCTTAGGTAACATAGCACATTCAGTGTAAAAGGTCAGCCTCAAGTCTTCATACAGCATTCACTGTCCACTTTGACTCGTTCAGTACAGAAATGCCTTCTTTTAAGTCAAAAAGAATTAAATGCCTGCTGTAAGTCATGCAGCACTTAAGCTGCACGGACTATACCACATCACTGAATACTAATGATCTGTTGTGTGTCATTCAGGCCCATAGCAAGGTCCGATTCCTCGGTTGAAGCCAACATGGAAATAAAGGAGACAAACTTATCAACACATGTGACTTTAATAGTGTTGGTCATATATAGCGATGAAGTTGAACTTTTAAGCACAACACATCATTATCACTTGCCTTAGGTTCAAGGCCAAAACCCTTGTCAAATTGTTCACAAAATTCTGTTCAGGATGTAGCTTCTTTCACATTCAGAAGTGATTATACAACCATTTCAAGTCATTTCTGAGATCCAGGTAGGTTCTCATCAGGTAGGTTCTCAGGTAGGTTCTCATCAGACTATGATGGTATCAACACAGCAGGTCTTTGAGAGTCCTCTGACGAGCTTCCATTCAAAGTGTGCTAAAATTGTCATCAAAGAACATACAGTAGCACATCTATGATGAATAACACCATGAACAAGAATTTACAATGATAGGGTACAGAACATCATACAAAATCCCCAAAACTTACTGTTTTGGGAATTCGCTAGCGACGTACTCACCTCATATAACCTATGCATTACAGTATTGACCAAGGTCTAGCATCTGGCAATTTGTGTGTGTGTGTATCTGGTCACCGCCCTTCCGTAATTTCCAGGTCGACAAAGCCTGGGATGACAGTGAAGTGAACTTGGCGATGGTAATAGGATTTTGCAGATGCAAACGCAGTGCAAAAACTTCGCTGGCAGACCAAAAGGCTGGCAATTACGGAAGGGCGGTGACCAGATACACACACACACACACAAATTGCCAGATGCTAGACCATGCTCAATACGGTAATGCATAGGTTATATGAGGTGAGGGAGTACGCGCTGTGAATTCACTATACTTAGGCTCGACAGATGCAGAAAATCAGATGGTTATAATGACTGATCACTGGCAATGTCACTGGTGACTGAGGCTATGTGTTACATGTTAAAAACATGCTCGTTCTATGAATGTACAGTAACTCTCTAACATACACCTACACATTGCTGTGAGGCGATTCAGCAACCTTGCCTTGCGCACTGTTTAACACTCACTACGACTAACAAAACATCGTAGCGATATATTAAACCTATCCAAGAATGAATAATGACAAATGATTTTCAATTCCATGTGACTTATTGCACTGACCTATCATCCATGTTGTCGATCTCGGCTCAATGTTGTGGAGGAATGCCAGGGTTCAAGAGCAAAATTTTCTCGCTTTTGATCTGCGGTCATGAGATTCAATTCCAAAGGCAGAAAGAGTCATATTTAGTTCCAATATGGTTCCTTTCGAAGTCTGTCACCCAGATCCATATTGTTGGTCAAATGCAGAAATATTTGAATTTTGTTTCAAAGGACATCAGATTACACTCATACTATTTCAGCTGTTTAATTTAGCTTTAACACTCCATGCAAACTGTCACAGTACAGTCACAATGCCTACCATACAATATCACAAACTTAATAATATATGCTGTAAATTATTGATGAAGCAGTCCTTACTTAGATGTCAATTTGTCAAATTGACAGACCAGAGTCTTTTCAGTCATTGCAGAGAAGAATTTCCCCTAACTCTGGACAAAAGAAAGGGTACTAAAGTGAATTTACACACAGCAAAAGGACTGAAAGTTTCTTATCGTGTATTATGATGACCAACACTAGATGTTGCACAGTTTCACAACTATTGACAATGAGGAATGATTTCTTTTCTAAGTCAAGAGCATATTCATGGCCGAGGAGTGAAGAGGGTTGTCAACGTCAAGAGAGACTAAATTTCATACTACAACTGCACACTGTACTTGTACTATATAAAACTGAAATCAGATCTGACAATGTACTTATATACTCTAAAAGATTCCAGCCCCTGGTTGGTACACATATAACTCAAAATGTAAATGACAGTACAGTCCATTATTAAAGAAAAAAGTGCTTCTATGTTTATCATCACAAACTAGAGCGTCAATGACGCAAACTTCGACTAAAGATGGCATACAAGTTAGCAACAGTTTCTTAAAATTAGCTGATTTTCTGAAGGCAGTCATCATCAAGACAATACAAGATCACATTAAAGTTTTAATTTGAAACGTTTCGAAGCCATATTTTTTTATTCCTGTGAGAGTACAAAATACCCCCTTCAAGTTTAGCAGTCAACAACAGCTTTTGCATATTCATATTTGCTATTAGTTTATACCAAATGGTGATAAAGGGTGTATCATATATTTCATGGAAAATTGTCATTAATTATAATCAACCATCACGACCAAAATACGTAACCATGTATATAATACTGGAAAAAATTAAATTAATTCATGTAAAATTTAAAACTAACTCCTTAAACAGGCTGGTTTCGTTGTTAGTATCAATGAAAATACTCCTTCTTCAACCATTATCTTTAAAGGTTCCCACTGACCTAGGCATGACAAACAAGTAGACTGCATGCTCTGCATCAAAGACACCCGGCTTGCGTATTACACGTTGACTACTGTAAGAAAATTATGGCATACAAAGCTACCGTACATCACAGCCACCAAGCAGGACTAATCCACACTGCCATACCAAACCATGCTTGGCGAGGAGATTGAAAATAATAGAAACTTGAGTTTGGACACGAACAGGCGAATTTCATTTCGCATTTTCTCCACGGTTTCGCAATCAATTATCACCAAATTCACGGACGACCTCTACAACAAGTGTAAAATCTGAATGAGATTAGTTAATTTTCGATTTTTTGCCTTATTCAAGAGAAATTGGCCATTTTCCGAAAAGGTCCATTTCGGAGCCCAACCGGTCCAGAAAAACGCCATTTTACCGAATTTTGCTTAAAAAAGTACAACTTTTGTGCACGAAAGACCCTTCTAACAGTGTGCAAAATTTCAAGAGGTAACTCCGAAACCCCTAGGAGGAGTAGGCTTTTTGGCGAAAAAATGGAGAATGATCACTAGCGAGAAAACTAAATCGCCGATCCCCACCAAATTTTACAGACGCACGCCGCCGTACACAGTCCACCCGTCCACCAAATTTCAGCTCCGTAGCTTCCGTAACGGCAGAGAAATCGCCGTCGAAAGGGCCCCGAACGCACTAATCGGTACGCATGACTGCACAAACTGCTCTGGGGATTACATTACTTCGACTGAACTTCGTTCAAGTCGAAGTAAAAAAATGGGGGTAGAAATGAAGTGATGCCAGTGAGACTGAAATAATTACATTGTGCTAGCAATACCCATGAAGTACTTTCAGCACAGTTGGTAAACTAAATTTGTCCATGTTTCAACGATTCTCACTGATCATGTACCTGACCACTCGATCGCACGTCTGCATCAATTAATGCTTCACATTTACAGCACACTGTATTAAACAGAACAGTCATTGCTCAGCAGCTGTATCACATGTTAAATATATATACTGTGGACTGTCTAGAACAAATGGGCTAATTAATTTACAGCTATCTGTCAATTATTAACTTTTTAAGTTTTAATTCCCTTTTATTTTGTGATAATAAAAAAGAAAAGTGCTAGCTGTTTCACGGTCAGGCATGATTCAACACATTTACTAAAACCTGTTGTACTGTGTGCACGATATCGTAACAGTAACAACAAATTTCTCTTCATGACTCCGTGTTGCACACATGTATAGTATCTTTTCAAAGAGCAGTCATTAACTTCTTACAGTCAGTTCTCACCAAGTCCATCCAGGTCAATGTTTTGTACAGGGTGCATGCACATGTTGATGGTAAATTTTTCCAAGACGTTTCCCAGTCTGTAAATTTTATTTTCCAGTCATTGTCACCCTTAAAAATCCTACTGTTACTCAGCTCAATCTCTAAGTGGTAATTTGGGATTTTTATCACATGTACTGTAAAAGATTGGGTTGTTAACTGTACACACTTCTAGACAATGAAAATGGACCAATCCAAATTTCAGGCCTTTCCCCCTACATCTCTCTGGTGTGGGTATTCACAACAGACTATATACTTACCCCTTGCTTACTTATGCTAAGTCAGACTGATGCATCCAGTGAGCAAGGGGTCAGTACATGCCTACGATGTGAATTCCAGGTTTTCCAGGACCCGTATGAAATTTGTTGTACAGCATGTTCCACAATCCACAGAAACATGTACATCCCTACAGTATATTACAGTAATTTTATCAATGAGATGCATGTATTTAAGTTTATTGATTGCTAATAGACTGATATAATACATCATACCTTCTCTATTGATCTCCTACCTCTCTTGCTGAACACATGAGGATGAATAATAACTATATGATTGGAAGATCTATGGTACAGTAGCTAGGTTAGCATAAAGGATGTAGAGTTGACATTTTAACAAATTTCACATGGTTGTCCAACTTAGAATTGACATGAAATTTGCCATCATCCATTTGAAGAATCAAGCTGTTCTACAAAAACCTTTATGCCCTTATATAGTCTTAACGTAATTTTTCTAGCTTGTGGTACCATGGACACTCTTGCAATGATTGTGATATTTACAATGAAATGTATAGTGTGAAAGATGTAAATTGTTAAATTTCAGATATTGTAAAAAAAATCTGCACTCGCTCAACAAGCCAATCAATATTTGTAATTGTCTAGAGGTAAACCTTACCTAAGAAGTTTGACCAATGCCTTGGCAATGTCTGGCATATGTTATCTACCATTCATTTTCTTGACTGTATGAATATATAGTATTTCATGAAATGATTCAATATAATGGAGCTGATCTTTCAATTTCAAAACTTGTTTATGCAGAAAATGTTTTAGCCGATCTTTCGTGGCATTCTCTTGCATCAATTACAGTTTGGGTGAAATGAGATCTGTGTTACATACCTTCATGGATTTGCAACAGTGTACATACAAGAATGTATCATACCACAAAGATGAAATAAAATTCATTCGTTTACTAATAAAGCTGATACCCTACAACTCACTGGTGTGAGCATTCACAAGTAACTGTTCTTACCACCTTGCTAACACTAATGCATTGTTTGACCTCACAAACAGTGTGACCGAACAAAGTTCTAGCACCACGCCATCTACAACCAAACAATGAATTCACATCAACAAAGAATAAGTATAAATATCTACGACATGAATTGCCGACATATACATATCACAATGATTACTTTCAATTTCGCTTTTCTGTTCCCTGAGTTTTGATGCAGCGATCTGCACAAATGCCTAAATGAGGACCAAACCTGTAAAATATAAAACTGGACGGATTCCAGTCTACCCTAACACTCTCTGATTCAATCCTTGATGTGACCTAATCAGCAAACACTGCTTTACCCACTGAGTGGAACATTGAAGTTGATGTAGTTGGGATGACAGAGAGGGTAGTAGGGGAAGGATGAGAGAGAATGAAGAAGAATGCTCTTGACATGTTCTTCGAGACTCAGAGGATGCAAAATGACACAACACGCAAAGGCTTACATTGATTTTGACTAATCAGTCATGGATGCTTTTATCACTCAAACTTTTTAGAACATATATGCTTTATCCATAAACTCCCCAAAACTTACTGGTTTGGGAATTCGCTAGCGACGTACTCACCTCATATAACCTATGCAATTACGGAAGGGAGGTGACCAGATACACAGGCGCACACACTCACACAAATTGCCAGATGCTGGACCATGGTCAATACAGTAATGCATAGGTTATACGAGGTGAGGGAGTACGCGCTGTGAATTCAGTGCCTCTTTATTTTTATTTTCTTCTTTTTGTTCCTACGATTTGTAATGACCAGATGAGATATTGTCAATAACAACAACCCACCTCAAAAACTAATGGTTACACATAGTCCTCTATATTAAAAGAAAGTACAAGCAATTCTAGCTTTTCAACACATTTCAATGAAGGACTAAAGTAGTCAATAATCATTATGCCACTGCTTTCTTCATTTTAATTTTGCTAGAATCTGATGGGAAGATAAAACAACCATCAAATCTTACAACCATAGAAATACTCACAGTCCTGAGCACACCTTCAATTCACAGTTCCTCAAGGATTTATCACAAACTGAGAACTCCAGATTCAAGAGACTAATAAAGACAACAGTGATCAAATCTGGGAGGTATCTTCCCAGCCTCCCATTAAAGTGAAAGTTTAATGATATGGAGAAAGTATCCCACTCAAAAGTGAATCTCTAAATTGTTCTGTGCTGACAATACTTATCAAATGACAAAATGCGGCCCACAGTGACACTGACAACATTTTAAGTCCACAACCTACTCTAACATAATGGAAACACCTAACTACAAAGAATTGTTCACACTTTGCTTTTCTCTGCTGGGTGAAAAAAAGAAAGCTTCGGGTGTATTTCTTGCAGAGTGTTGCCAACATATCAACAAATCTGTCTTTTGTTTAGCTGCTTTATCTAGGCATATTTTCAGGGAGTCATTGACTTTTAATCCTTTCAATTGTTGTCAAGGCCATCTACTGTTATTCCTTTCGGTTCTTATTACATTCATAGGTGCAAATTTTTTTCAACACAGTGATATTTCATCGAAGTGCGAAACACAAAATGATGACTTTGAATGAGTCAATCATTTGCGGAATGTGAAAGGGGATACAGGATAATGTCAGTCAGCATTTCAGAGTGGAGAGTCCAACTATGGTGCTGAGATATGTGAGCAGGGAAAACAATAAATATCGAGCGACAAGCAAAGTACGTCAAAGAATATTGGCAGGAGGTGAGAAATGTTTAACATGAAGGTTACAATGAATGTCATTAAAACAATGAACACACAGTCTACCATCTCCTGATGGTCACTTCCCATATACAATCCCTTTAACCAACCACTGGGACAATTGCTCAGTTACTTCACCGTCCATGATTTCCCTCGAGATAGATCTGTCATCAGGTCAACGTAATCATCCTTTAACCAAACGGACCGAAATCTACTATGACAACAATTACCAGAGCATATGAGTTATCAAAAGAAATATGATACGTCAGTAACTGTCTTTCCAAAATTAACAATCAATGTGTAGTGTAATATGCGGTGTATCGGTGTGCTGTGTATCACATTCTATGTGACCTCTATCTTTCTTATTTATTTAGTCATCTGTAGCTCAGAAAAAAAAATTCATAACATGCAAGCTACATAAAATTAATCGAGGATTCGACCCCTTTTTTGCATTCTTTTTTTGCCTTCTCCTGAACTCTCACAAGCTGAAATTAAATGATGTTGATGGAGAGCACATGCAGTAGAGGGTGTGGTGTTAGAGCTTTATTCCCACTGGGTTTGACAACACATGAGTGTAAACAAGGGGTGACTATAGACCCTGTGCATGTGGCATCACAGTGATACAAAATAGTGCCCTAGTTGATGATTAGCTACAAAATTGGACACATGCACATATCTGCCATTCAATCCACATGTGCCTAATGTAGCCAGATTCGTCTGATTGCCTCAAGGAGGGGGCCCCTTGTTTTTTGTTATGTAAAGGTAATGTATGTATATGTTATATGTTGTGAGGGAGTTTGTGCTGTGAATTAAAAAATTTCAGTTGAGTCACTGGGAATAGTCATTGAACCAAAATTATGACCAGACGTCTGTCTTGCAAAATACACCACCAATTCTGAATATCTACTGTAGCACACTGAATACAGTACCTACATGTGCGTAGCACCTTTTTAGGGACAGACTGTAGTCACCAAACACTGACAGGCCACCTATGGCAAAGTCGATGTCATTGGTGTACATCCATGGACAAGACTTATCCTCAACTATCAACTCAGTATAGAGGAGAGATAATTATGAATACCTGTAATGCATATATATTGTACTGAAAACGACTGTAACCAAGATACAGATTCAATTCTACTAATTCCACTTGTCTAAAGTGAACATCACCATTTGGAGTTCCTTTTCTGGCCTTTGCTTTAATACTCATGGGAAAGCTGACCAGTCTCTTGGATTTGACTCAAGTTAAATAAATCTCACCAACACTGTAAATAAACAATAAAGGCTTCCTCCACCTTGAAAAAAAAAAAACAGTCACAATTTCCCTTTCATACCAAATGGTGTAAATGTTACTCAAAATTCTTCCCCTTCTCCCTCGTCCCCCCCCCCCCCCCTCCATTCTTTTTTCCCTTACTAGTTATGTGGCTTGTTAAAACAGAAATAGGAAGGTATTCTGAAAATGAAAGCATGGACAAAGTCGAAACCATCTCCGGGCCGAGTTGCACGACTGCATCTCTGACTGCTTTCGACCTCTACATTTCTGTTGGCTGTTTTCATAGAGGTCTTCCGCTTGTTTTGACTGCATCAGATCAAACTGAAAGTCCTCCATGATTCATTGGTGGCTCGTGCTCGGTTATGATTCCTCTCTGTTTACAGTGAGACGGCATGCATCATAGATTTCAGGTGTCGTGAAACCGTTGGAGCCTACAGGTGATCATCCTCTTGTTTTCTTTTCGACGATGATGACTCACGCATCTGCCATTCAAACTCTTATTAGTCTTCCAACTCCCGCCATCCTCTTAATGCACTGCACCAGTCCCGAGCCATCTTCATCTTTCTTGCCTTACCCATCGTGTCCTTTTCCTTTTTAACCTGTGCATTTTTGCTTAACAACCAGGGCTTACATCTCACTTGATGAGTGACATTGTTCAAGGCCTCTAAAAGTAATCCTGTTCCTCCAATTCGTTGCTTGCAAAGCCATTTTCACAAATATATATCTGCAGAGTGCATAGCGCATATATTTACTCACAACGAACATCTGAGAGCGATACGTACGCTAGCTTGTACATATGATCCAATCCAGCATATTGCGAGTGCAATATCACCGAGCTAACACCTGTACGTTAGTATGAGTAATGTGTAATGGAAAACACTTGCCCCCCGGGGGAAATTCCTGCCTGGTGCATTAATGCAACCAGAGGCAGAGTCTTGTTGCAGAGAGCTGGTCGTTAGCATGCGGTGAAAGCTGACGGGTTTCGTATTACTTATGTGTCACCTTCTCAAGTCAAATATTAATTCCATGGAGACAGATAAGCAAAGAGGAAGAAAAAAATTGGTAGTGGACTACATAGGAATGCATAGGAGAAAACGGAGAGGCAATAATTTCACCAGAATAGACGAAGCACACAAGAATATTGGAGAGTGGATAATACGTAATGCAAAGCTGTATAAGACAAAAATATTATAATAAAATTATAATTAAGTAATATTAATATTGGTTTACTATATTGAAAAAGCAAATTCCCAACAACTTCCTGGTGGCAAACAAGAGTGGGCTTGGTCTTAGAGGGTGCAATGCTAGAATTAGTTTCGGGGACGATTTGAGCATGGGTCAAATGTATGCATTAGTGAGACAAGGGGTAAGTATATGTCTACGATGTGAATTCTTGATAATTAAAAGAAGAATGTACCTCTTAACTGTTAGTTACTGATTCCCATATAGGTTACGCTCTGTAACATCTTCTAAAGTTGAAGGAGTTATCCGTTTCCGGATGAAAAGAAAGCTGCAAAGATCACTTGACGTGAACATTAATGTCAGATGGCATGCTGACGGATGATTCATTCTGTTTCATCATTTGATAAGGATCATTTCATAACTTTCACTTTGCTGTAAGATGACTACATGTGTTTTTACATTGTAGCACAGAGTTAATTCATCTGAGGAGTTTGAGGGTGGGCCTACGGTATTGTGGGATCATCCAGCAAAGCAGGGCCCCATTAATCTCACCTAGGTAAAACATCAGATTGGACAAATGTACCTGTAAATAGTTTCACAGATGTTTACCGGGTGTTGGAGCTAGCATTTTGGTTATTCAAATGGTAAACATTCTCTATGGCAAAGAGGAGATTCAAAGTCTGTTAAAACAATCATGTTTTATTTCTTTATAAGTTAGAAGTCATACATCTTTACTACAAACTGACATCACCACACTGATTTACTAACCGTATTGAGAAGACATATACAGTAGTGACAGTTGTACTTTATCATTAGGTCCAGTCAGTTTCCATCAAAGATAGGGCAACTCGACTGTTGTAAGCAAATGGTGTCATAGGTGTATACTTGAGGGAAATGTAAGGTGATCAAATTCTGCTCAACTAGAAACCTGCTAGAACTACGAACCAAAATCCCCACGACTCCCTAGTAGAGCGGGCTAGGCCTTAGAGGGCACAGTGCTAGAGTTAGTGTCGAAGTCGATTAAGCAAGGGTTAAATGTATGCATCAGTGAGGCAAGGGGTAAGTATGTCTACCATGTGAATTTGGTCTTTTCACCAGATACACACACCCGCACACACACACACAATTGCCAGATGCTTGACCATGGTCAATACGGCAATGCACAGGTTATATGAGGTGAGGGAGCACCCGCTGTGAATTGTAAAAACACAACCTAAGTGTAGGGACTACACTTCACCTCAATAATGTTTTAGGGGAGGGTATCATTTCTAGCAAAAAATATGGACAAACAATTTCTCTTAATCATGTACCCTTAACATGAAAGAAATATATTTGCACCTGCTGTCAACGTGACGAAACCCTCATAAATCTTTGAATCAATAGATTTTAAACGAAACTGCTACAAAGATCCCTACCACGATTAATCAAACACAGCTACAGTATGTAGCATGTTACACATACAGCCTCCAGACCTCCAAACGCTACGTAATGACTACTTCATCAGTGGTCAGCTGTAATATTGCATGTGCATATTGAACAGTGTTAAGCTACCAAATCATGATTCACTGATTTCACTATCTACACAAGTTCTGTATTTGTGAGAGCAGACCAGTTCTCTCGCTTGCACAGGCAACCGTACACTATGAACGCTGCCAGTGCATAAGACACACTTTTGAACCATCTCTACAAAAAAAAGAGGAAAAATAAAGGCGGAATTTATTCAGCTTTGGCTATCAACAGACCTACCAGAAAATATTGATCGAGAGTCATTTTGAATGGTTGTTTGCCTTGAGGATTGAGGTTACTCCACAGGGAATCATTTTGCTACCAGAAATAATACACAAAGTATGGAGATATCTGGGGTACTCTCTGTACATGAAGAATGGTTGACGTAAGAACTGTGATATTTTAGGTTTAGAGACCATACTGTACATTTAGGCTGGATGTCATACTGACGTATAGGGATCAAACAATCATTTAACGTTGAGACTAGAGTCTCAAACAGTAGTTTCACAGGATTTCATCTTTTCATGTTTTTCATGATCATTATTGCTATCGTTTTTCATAACTCCCTAAATGTCCATCAACCAGCTTTATACTGCTCCAGCCATGCTCTAAGGGAGCGATACATCTAACTCTTACTACGGGTCCATGGCATCGACACGTCATTGAAAGTCCTAAACCCACACCATGAATAATACAAAAACAGTTTACGTCAACAGTTTTTTTGGTTCAATTGCCTCCACATTTAGCAATGAAAGTAAAAGTTATGGCAAATACTTCACCAAAGGGTATCCTGTTCACAGAGTACATGAGACATCCAAAACAGACGATATGGCTTGCATCGATCACTTTGGCCCTAAGAAGTCTTGCACAACAGAGCCATCCAACTGTGACGGGGTATGATCGAAAATCTAGCACTTTCGAGTGGCAATTCAAGTAGGAGTCTCACAGGGGAGGCATCAGGACAGTGTCAGAGGTTACTAGTCAACTCAAGCATGACAATTAGAGGTTTAGGAGTGCGAGAGACAGGTAAGAGAGAAGCGAAGTAAACGAGGCATTAAAGATCTGAAGGGGGAAGAGGTCCTGCAAAATTGAAAGGTACACTCGTCCAAGGTGATATCAGGCCCATAGAACTTTAGATTGTACTAGAATTGGTGACTGCATGTATCCAAGACAGGAATACAAAATTATACAATACTTTTTAAGGCTTACCACGATGCAATCTACCAGAAGAATTGCATAACATGGAGGGCTGGCAGAAAGCTTGTCGACGTAAAGAGCAGTGCTGAAAGCATTCGCAAAGACCGTAAGACGACATCAGTGATGGGGGCGGAGAGGGTTGTGATGGAGCACATGTTACATGGAACTTGGTATTAAAGTGAGGAGTGAAGTAAATAAAAACCACTGACAGGTAGATAAAGACCGAAAAGCATTCAACAGAGCTCTGATTAGACTTGCCTTGTTGTCAGAGCTTTGAATTTTGCATATTGCATGCTGTACAGAAGCTTCTCTCCATCATTTCTGCAGAAAACTTTAAAGGCTGTAATGCATCACCCCAGACAGTTTCAATTCTCCCTACCACCTACCTCTAGTCCCTCCCTCAGCCTGTCTTACATTCCTCCACATGTGTAATCAAAACAATGAATCCCTTTGTATGCTGTGTAATACAAGCTGCTCTGCATCTTTCGAATTTGCTGGCAATCTAAGAGTACTGTAACTTAGAACCAGTTGAGAATTTTCCTTTCAGGGAAGTAAAAATATAGCTTAGGGTGATGCAATACAGCCTTTAAGACAAAAGTAACTAGACTGAATGCATCACAGCTACTGCAGAGATGAATCAGTACTGTTAGTTCATCATTAAGAGATGTTTGGCTCATTACCATGTGAGGAATGATACTGTACACCAGGCACATAGCTATGGGGGCCATGGGAGGACAAAAATTACGACAAATTTTTCAATAACATCCTGTCTTTGGAATACAAATACAGGAAGAAATGATGGAAAAACCTGCACCACGTGCATCTAGATTCTTCTAGAATCCTTGAAAAGGGCAAAAAAATTTTTCCAAGACCCCTTCCAGGCCAGGGAAACTCCAACATTGATGTGCCCCCAACCGTTCAAAGAAAAAAGTACCGGGCTGGCTGGCGACCGCTATACACAGTCTGCACACATGCACATGTGTAAGGTACACTGCATAAACTTTGGCACACTCTGAAGGAGCTGATTGAAGCATTTACAGGCATCTCAAGACACAAATTGATTATTGATTCAATTATTGAGAACACAGTGTGTTTGACTTTAAGGCAATATTTAAAGGAGCAAAGTCTCATCTCAATGAAATGGACAGCCATAATGAGATCCAACAGCAATGGTATGGATATTCACAGCACAGAGAGCGTCATCTCCATCCCACACCAGACACTATAAACAGAGTAAACTACATGGACGAGCTCGTAGTAGAGAAGGAAACTAAATTCGTAATGGCATAGGAAATTGACTTAACTGCTATAAAAAAGTAAATCCTATACACCATTTTATGTTAGTTCCAGCACATGACTTAATATTATCACCCACTTTTCACCTACTTTAATTATATAACATAACTGCAAATTTTAAAACATTCTTTGCCCCCTTTTTCAGTCAGAGCATTCAGCAACTGTACCCTGAAGTTGTACCCTCAGGACTTGTCAGCCTGTCGGTGCACGTTTTGGGTCCTGCAACAGATACGGCACATTTAGAGTGTGGCAGTGGAAAGAGACAGGTAAGTGAGATATGAAAATAAAACTGCATGCCATGTCAGGAAGATGAGCATGTTGCACTTCCTTGCACAGTTAATCAGCCGCAAAGCACAAGACAAAACAAGACTAATTGATGACTTCTTCCGATGGGATAAGCAAGTACATCCTGCTCTGCAATTTATGGCTGATAGACCTATGAAGCCTTCACTCATGAAAGAACCATGCCAATGTAAATGCTGACAAATTAGCAAAAACTTAAATGACGTGATTAATACATACTGTTTCAACAACATCAAAAGTTACATCCTTGTAACATGTGCAGTGAAATGGCTTCTGCAAAATAGCAAGGAAAAATGCCACAGAAGAAAGAGAATACCTATACAAGAAGCTAAAGCGACCACATCGGATCTTTCATGGTGTTTAATATTAAACATGCTGTACTCTGTCTATTACGTGTATAAGCACTGCATTGGCTATACATACAGCACTATTACATCCATCTCCAAAGCCGACCGATACTTTTTAATCAAACTTTGTAAACAATGCTACTTTTTGTGAGTATGTGAGTATTACAAAATAACGTGCAAAAAAAGCTGTTGTTCAGTTTATGGAGTATAGCTCCCTAGGAGTGTAACTTTAAGCACACATACTCACAGGAACATGTAGCCGAAGTTGCCAAAGATATTAACAAGGTCTGCAATATACACATACTGACATCTATGCAGTGTATGCAATGTGTTGTTGTTGGCAAAGTATCTTTTAACCTCTTCAAATCTTCGATTCACAGCCACAGTATTGGAAAAGAAAACACCAATAACGTTCGGTACAGGCTACATATTAGGGATCAAATGTCGATCCCTGAAGTTTGTTTACAGCACACCTAGCGAATAACTGGACCTTGACAGGTACATTATTATCATATATCATTTGATAACTCTTGAGTGTTACGCAGACTACATTTATTCATTAAACAGACCATCATTACAGTGAAGACTGGGCACACATCCCTCGTGGCTGCAATCATTTTGACCTCAGCATCTTGCGTCTAAGCTAACTTCCCATCAAACCATCTTCTATCAACATAACAATTAAGGTTATCAAATTCAGGGACATACAGATCTCACAAAATCTCAAGGTTTCATTTCCATTTCAACTATTTTTCATCTTTTGTTTGTCAAATGACTACATTTTAGTCACTACTTTCAAAAACGAAACAAACATGTGACTATTCAAACGAAAAAATTGAATCCCTCACTTTCATGTTGACCATGCATGGGCAATACAAGTAATGAACCAAAGACGAGGAATGCACAATCAGCGATTGTTTTTATTTTTCTGATAATGCTATGTTTTGGTGCTTAGAAGGATTATCAATGGTTCATAAAGCAGGGCCACTTTCACTTTGATCAGTATGTGACATACGTACAGAAGAGACAACAATCGTACAAAAACGACAGGGCTCATACTCTCAAACTTGAAGCTGCAAAACAGGAAAAGTGAAGACCAGCAAAGAATGTCTACGAGAAAGACTCACAGATTTCAGGTCAATTCTGACACTTCCTCCTCTAATCTGCCACACTGCTTAAATTGTGTCTTAGCAGGCAGTTCTGAGTTAAGCTGAAGCTATGGTGCACCATTAGAGTCTTATCCTATACAATGTGAATAAAGATGATGATTCTCTGTTCTCTCAAAGCTGGCCTTCGATGAACTAAAACTATTACTTTAATTTCAACCAAACTCAATAAGCTGCGAACAACATCTGGTCGTATGATGAAGGAAAAAGTCAAATGTTTTAAAGTTTGAAGACTATGGCAAGAGTTTCCAACTTCTGGATCTTCGATACTACACGCTGCTTCCTCTGCAAAGTCACATCCAGCGTGTTACTCCAATACCGAGAGATGATGCAAAACGATGCACATTCATCCAGATGATTTCAATAGTGCATGCAGCCTCACTAAGATGTGTTTCAGTGAGGATTCTCTATGCCACAAAACAAATGCATTCCAAGCTGTGGTAGTGAGGTGATAACATCGCAAAAATTACTGGTATACCAACAAATGAGGTGATACGCACCAATCGCGGATGGTAGAAGCCGCACAGCAAGATTTTACCAAATCTAAAAACACATTAGTTCATCAATGCATAAATAAAATACACAACAAAATGTACAGCCACCTTCTACCATCAACCATACCCGTTAACAGTCAGCGTACTCTCACTGTGTAGAATTTTGCATAATGCCAGAATAAACCAAACCATGATGGAAGCTTAACGAGAAATGTAAATTTGGCTCCATTTAATTGAATCGTGAGACATCAAGACATTTTTTTCAAAACAATACCAGTTCTCAGTCCCACGCCTTCTAACATAGCGTATGGTGCAATGTTATCACATTCTCAATATGTGCAGCCAAACCACTCCACATCCCAACCTCCACACACCTCCCTCGCAGCCTCCACACCTCTCCATCCCCCCCAGGCTTTTCACATACAATGACTACCTCTGAAAGAAAGACTTTCTACAGTCAATGCAAAACAAATGTCCCAAGATGCCCTCAATTCACAAACTACAAACAAATCAACCAGCGTTATTAATCCTAAAGTGTTCTGAATCAATTCTCAACTTTGAAATCCATGTCATGTGCTTCATCCATAAGGTATTCTAGGCACAGAAGGTGGAAGTGCATTTGCTATGCTGGAACAGGTAAGTGAGGAGTGGAGTAAATAACATCAAACAAAATGAAACATTCCAAAATACCCTAAATTCAAAATCTACGAACAAATTAACTAGCTTTATTAATCCTAAGTTCAATGGAAAATATCTGACTTCATTTTCAAGTTTGGAATCCATGTCATGTACTTCATCTTTAATGAATTGGACAAGAAATTTTAAACAAAGTGTCTTTTGAGTTTGGAAAATGACACTTAACCATGAAACTGGTAGAACATAACAAACCCAACATATTGCAGTTTCCAGTAATATGACAGGTGAACATATCTCACACTTTAAAGTTAAAGCTTTCCTACAGTTACAGTGAGTGTTAGAACTGTACCTGATGATAATACAAACAAATGTGAGATACTCAGTGGAGACCCAATGGATTGGGTGAAGCAATGCATCCTTGCAACGGGGGTCGATATCACGAAGAGAAGTGCAGAGAGAACTTGCACAACAAGAAGTAGTGACATGAGCCATTTGTGTACTCACTGATCATTTCCTGGAACCATCTTGAGATCAGTCTCAAGGCAGACAGCCAGACAGGCTGAATTTCATTCTGAGACTTAATCCAAATAAATTCCTGTACAGTCTAGAGAAGAGTAACTGTCAGCTGTAAAGTTTTAACCATAAAATGTACCATGTAGATCTCTGAAGTATCATACACCTGTTGTTGAAAGCCAAGCTGCTTTGTTTATAACTGTCGATTGAACTCGATTTGAACCAACACCACCTACAGACTTGCCCATCTGTTTACTTTCAGCCGATGCATCTGCTGAGCATGCTCACCATCTTTTAAATCTTTTTAATATCAGGATCGTCTGCATTCTAGTCATTGTAAGACACATTTGGATCAATAGCGTACCACAAGGCCTCCCCCCTTCTTCAAGTGAGTGACAATCCATATTTGATTGGCACCGTACAAAATGCGAAATGCACACTTCATAACAAAGCATCAACTGAAATGCAAACTGTACATCTGATTATAGTACTTTTTTTGCTGGTATTGATCCATTAATAGTACTGTCGACAAAACAAGAAATATTTAGTCCCTTTCATGCCGAGACAATTGAACCCTATATTCACAAAGTAGAGGGGGGATACCATATACCTAGGTCAGTGTTTAATTTGCACCTAGTGTAAACAAGAGAAGTAAGAAACTTTGTGTGCACACAGCATACCATACCAAGGAAAAAATCTCAGCAATTAATTACCTAACTATTGACCTTAATTCGAACCTAGTCCCAGACAGACCATCTGTTTAAAATTATTCCAGAGCCACTGCTGAGCATGTTCGTCTTCTTTCAATCTTTTCGATATCACATCGACTGAATTCCGGTCATTGTGTGACATGGTATGGATCAATAATCTGGCACATGCCCCCCTTCTTAGAGGTAAAAAAAATCCATACCTGGGCTGCAAAATTTGAAAAGCAGACTCTACACTTTGAAAGTTAAAGATGTAGAAGCTCCTTGCCAAAACTGCAGGTTGCACATGAGGGAGAACTATGAAGTCTTTTATCAAATGCATGAATTAACTTTGTTTGACAAAAGGACAGGATAAAATCAATTACACTGAGCACAAAAAATCACATAAAAATAAGATTTTTCTTTTTATTGACTGACCATGTAGTGTTACAATGCACATGAAATTCACCAAGGGCATTTACAAAGAAATTACTTTCATATGTAAGATTGTTTCAAAAAGTACAAAGAGAAATTTTAAGCCATTCAAGACACATGTTAGGACTTATTTGACTTGACTGTGTGAAAGTAACATGGGGACAAAGAGTGGTTCAACACTCTCTGTCTGCGATATTTTCATATTTACCACAGCTCTGACCTTACACATACGTAGGTCCATAGACTTTTCCAATTTTGTAATGCTCCACGTCGAATATTCTCTCTTTTAGCGAATTGTTTGTGTGTTAATTACCATGGTAGAGTCAACTGTATAATATCTGATCACAAAGTTGATTCAGTGGTTGTCAAACTTTTGGACTCCCCATAAACCTATTTGGTTAGACAGGACTGTTATCTTTTCGACAACCATATAATAATTCGACACAAATAAATAGGCCTACACACTTTTACAATGGGGATCTGGCATCTTACGAGTTTTACAAGTACAACCTTTGATTCTCTCATAGTTACCCCTAACGATGTCTCTCCTCCCCCAAGGTTGATTGCTATACCCCAGTGGCACTACATTTTTTTTTAATTGACCAAGAGGTCAGGTCTCCCAGCTGTACTTGGCGTAATTTGCTAGTGCTACTAGCACCCCTCATTGGGAATCCACTGGGGTGTCAAGCAGATCCTCAAAGAGCATGATACAATTCATCTGCCAAGCTCAACATAGTCCGAGGTGTCCTTTATAAACCCAGCTGAGGTTAAAAATGCTTTGGATACTTCAAATGTCGAGAAAATTTCTGCCACTTTGGCAAGTTTTCTGATTTTGTCGCTGAGAGAGCATCACAAACACACTAAAGTACCTCCATTTAAGAATGTTTTCACTCACTCATAGTCAAACTCGTAACTGCTCGTCGTCATCATAATCATCAACAGATGGCATTCCAGCAGTGTACCAATGAAACTGAAATCGCGTATCAATGGCGGTTCTTCCCTGATCGTAATTCAAATTTCACACAATCTAAAATGTCACTAACCAGGGCAGTTCTTTTCCAAACACTTGAAAACCTCTGCCAGGAACACGAGGAGGTAAAGAAGTTTAAACACACTATTATGCGAGGGAAGTTAAAAGCGGTTTTTGTGAAGCCGGATATGAATATTTGAAACAAACATTCCTCGACAATTGTAACGAAGAGGACAAATTAAGCTTCATGGCGAAATGCACTTCACTGGTTTCAGGCTCAAATATGCAGATGGTCGTGACTGGACACTAGGAAAAACTGTCTGGTTGGCATAAACATTTCACATTTAGTGAAACCACTGAGAAGACATGAAATGACAAAACGTTCACTTGCAGATGTGAGGGACTGTCTGTCCCATTTGATTACGTGTTATCTAAAATGTGAAAAAGATCTAAAAGTTAAACAATTTTGAGGTGTATGATCTATTTTGTTATCTATTTGTTTTTAATCTGGACCACAACTCAATGATGATCAAGTTGCCATGGGCAACCAAACTGCTGTTAAAGAAACTAGGAAACTCTTTTTCGACAGGGAAACGACAAAAACTTTGTAGAGACGAGAAGAAAATGTTGCTAACTGTGCAAAACCTGAGCGAAACAAGAAAAGTGTGCAGCAGCACAAAAGGCTATTCCTTAGCACAACCCTTATGATGACAATGTGAATTACAATGTTCAACAAAACCCCCCTCAGAATGAAACAACCTTAATTAAGACAGGACAAGGCATCCTTGGGATGAAGCAAGCAAAAAGTCCATAGCAATGGAATGACGGAATGAGAAAAAGGGCCATGGAAGGACACAACCAAAATTGGATTTGATGATGTACCAAAATATTCCAACATGCTACTCATTGGATAAGGAAGTTTACCAAAATGCACAAACAGTGGGACACGTAACAACGATTAATTCAGATGAGACGGGGCAGTGCACACAAGTACTTTGGGCATGATCTCAAGATTTCAGCCATGTTTAACAGGTCCATATGATCATGCACCAATGCTAATTACACCACACAGCTTTTACATGAAAACACTCAAGGACACAAACAGAAACACAACTAATACAAATAATCTACCATGAATATGTGTTATCAAACCGCTGATACCTGAATGTTACAGTAATTTACAAACAGAAATTGTTATAATACGGATCTGCTTTTATTTCATTTGTCATGAAACTGTGGCTTTCTCAATCCCACTTCAATTTTTACATCCCATATCATACACGAGGGCAACCAAGGCAGCATGTTCTTGAAGATGAACTTCCAAAAATGGCCCATGGAATGGGACGACCAACATGGCCCTAGACAGACATATGTACCAAAATGTCCATAAAATGAAATACTCCAACATGCCCCCAGGGAGGACTTTACCAAAACAGAGAAGGACATGCAACAAAAATTCCCACAGAACATAACAGAGCACAGAAGTACCTCTACAGTCTCAGATTTCAGCTATGTTTATTAACTGGTCCGTATGTCCAGCACCGATACTATGAACTTCACAGCTTTTACTTTACGAATCAACATGTATGCAACTCAGCTGGCACGAAATATGTTAATATAAATCTCTGAAATCTGAATTGTCACACTAATTAACAATTTACACAAATAGCTCCTAAAGCAGACCTGTTTTATTTCATTCATCACAAAGTTGTGTCTTTCTCAATCCCTATTCAAGCGTTCCTCCACCGGTACCATCTGATCGTACAGTGCTTCACTGCTCTGACAGAGACAGAAATGCGAGAGAGTTCAACTACTGTTAAGAAGCCTGAAGTGAAAGAGCAGACCATTTGCATCTATTGATTTTTAAATTGGCAGAATTTAACTGTCTAAATGTCAAGATGTCTGCACCATTAATGGTTATTGATGAAGGTCGCAAACATAAACACTCCAAAAGCGTGGTGCCCAGAATGGAAAAGGAGTCGGGGCCGAGAGCAAAGGAGACATTGATTCATGTCAAAAGGACAAAAGACAAATGATACTTGCATGCGCATTACTACCAAGCGAACATGAGGGGGAAAATCAGAAAAATGCATTTATTGTACTGCAGTGCTGGTTGTGAAAAAAGGGTGGTTTCTAAACTCGATGATGATAAGGAGACTAAGGAACAGCATTGCTGTATCTCTCCCACTTCTTAACTCACAGCAAGCTGTTCAGTTTATCAATGAAACATTGTGCACAGTTACAGAAATATGCCAGTTGCGATTTAAGATGTTCTTAAAATAGAAGAATAACTTCCTCTGAACATTCAGTTCAAACCCGGCTGATTAAAGAACGCTCCTTCAAAGAAAGATTTCTAGTTGCCATGAGGTGATTAAAAATGTCATAACGTTGAAAATTCAGAAAAGTCTTGGCTTGTTTTGAATTTTGAATTTGAAGTGCATGCATGTATTTGACTTTGAAATCTGACACCAGCGAACGATCAGACTAACATGACGAAGCGCAGACTGAGGATGACACCTTGTGACCATGGAGGTAACAACTCATTTTAACTATCCCAATGCTTCTCTTCATGTTTCAAGCTCATCAAGAAACAGAGAGGATTTTCCCTTGACTTGTGTGATATGACATCACAAATTCCTCCTAATTCCATGAACCACTGTCAAATTTACCAATTTGTCTACAAAAACCATTGGAAACAGGACAAACCACTGAAAAATGATTTTTGACGGGTAAAGAAAGAATTTCCCCTTTTTTATGAAATTTCTGTCTTTTTCACTGGTAAGTCTCTTTTTATTAGATTCTACAGAGAGAAATCATATCTTAGATTTATTTGATATTGACCAGGTCACACAATATATGTTTGTATGCATGCTTAAATAATTAATGTTCTTTTCAAACAGCATGATATAAAACGGGGTTTGTACACATATTGATGGAAAAAATTTTCCAGGACTTTTTCCAGGCCGCAGAATTCATTTTCCACCAGCACCTTAAATTCCTATCTCTACCCATTAGGCAATAATCTTGTCATTTTTATCACATTTAAAAGATTGGGCTATTCACTATGGATAGGAGATAAACAATTTCCTGGAACTTTTCAAGGACACATCATGAAAAAGAGCTAATTCAATGTCTTTCAAGACACTGGAAATAGACCAATCACATTCCAGGACTCTCCATGTTTTCCAGGATCCATGTGAATGCTGGTTAAACCTTTCTCCTGACACAAGTAGAGAAAATGTTGCCAGTACTGTGACTCCTCCCTGCAGCAAGCAGACCATATAGGCTTACACAGTGAGTGCGCTTTGCTTTCTGTAATGTGCTTTACATTCAAAAACCTTTGAGAGACAAAGTCACAAGTATCCATTACTGTATGATGCACAAGACAGAGTCCAAATTAATGGAATGGATATGCACCATATTCTAATCTTCCAACAACTCTCCACGAGAGGAATGAACAGATACATGCAGAGGACAAACAGCAAGGTTCTGAACCATTCACTTTTTCAAAATTTGTCAAAAATCGGCATACCATGGTAACCTGACTTTGTGCTCATTTGACAAATTAGCGTTTTGGAGATTTCATTAGACCACAGCAGCATATGTGTGAGTGCACCACTGCCCTGCTAACATCCTGATGATGACGATGATGAAGACCGAGCCCACACTGCGCACTTTTCTTCCTATGTTCCTTCGGGCAATGATCGACTTTCTCCTTTTCAGCTCTGGAAGAAGGGGAGGACTGAATTTTGACCTTCGCCTCTCTAGGGCTGACATTTCAATATGATGATTGGCTGGTTATGAAAACAGACCAAAAATGGCATTTTCAGCCTGGACTCAGTCAACTGAAGAAAGTAAACATCCTCCTGATCATGATACAAATGAATTAATTTCAATGTGGGACATGTAGTACAGCTTGTAAGTGCAAATGTGTGTCTTGTAATTAAACCACACTGTGGTAGGATGAGATTTATCTGGCGAGACTGGCAGCCACTTGAATGATAAAGGTACTGTTGGGAGTGTGCAGGAATTGCAAACAGCATGCCACCAAGAAATGTCAAATTTCTGGTGAAACAAGTTTCATTACTTCAATTTGAAATAAGCTGAAAAAAACGAAACACTTAATTATGAAATTTGTATTTCTTGAGTGAAATGTCAATTTCATGATTACTGTACGTGCCCATTTTTTTTTTAAAGGAAATGTCAACTAGTTTCACAATAAATTAGTGAAACCTTTTTTTTGAAAGAATAAGAATTTTTTTTAAGGGTTTCAAAACACCCTGGGCATGTATCTTTTAGCACATTGAAAGAGATTATCAGCACTGAGCATTATAAAAAGACATCAGAATCTTACACTTCTCAGGACATGTGTACTGGAGCATGCACTGCCCTTCTTGGATACATTTACCCTTGAGACAATCAAGTGGAATTCTGTTCTGCTGCATAAATTGCAGTTTAGCTCATGAGAGACATTCACATGAAACATGCGTTTTGCATGGACTGATGTGATTGCATGACTGCCACAGGAAGTGTTTAACTCAACTACAAAAAGAGTAGTAATAAATAACACTGCAATGAGCCTCCTTTTTCAGTGGCTCTCAAAACTTTGACATCAACTGCTGCTGGACTGAAGACAATACTTTCAATTGTGGTTCTTACTCCATACAATCTGCACACTGACACCAGTTGAGCTAAAAAGGCACAAACCAAAAGACTATGTCATGCATTTTGCGGTGTTTCAGCATATTTGCTTTGAGAATGAGAACAGTGTTTTTTTTTTTCTTTGCATCACTTTAAGATGTCTCTCCAAATGGGTCACAGATATATGAATGATTCCAAGATAAGTCAGCAGAAAGTGATTGAACAACCAAAATGTTGCCCAAAAAATTAATGCTTTACAGACAACACACTTTGGATTCAAATAATTCTCACATGTGCACTTCACTCTTGGATAAAAACCTATGTAAGTTAGATTCTTGTATACATATCTTCTTTTTGGTCAGACGGAATATTTCCACACACTTCAGCAGACAGAATATTTCAACAAACTCTAAGCATATCAGGATGGTAAAGGATAGGATGAACTACTTCTGTATTAGACCGAACGGTATCAGAGGCGGTGTTGAAAGGTTACTCTGTAGCAGTGCTCTTGGTAGATGGGAGTGCATTTGTTGTGTTGAGACAGGTATGTGTCTAGTACTACAGTCAAGTGAACTGATCTCATAATATTTTAGTGATGCCCAAAAATTAAGCTATGTTTTACAAACTAAGACACAAAGAGATACTGTGGCTAGTTTTGCAGACATAGGCATGAATGGGATAAAATAGAGTAAATTCATGAATGCAAACATGTGCACTGATTCCAATTGCCACTTTCCACCACAATTTGACAAAATGCATGTTCCCATTGAAGGTCAGACATTGTTTCCAAATGCAGCGATGATTTTTTTTGTCCCGAGACACCACCCGATCTGTGGCCCAGACAGGCCTTAACATGAACAAGGAAGACCGCTTTTCCCATTTTATTTCGGAGAGCTGCCGACTGATGACAGGGATTCAGCTTTTGATGGAGCTCTGTTTCGGTCCTCCCTGCTGTTCATATGCAAGTAATTATAGGAAAAGCGAATTAACTGGACAACCCCCGGGAGACACCCTTCATGCACACTATAATTATGCTGCCTCCTGTAATTTCATGGACTAGGACTGAACGAACACCAGATGATCAATGACCAAGTTAATACAAAAGCTGATGACTGAGTTACACTACAGTAGGATTCTGCATCAAGGAGCACTGAGATCTGCGTGATGTTTCTGAGACCTTAAAATCAGAAGTTCTTCAGAAGTGAGGGTTTGTGATGGTTGTCCAATGATCACTAAACACTCAAACTGTAGTTTTGTCTTTCAAAAACATATGAGTTGCCCAGGTTATTGATGCCATTAGTTCAGTTATTATGAAGTCCCGAAAACTCCCTGGTCTGGGAATTTGCTAGCGACGTACTCTTCTCATATAACCTATGCATTACCATAATGCATAGCTTATATGAGAGAAGAGAGTATGTGCTGTGAATTCAATTTTCTAAATCGATGTCCATAGAGGACTCACATGTATCTTACACATCAATTGAACTCTGATGTACCATTTCAATACCACATTCCATGAACTACAGTATGTGTCAGGTTACAGGTATTCTTCAAAACAAGCAAATGTCCCAAAGGATAACCTCACCACATAAATTTTGCGATTCCGTTAGAACTTTAGATATCTACAGTAGACATATGAAGTGCAGACTTACCACCTCAACTGATACACTGCTCTGCAATAACCAAAAGCTTTTATACAGAAGCTACTTCTCTGATGTAGCTCAAAACTTTGTATGAGACACTGGACTTCACTCTACGGCATAACGTATATCATGACACCCTGCTTTTGTTGTTGTCACAAAAACGTCTGTCCCAATTATAATACAGAACATCAGCTGATTAGTACAGTATAACATTACCTCTGAACATCCAGAACTCTATCAATCATGATTTACACAGAAAATTGTGTAATTAATTTAAGGTGAATTGTCCTGGTCAAGTGGCAACGTGAAACCACTTCCATAATGGCAGGAACACATAATAACATACTGTGGATACAAGGGCTTGGAGAGAGTAAGTAGAACTTACAGTATAATACATGAACTGTTGAAGTTTCTTTGTAATAGACTGGTTTGGTATCATACATGCATGTACAATAATTTGGACATGCAAGCTCCTTCACTTGATTGTATACAGGTAGTTGCTGTTTAACCTGCATTAAGTTAAAAATTCAGAACAGACAGAAAACTATACCAAGCCATTTATTTTATCATTCTTACGGAGGGTGTTACGGAGGGTGTTACGGAGGGTGGAAAGTTTGCAGTACACACTACCTTCCCTGTTGAGTTCATCTGCTTTGGCTATTAGTGTTTGAGAGAAACGATATGGTTGGTGTGATCTAGGATCGAGAACGTGATACATGGGTCTGTAAGTGTTCAGAGTTCTTCTGAACACTTTTGTGTAATAACTAATGTTTATATCACCCCCATTGAGTACCATTGAGTACCAGGGTGGAGAGTTAATTATCTTCGTGACTAGAGTATCCATCTTGCAATCTTTGGGTGCTGAATCAAATCCCGATGGGACCACTTACAAAATTTTGGGGGGATCCAAATTGGTTTGTTCAGTTTAAAGCTGTTTACAGTGGTGCTGAAGGGGTAATTTGGATTCCTGTTGTCCAATTTAGGTCTTGTCCGCTTCAGGTTGCTTTGCAGAGCTGATGGGCTGCTGAGCTGGGCTGGTGCTCCATGCCTCCCAACCTTTGGAAAAGTGGCTAAATACTGAGGGATACACTCTCATTACTCGGAAAGGGACGTTAAATGGAGGTCCTGGGAGCATGTTTGCTTTTGCATTGACGATTGTCTGGGTTCACCTTTGAATTTTTATCCTCTGGACACTAATCAAAAAGCATTCGGTGAAACTCGCCGGTGTTCATCCACAATCAACATGGTACATTGGCTCCTTGATGAGCCCATGTGGGCTTCTTGATAATCAAGAAAATAAGTTTTATATCAGAATGCAGAAAAATCAACTGTGAAAGAACTCCACAACACTTGTCGAACTGTCCACATCAGTTTAGATTACTTGGGATTCAATTTTAAATTAACCTCTGTTGATCGGTCTTAACTCTGTTGATCCGTCTTAACTCTGTTGATCCGTCTTAACTCTTATGGATTCCATTGCTTCTCGACCAAAACTACGCAAGTCTCCCTGTAGGGCCTATTCACATGTTTTGCATATTGTTTCATCAGATGACTACACAGAGGAGTCTGACCTTTTTCTTTTGTGAATGACAATTAACATGCAAGTCATTATGGACTCCCAAACTTCACGTTGAACAATTCCTCAATTTTGTAAAAGTGCTCCCCAAGTCATGGTTCCTAAATAGCATCACTTAGTTCAACTCTATGACATAAATTTTCATTTCTCCTTAACCGAACAGTTGATATGGGATGAGAACATGCTGGTTACACACTTACAACTGAGTCATACAGCTACCACAAGTATCATCAACAAAGCACCACTTTGAGCTCATTATTCCCCAGTTTTCATTTTAATTTGCCAACTTGAAAGTGAAATTGTGTTGTCAATGTCTTCTAAATTACCATCTGGAGACAGGACAATCTAGAAAATGGACAACCGCATTCACACATTTCTTTCTCTTTCAATTGGGATTTTCCCTGGCAATACAAAAAACACTTTCACATTGCTTTAAGATTTTTCTGGATACGCAGCAAACCCTGGCAGCAGACGTTACAGTATCTCTGTATGATGAACATGTGCATCCCGTGCAGGTAAACATGCACCAAGGATAGTCATAGTTTTCTGCGACAAGGGAAGGAACAGTGGGTCCCAGGTCTGCAGATAATAGGACATTGTTTGTGGTGAGGATCTTCCAAGCATAAAAAACACTTAGGAAACTTCTATTATCAAGCATGCAACACTTTCCACACTATCATAGAATTGAAGTCCTGCTGTCTGCATGTATGTTTCACATGCTTTCCCTCTCTGCCCCTTTCTCTCCTCCCCCTTCTCTTCCATGGTTACAGGCCTCATCTTCAGCTAAGTACGAGATGCAACAAGCTAATACCTCAGTGACAGAGTGGAAAATGATTTAAGTGAGGATCAGAACTACCATGCCAGGCTCACAGCAGTCAGAAATGCTGCTATTTCTGTCAAAAAAAAATAAACTGCTTACCGCATTATTAAGTATTCATGACACATACTGTACTTTAAATACCACACTATTGTCACTTTCATGCTGTCTTTACTCTCTTTTGCTACAGAACTTATCACATTTATTTTTTCATCTAACTTTTAAATCTGATCATGCCTGTTCGCCTTCAAACAGCTATGGTTCCAGATGGGAAGAGCTCTCGCCATACTGCATACCAGTGGTGGTGTATTAGGAGTCACCAGTCTGACGTAACCGGTCTAACCATCAAGTCACGTGGATTGGTCCTGTGTATTAACAATGCAACGAATGCCTGACATTTGATCTTGCCACTTTAAAAAACATGTCTAAGCCTTGTATCACTTAAACAAGTTTCTATTGATTCAAGGAAAGCACTTAAAAAGTTTCCTATACACAATGAAACAAAACAAAAACAAGGAACCACTTACCTTTGCTTATGAAGTGTTATCCCACAAAGCGTTTCTCAAGTATAATGTTTGTTTAAGCTTTCTAATTAATCTTACATCTGTGAATATTGGAATGGCCCAATTCATGTGTGAAACTACAGTCTTTTTCTTTACTTCAAAGGTAATAAATAAAACATTTTTTTCAAGGGATCGTGTGAGTGAGGACTGAAGAAAAACAAAGAATGCTGCTTAGTACAGCGAAGGAGTGATCTCATACAAGCATGCCAGGAAAGACTCTCTGTGTGCATAGCGATACATACAAATAGAAATAGACAAGAGGCCGGTAACAACACCTTGCATGGAAAGTAATCCCTGCAATGAAGCAAAAGTATTTAGGTACTGTTGGAGAAAGCTAGCATCTGGGATATGAGCAGACTGTCCGAAATTTTTCTGTCAAATGCGACAATTCCTCTACAAATAATTTGACCCGATGAACTAACTAATTGGTGCATTCAACACTGCTGGTTTGGCAATGCATCATCATTGCAATTAATATGCATCATGCTCATGTAAGCCTAAACTTGTACGCAAGTTTTGGCTAAAAAAAAGACATAACATACCAATGTGTCTGTCTGTCTCTGTTACAAGTCACGATGAATGAAACACACTCTCCACCAATGCAAAAAAATCCAAAGTCTGTGCTTTCAGCAATTATATACAAACAGGTGCAGGTGAACCAGTAGAGGGAATTATCAACAATTTCTTGGCTAATGGTCCTTAAATCGACCACTCATTGAACACCTCTGTTGGAAAACCTCCTCACAGATCTCCACTGTCTAAATGGTACAGTGTACCTGCATGTAGGCCTAATGATGTGGTTAATGAACTTACAGTACAAGTCCCATGTGGTGGCAAACCCTGCTCTCTAAGTTCTGAACTGCTTAACATCACTGCCACAAATTCTGCAGTCCATGGGGTCCAGTTTACCATAACAATCGCATGTGCCCTCTAATTGTAGACCTGATGGTCTAACTGAATCCTTTCAATATGGTTTCAAAGTTTTCCTTGGTATCTGCATGCAGACTGTCTGTTGTTCTAGCCTTTGATACAATGTAATAAAAATTTGAAAATAATGGACCTTGTACTTCAGGTACAAACTTGACATGTGGATGCACTGTAATCTGAGAAACCTCTCTATCAAGGTTTTATTACTTGTATGACTTACTTGTTTTATCGCCCATCATAAAAAAACACCATTCATCAGCCTGATAAATATGATATCACTGCAACTTGGAAGAAGGTTTGGAACTCAAACTATGTATCTTGGTATTGACATTTCCACAGAAGTTATAAGTTCAATTACAACACATACATAAAGGGAACATTTCATACACTTTATGATCCAAACAAAATCGTCCCAAAGGTGGAGTGCAAACAAATGGGAAAAGCTTTCAATCAGCCTTATGAAATCTGAGGTAAAAACGAGTACCTCCTTTGTCTGTGCTATTTGCGTGCAGTTCCAGGGTGTCAACATCTGATTCTTTGATCTTCACTATGACTGTACTCCCTGACACTTACAATTGTGACAATGCAGTCATAGGCTGACAGTTATGTTTCACACACAGGACGAAAAGGGGGAGTGTTTACACCAAAATAAAAAAAATATGTTCACACTGAAATAAAAAAAATATCAAGACAACCAGAGGAACTCAGCGTGAAACTTTCGCATGCACTATTTGTAAACTAAAAGGTTTTGCAAACTTTAAACTGGAGTGAACTTTGCAAAAGGAAAGAGAAACGGAGACTTTCATAATGCACGCTTGTGATGTTACTGTACACAGAAAGTACAGAATAGGGTCGCTTTTATTTAGATGGTGATCAACTGCTAACACTTCACCATTCAACCCCATCCCCCATCTTCCCTCCACACTTTTTACGACCTGCAACCGGCTATTGAAAGCGACAACTGATGCAGAAAATTTGCAGAGCAGCGAAAGTAGTGGATTTCGTCCAAAACGCACACGTACACAAAAGGGACAACGTTGATACGGGCAGGAAAGAAAAAACATCGACAGCCTGCGGCGAATGCCCTGTTCAGACGACTTAATCTTGTATTGTCTGTTACGGACATAATTTTTGGTAATTTGCATACTCAAGCTTAATCAGTACATTTTATTCTCATCATCATTGGAGGCAGTTAGCCAGATGACTCACTCTGTTACAAATTAAGCCTCTTTAATTAAAACCTGTCTCCTCTATAGGCCAAGAGAAATGATACAACTATAAACAACAGAGAAAGGGCCAATTCTGACAAAGTGACTCAAAGTCTTGTTTTAAAGAAGGGAGCATGTCAAACTTGATGAGGAATGCAGGCACAAAACAAACAGGGCCTAACATGATGATGATGTGCATCTTAAAGTGTGACAGATGGAGAGAGGAAGTATTAAAAATCTTAACATGAGATAATTAAGAGCAAGGCTTTGTTTCTTCTTTTGTTTACTCAATTTACATTATTTTTCATTTCCTTTGCTTGCGTTTTTTTCTTTTGTTTTCAGTTCATTTCCCAGCAGGCAATGCTGCTTCTGCAAAACGCATTGACTTATGCAATGATGGAACTGTAAAGGTTATGACATTAGCTGTAGCTTTGGGCTGAGGACAGGGTTAACAAGTGAGACTAAATTTTGAATCTGAACAAAAAAAAAATCTTCACGATAAAAATTGAAAGTTCCGAGGGATAAATTTATGTTACCAAAATAAACAAATCGCTTGAAAAATGTAATTCAGTTTGAAAACAATTTGTTATAAACACCTAAATACTACAGAGCACAAATGGTTCAGAACTGCAACAAACAAAATGGGTATGTATTTAACTTTTATCTTTATACTTTAATCAGGAATGAAGTACTATCGTATCATTTTGAACTTGGGCTAAGAGTTACCAAAATACAATTACCTAGCTCAATATAATCTTCCTCATGTAAGGTTCAACATATATACAGTTGTCCATACTGCCACCATTTCTAAACCCAAGCTTATGACTGGTACAAAGTCAAAATACCAATGGATACATCCATGACAGTTCATTAGTAACAAGTACATCTGCATCAAAACTTTCTTTGAATGACATACAGGTGCGAGATATTTACATTAAAAACACTTTAAAAGCACGGCTGATACAAGAGACTGATTTAACTTCAAAAGGTTCTCATGACAACCATTACCAAGCTTTTACATCAAACTGTTTTCCACTTTCAAAACATACTATAACTGACTGTCAAGTAGCACTGAAAACCTGCTTTGAGAGCATACAGGATGTTGAAATTAATGACATTCTATGAAAAGTCAATAAAGTGTTCTAATAATTTACAGATGAACATCTAAAAAGACAAAACCTATTGAACAAAACGGTATTTTAATCGTGTGCAGTGCAGTGCATGCCCATGCATGCAGTTTCCTATGCTTCCAGCACTTGAAGTCAATGTTTGGTGATATGTACAGTATAATGCATGAAAACAACATGCTGATGCTGATAACATACATTCCACTTTTGTTACCTCACACAACTACTCGAAAAATGGTTTGCTACCATACACTGAGAAGTATGTGGCACTTGTAACTCATGTTAATCTAACCTATTTATGTCACACAACCACATGAAGTAGAAACAGGATATATACTGTACTGAGCAATACTTTTGGCTGCTTCTAACACATGGTCCCTTTTCCAATGTGACACAACCACTCTAGAAAAAAATGTTTGATAACAACACAATGACAAGTTACAGCTTCCCCTGCTTGTGCATTGACACCTGTTTTCCATTTGTGTAACACATTCATGATAACAATGCTGGCTGACATGCATGCAACATGCACAGGGTCTCAGTTAGCAATACAGTACATGTTGGTGTCCACATCAACAGTTGTCACACTTAGTCCATTAGATGCTACAATTGGGCTTTCAAAGAGTCAACATACTCACATTTAATTCTCACATTGACCTATTTCGTTAATATCCTCAACATCAAAGAAACCTTTAACTGAAAAAAAAAGCCAAGATTTTCATTTGCACTTTGATTACTTTTGACACACATTGGGTTTCAAGTATCAGAGTAGGAAATGTCTGTTTGGTTGTCCACATTTCCTAGATGGTAATTACATGACAAACTGACCTTTTAATTCCTGTAATGAATTCTGAGAAAGCTAGTACTAGATAAGCAGATTTACCCTGAATTTCACTATTTAAATAAAATAGATTTCGGTGTCATTTCCCTTTGATAATAGAGACTTATGGTAGACACATTAAATGTTATTCCCATGGCATCAGTGTAGAGAGAATTTAAGTTTCTGCACTGATCAGCAGGTTTTTAGGTTAGTTGACTTTTGACTTTGTTCCCATGGTGATTGGGACCCTTGTCTGTATAGAGTCCTTACCAAACCAGCAGGGTACCTTAGACACACATATCCACCTTGATGATCTGTGATCAACATAATCCGCATTTTCACCCTTGGATCTCCGGAACAAATTAACATCGCTTTCACACCTTACAGTATTTTTTTATGTGGGGCTGTAAGCAGGTGCCAAAGCATGCACCAGATGTTGATTTCAGATGTTGATTTCTGATGTCGGAAAGTTCTGACTCCAAGAGGAGATGAGTGCAAAGCCGGTCATGTGCCGTACCTTACAGTGTGGAAGGGAAGTGAAAAGCTAGTCACTCTGTTAACGAGCAAAAGGTGCTGACCGAACAGGGTGATACATTCGATGGTATGGAGACATACTGCAGAGTGAAAGAGTGGTCATGGACCTCCTTAAAACTAAAAGGTGCCACAGATAGTAGTAGCATGTACTGTACACTCTACAGAGAATATAGGGTAACCATACATGCACGCACTGTTAACCTTTTCATAACCAGTGTCTATGATTTTATGATTTACACACAGAGTATAATCCATTGTCATTTTTTTTTCTCTCCATCTGCGTAGGAATTATAGGTGTTACAACTTCTGTTTTATTTGAAATCTAGACCAGTTCAGGGACATGCAGCACATCATGACCATCCATTTATTTATGGGCTGGAACTACCAGCAGATGCCCAGCTACAGTATTTATAGCAATACATGACTGTGGGAGATCAAAAGGCTGAGAATTATGTAAATGCGTGACTAACATATACGCGCTTGTTTGCCAGGAGCAAGCCCACACTAGCGTAACATATTGTGCGAACAAGTAGGTATATCCCACTAGTGGCCAGCTAGAGATAAGTAGGATAAATTTTTTCAATGAGTACATTACCCACAAACTAATTTTTAAATCTAAGGAACAAGTTGGTAGAGTATCACATTAGAACATTTTGGATCCACAACTTAAGGGACCCTCTTCAGGAAGTTAAGAACTTAAAATTTTCAGAAATGCTACTATTGTTTTAAATTGCATGCAAAACGAAAAAAAAAAAACAAGTAACAAACTTTGAGAGCTTTGGGACATCATAAACTACTGTGCAATTATGTTTAAAAGAAAAGTTTTGTGTTAAGGTACATGCAGTTAGAGTACATGCATTCTCTGCAGCTACTGTATGTAACAATTAAGCTGCTTATAACAGTGGTATGATTGGTCTCATCAAGGGTACAAGAATCAGGGAAAACCCTCCAACAACATATCAATTCTCTGGAACAGTGACTCTAACAGTCCCATGGAGCAGGGTTGTTGATTTTTTTTATTTTTTAAAAAAATCATGATTTAAATCAGCAATTTAAATCATGATTTTTTTAATAAAAATAATGATTTTAATCAGCTTGATTTAAATCAAACAACCCTGCAATGGAGGCTCAATAATGACTCAAAGAAGTGTCAGTATGACAAACTTGTGCCACTCCAAAGCTAAGAAGGCTTTAACTGTTCACGACTATAATTAACTATCTCTGTATCCAACGCAATGAGAATTCATTTCAGCTACGCATGTCATGCAGAAATGCATGGTCTAAACATGACTGACACCCAACATGTTTTTAAAATTCTTGGAAACACGGATGTACTAGCTCAGACCGCTAGCTGGTTTAAAGCTGAGTGTTAATGTCTGATTTGCTGGCCAACAAGTCAGGAATAAGCTTAGTCAGGAACACAATACTGTATGTGTTACCAAAGACACAGACACAATGACCTCACGTACTTTGCATCAGTAAGAGACCTGACACTTCAATCATACACCTGTCTTACAAATTCACATACTGCACTTTAGGCTATACAGACATTATTATATATGCAAGAGGGCACATAGCCAGATAGCATCAAGCAGTTCTGCAAGTTAATCTGCAGAGATCAGGCATAATGTCTACCCAGGCAGGACATAAATTACGTAATAATTAGGAAACTTTCATACACAGTGCACTGTGTATCCAATTCCATACTTTGGACACTGTGCTGAGGGTGGTTTGGAACATTTTGGTCCAACAGAGTCGATCTTTTATGCAAGATGTTAGGACTTCTGTTATTTGAATAATTAGTGAGTCTATCCTAGAAACGCAACCATCCTGCTCTGTGGAGGTGACGAAACAAACTCAAGAATACGGAGGAAGGTGGACAGGATTTGTTTCCCTTGACTTACCCTTTGTAGCATCTTTTCCTCCAATGACGATACATATCCATGGGGGTGTATTTTATCCACAATGACGCTCGTTCACATCTGAATGGGGAAGTTAGAAACCACACACTGAGTCACACGTACTCAGAAAAAGAAAAGACAATTTCATTTTTGGTTTCCTTTCAATGGCAATCCAGTAGATGTGAGATTGGAGTTGAATACCACAACCAACGTCATTCGGTCGACTGAAGGTGCCTTCCTGACAACACCCAAAGGGTATATATACTGTATGTCAGAGCTGTGGTTCCTGCACAAGTAAGATACAGTATATTGTATTATGTACGGTAGCTGTTCATATCCACGGATCATATAGAGCCTGACTTGAGATGGAACATGACAAATTTTGCAGCAAGCTCCTACAGTCACAAGATTTTTATCATGAATTACCCAAAAGGGATGATTGTTGTTTTAACCCGGGGGCTACATGCGAAGCCACTGCACAATAGGTTACTGTCGGTTCAAAGGAACGAAATCGTCCGTGGTATTATTTCCTGATTCTCGCCCAGATTATCCAATCTGAATGGCTTTGCCCCTTATCAGACAGTTGTACATCTCAATGACAGAAATGGCCTTTCCAAGAGCCACACCAGTTTCCTCCAAAATGTCAAATTAAAAGGTTTATGTTCATTCATCGTGATTCAGTGTTTTCTTCACGACATTTCAAGTCAAAAGCATCTCAACAGTTGAGAAGATAGCATCAAACATGATCGCTGACAATGGTAAAGAGGATGTTGTAATGACCGGTAGACGATATAAAAGGTTTGACGTCTCGACGGAGCATTACACAAAATCTGACCCTGTACCTTAAGCATAGGTTTTGACAACAATTTTGTCCGTGACATTGCAAAGCTGAGAAAACCACCAAGCACAACGAACAATGCCATAAGCAGCTCGTAGTGCTACCAAGACTATGATCATATATGGTATGTGTACTCAGTTTTGATCCAGGCAAAGCATGGCACAGCTCTACAATTATTTCTTCTTGAAGATGTACTAAATTCATATGGCTAGGCCTTCAGTGTTGAAAATGCCAGCGTTTAAAGGACCCCACAAAATCTGTTGAAATCCACCCTGAGTTGGCTGCACAAATTATGAAATGTTTTCACTAAATTTGCATTCAATCTTTCTTAAAACATAGAAGACAATCCAATTGTGACACTCCACAAGAAACCCCTGGGTTAGACACTACATTGAGACTTTGGTACAACGAACTTCAGGATGCATAAAGCTTGTCAAACAGTTTGTCAAGGCCACAAACCAGTAGTAAGGTATTTTCTTCACACAGGTAGGTGTGCTGTAAGGATAATGAATGAAATCCTGAAATCATTTGAGAAGCTTACGTCCAACTCCCTCGATTGATTGTCTGCTAACGTCAGCTAGTGATTGTTTCCTCGTTGGCTTAACTTACGTCACTTTCATCCACAGTGAAAATAATTATCAATAACCGGGACATGATCGTGACATATCAACACAAACGCTCGTATTAGCACGGCTCCTTCTCTTCCCAGGACAGATAACCGGGAAGCATCAGCCCCCCTGTGGTGGTGTCCACGAGTAACCCGAGTTATCCATTGCTGGATGCTGACCTTCGACTGTACGGAAGCTAAACCTTCAAATTGAAATTCAAATTAAAAGTCTGCATGCACAGTATTTGTCAATTTCTTTTCCACCTCACTGTTCCTGCTTGCCCATATGAAAGATGAAGATTCTAATTTGTCACATATTCCATCTAGGCTTGGTTCTGATATCCTGCCTCTCCTCCTGTCTTCCTTCTTCACAGCTCATTAGCATGTTTCTATTTTTGTGTTCCTCTCGAAAGGTCCCGTGCCTTGGTAACATCACCTTTTGGAATGCAGGCGATAATCGGGAGACGTTGATGCAAAATGTGCACTACTTTGTTTAAAGCGATAGTCACTGAAGTGTTCAGAGCACTCTGCATGTATCAGTGAAAACAACAGAACTTTGCCGTATCGACGCGATGCATCAGTCATGGTCAGTACAAGGGGTACTAATACATGGGGAAAATGGATTCTCAAATGTACAATGAAAAGAGTTAACCTAGTAACTGAGAACAAACCACTTAACAAACCCATCCACTGCAAGGCATAAGCAATATTCCCACAACTCAGAATACAAGCAACTTGAATGTCAAATAAATTCACCTGAGGGACCGTCTCATTATGAAGCTCTTTTTAACACTGTGCATTGCCCCTTTAAACAGTTTACATGACGTGCATCTCCATAATACTCAAAAGAGAGCTTGCTGAAAGTCTGTGAGCCTTATCAACAACTCCAGCTTTGGCTGCTTCATTAAAATTTCTTGCCACTGTTTTATTTTCTTTCACCTATCATCTTGCTGATGTGACAGGAATTTTATACTCCTTGTACAATGAGGCAGGCAGGCAGGCCACATGGTCTGCAGCACTTCAGACTGAACTGAATATAAGTTGACAGATTTCTTACGTTCAAAGGACAAACTGTACTTTTTCCTTTGCAGAAATCTGTTCATTCAAACGAAAGAATTACAATTGGTTAAGACCAAGCTGTGTGTCTTGATGGTACCCATTCATCGCAGAGGCTTGGCAAACAAGTTACAAGCAAATGATCAAGCAGTGACGGCCAACATGTGGATGCCTGATCCTTGAACCAGGGAGTTGCTATTTAACAATAGCAACTCCCTGCTTGAACATTCACACATCATGGTGATATTTTGAAATAAGAGTATTTTAATGTTGCTAATTATGTAACATAGTAAATGTCCAACTGACACATTAGACGTATCACGTACAAGAAAACAAGGACGACAGTCTACCTGAGACCACAGACCTGCTGAGGCTATGCAGGAAACTTGCTCAATGGAGGGTAAATAATTTTAAATTTGTGTGACAAAGAATCACCCATTTGAACCTTTTCTCGGAGCTACAGATATGCGAGGATTATCAACAATGGTCAGCAGCAGTCACACCTTCCTAGCGGTACCAAAACCAGCCAGCTCAAAGTGTATGACAAAGAAATCACTTAAAGGGAAATAGGGCGTTTAGAATACACCCACACGACATACAAAAGAAATAGCTTTAGTCATTGTTAAACAATTCAGTCTCATCAACAAACACCTGCCAAAGTTTCATCTCCTCAAAACATTATGCATGTGATAAGTAACGGAATATGCATCATTTGAATTTTGAAAAGTTTGGGTGAACAAATTGGTGTTGAGCAACAAATAACTGAGTTTCTATCTGTGAGAAACTTATTTCTTGAAAAGAAGGCTACTGTCCATCCTTATTTTGAAAAATCTATCATTCTGCGTCCACAAACATTAGTTTTAATAACATGGATGTTTTCTGTAAAACAAACGCCCTATTTCCCTTTAAGAGCTCACTTACAGTAAAAACATCTCCATTTTTCATCACAGGAACAGTAAAATTCACACCCTTGAGGAAACACTATTTTAACCTGCGAGATTGTGAATGTTTGTTGTCAGTTGGGAACTGAACAATAATACGAGGGGCAAGATAAACATTTTGAGTACTGTACTACGGTTTCTACAGATCTATGCACAAGACTGTTTAGCCGAACTTTAACATGACCTTTGTTAATTCCAGGAAGGAACGGAACTGTCCAAGGCTAACTTACAAAATGACAGATCTTTAGCAGAAACTGGTGACGATTCTTCTCAACTTGACATTGAAGGAAGTATTAAATCCACTCCTTGCAAAAGACAATTTTTTAATATATCGTGAAAACGTGGGATAGAAAATACTCCAGCGACTAGAACTTTTTGGTGTCAGTTTGGAAAAGGGGATCTAATCCACTTTGGGTTGGGGTTGATGTAGAGGTGGTGTTAAAGGATGGCAATGGCTTATGGCATGAAAGGTAGGAGTATGTTGAGAAGTTGTGTGGAGACAGGTAAGTTAGGTATGGAGTAATTACTGGTTGCTATGCACCTCAAGTTAGGTGGCTAAGAGTAATCCAGACTGCAGAAATATCATACTGTCATAACCTGTAAACAGTGCTTTTATGTCAAAAATGGCCACCATTAATGAACTTGCTTTCCTCTGACTTTGCTTTTGCCAATATGTTTCTTTGTTCATTTCATGCTTCATGTTTAGAGTCACAAAGATCTAAACAGTCGTCTAAGGAAACCATCAGACTACCTTCACTTTCAAAGAAACTTCAATGTTCCCACTCCTCCCATTCTGAGAGTGCAGTTAGCAGTTTTCACTGACAAGAAATGGTCACAATTATGCACCAGAAGGTAACTTGATTCCAGCAAAACTTTCATTTAATTCATCTCCTCCAGACATGACAACTCTCAAGGCAGTCTCACTTTGAAAGAAAAAAAACCAGCGAAAGGACCGAAACTAGAATTCAAAGCTAGAGAAAGAGGGAAAGGCAATTTTATGATTGTCTCTGCATCCGCTGAGATGAGAGATGGTCTCCAAGTTTGATCTAATTTATAGGAAAATGTTTTTAAGGTAGTAAAACAACATTGGTTCAACTTAAGAAGAAAAAAGAAAAAAAAAAGACATAATCTAACACATGAATCTCAAAGTCACAATTCTGCTGCATGCCTAGATGGTGACACAAGAGCTCTTATTGCATTCAGAGTCTGACATGTACAGAGAACTACATTATGGAAAACATTACAAAGTCTATGTCTATGGATGATATTTAAAATATTCCAAAGTATGCAGTGAATACTGTGCTGCAATGGGATGTACCGAGTGTGCATGGCTACAGGCCATTGAGGAGACAAGGTAACGTACAGTAGCTCTACATCAGGTGCTGCTCCATCATTGAGAAACTGTATTCTTACCCGGTGGCTTTTCTCACCATGGACCTATGTGAAAAAGTTCTAACTACACCTCATTAAAAAAAAAACAGCTCACAAGAGAACTTACCTCATACTGCAGTTTCAACTCCCTCTTATGTATAAACCTTCGATCTCAAATTTTGGAGCAACCAACGACTTCGGTTTCTTCTACATGACAGTACATATATAGATATGTATGCATATGCTGTACATAGTGGCGCATCAATTGGCATACTTTTTGCCAGTCACCTCTTGACAGGACAAAAATTGGCAATTCATCAATGACAACTTGTAGCAATAAAAAAAAAAAAACTGAACAAAGGCACCTCCACTGCAGAGCTATATATCACAATAAAATGTGTGTTGAACCATTCATGGAATACCTTGGTAGGTGAAGGTGATTCAGGGAAGGTCGATAGATATAAACAAATGACAGCAATGTTCCATTCATAGGGTATTGCAGAATACTGGTGGAGGTCTTCATAAATCCAGTACAAACTTTTTTTTTTTTGGTCACATCTTGGACAAGGTGATAACGTTTTGTAAATATTTTTCAGTACTTCAAGAATGTGGAAAAAAAAACTATTTTTTACATGTAGGATTTAGGATATTTAATTAGGATGTGATACTCATGTAACCGCTTGAAATGGAATCTATTTGATTCCTCAGTACTATCCTACTCACAAAGCAACCTCCGTACCGATGCAACATCTAGTGAACTCTTTGGAGAAGAGCAATTTCACAACAAACTTTGTGGGAAGATTTAGAACGCCGAATCTGTTAGAACTTCCAGGACATTGCAGACCACACTTGCAAACTAAACGTGCATGGTTTGCAACATGATATGTCTACCCTAAAATCATAGAATTATACGGACAATAGACAGTAATTTGATGACAAGTTTCTTTCTTAAAAGCTGGAGAGGGTTCCAGAAATGTACGCTGGTAAAATAAATACAAGTATGTATCACAGCTTGAATGTGATAAACACAGTACCATTTACAGCTGCAGTCTACTTCAACAGTGTTTTATTGACTTTTTGGTATCGATGGCTTTTCCTATGATTTCTTTTGTCTTTAACTTCGTGTTTGGACTCTTCGTCAGCACATGCAGAGTAGACTAATCTCAGTTTTTGGTGCTGAAGCTTTTGTGTGAAAAATGTGTACTGTATGTAAAAAAATTGAGTGGAATGTTTGAAAATAATCTAAAAGGAACACACAAAAATTCAAAGCTGAGAAGAGATTTTTTTTCTCATAATCTTAATCAAGGAAATTATAAAACTGTGCTCTGCCAAAGCATTGTATGCAGTTTTAACAAGGTTTTGTATATTATGGTGTAATAAATTTAACTATTTCAAGTTTTTCTCAACTGATTTCTATTTCAGGATCCCTGCATATGAGTTTTCTAATACTGAATGTGAATATCACTGGTCCTTCTCAGTAACATCACATCCATCCATTGTACCTAGTAAGAAAATTAATGAAAAGTTTGGCCGGTCAAGGTGCCACTGTCAACATGTAACATCGATTGCCTTTACCAACACAGCTCAGTTGTTTGCCTGTCGTCGTCCGACAACCTTGATTATACTGCGATATTCGATTACATAGACGTGCGAGTATCTCGTGAAATGACGATGCCCCAGCTGGCAGGCCGTGTCCGTCCTTCCATCTGTCCGAGACGGAGCGACTGATATGTTCAGGGCTCTGCTAGAGACTGTAATGACATAGAGGGTACCCTCTCAATCTTCTTGATTGTTAGTAATGGCTTCCAACTTAGCTTGTTTAGAGACCTGCAACATTCCATTCTGAGTAGTGCCATTACTTTGTTATTTACAGAGGAGATAAATACAAGATATGTAATGCACACGCAACTGCCGAATGCAAGTAAAATGATATTCAAATATCCAGTGCACATAACTGATCACTATGCATCACCACTGGACTGAATATGGTCCACCTTCCCTGGCGAATGGGGGTGTCAGAACAAGATGCGCTCTGCTCAAAACTGAAATTAAACCAATTAACCAAATTTGGTACTTAGTTATACTGTAGAAGTGACTCACCTAGTTCATCACAATAACTTTATTCTCATGTGCTATGTTTGAATAGCCTGCCAATTCTTCAGCAACACATAAAATACTATCTGGCTTAAACCATGCTTGTTCCCCATCACATATGTTGAAGTTTAGGAAAGTTACAAAATTGCCAGCAGTGTGGATAAAGAGTAGAGTGCAGTTATTACACTGAGACATGTAAGTGCATGGGGAAGAGGAGCAAATAAGCAAACGAAGGAGTACCTGTTGACTTTTGGTTGATACTGCACACGTTGCAATGGCTCGTACCAGATGCATGATTATTTTCCATATATTACTGTAATATAGTGAGTCCTTTCATTTCTTCATTTAAAAACAGAAGATCCCTGATAAGTTAAATTTAGGGGAATGTAATACACATGGACTGATAGCCGTATGAGTGCTAAAATTTCTTGTGAAAATGTCAACAATCAAGGAAGCTTATAAATCATTTAATAAGATAAAGCCATACTTGAAAGAAAGATAAGACTGCACAGAAATTTACTGGAACTGCATCCTCCACATCACCTTTTACAAACAGTGACGATGTCAAAGACTTTGTTGTTGACGTTTATGCAACCAACTGAAACATGTACTTAAGGCCTGTTCAAATGTATGTTTTCGATGGCAAAAGGAAACACTGACAATGCCAATACAAGCAATGGACTGGATGATTTAAAATCAAACCCCAAGGAGTGATTATCTGTCTCACTAACATAAACAAAACAGAAAGATCTGCGACCTTGACTTTTGAAAGGAAAATGAACTCAGAAAGAGCTAATGAAAAAAGTCAGAATTTTACCAAATAATCTGTGAAAGCAACTAGAGTATTTCTTCTAAAGATTGTAAAAATCCTAGATGTTGGATGGTACTGCAACTTAGAACAGTGTTCTTGTTAAGAGGAGACATGTAAGGCAACAGAAAGACAGCATGAAATTTCGGTTGCTAACATCACATAGGTCACAGGGTAACCTAGCTATGCTACAGACATTTGTTTCAGTGACTTAAAAGAACATCCCAGAACCTCATTTAAAATTTGGCTATCCCTGCCTCAAAATTGGTCATTAGGAAACTGACGCTGCAGACAGTTCCTGTGACAGACTTCAGTATCTCCCTACAGAGAAAATCCTGAGCATCACCCACAATGTTAAAACGTATACCTCAATGTAGCCACAGAACTAGTGCTGGATATACCATATTCATCAAACTGACATGGTGTATCCTTCACCACTTTGCTTACATTTCATAATATTAAGCAATATTTTACGTAGTTTTCCATCATCGCAGCCGATCAATGTGAAACATTGCCAAATGACTCACCATAAATCAGGAATTCCAATCAGCAGTTATCCTTTCTGTGTCCTCATCCCATTCAGACCGAATGCTCTGATCTATCTACAGCTCGGGATAAATTTACCAGCTTTTATAGAGCAAACTGTTTAACACAGATGATCAAGTGGTACGGCAGACCTTGGTACAACAGCAAACTGTTAAACACAGATGATCAAGTGATACCGCAGCCCTTGGTATGTCAACATATAGTTGTGGTGTTCTCAGCGACAATAGCTACCTTGAGGTACACAAAAGAATCTAACGAAGCTGACAACTCTTCAGATTAACATTTGGTCCAAAGGAAGTTGCCTGGTTTGATCTCAAGACATTTGATCCGCAGGGGAAACGGAAGCTCTGGCGAAGTGAAAAGTGAACCTGACGGGTATAACAATGACCACTGTAAACTTAAGTAACGTGCAAAGTCGAAACTTGACGAAGCTTTCAATAAAACACACTGTAAAATCACTGTCAATCAATCAATGAACAGAAAAAGGAAGGCCACTTATAAATGCTCATATATATGAGAAAATCTGGAAAATCATTTGAAAAACTATTCCAATAACAACGTTTGTTTCAGAGATTATTCTCCCCTCACTTCGGACATTGAAGAGAAAACGGTTCAATGACGATTCCAGTGCCACTTAAACATCATCACAATTACTTGACTGATTTCGAGCAGGAGTACTTTTGTCGAGCGATGAGGGCTCTACAGTTTACCAAACTCTAAATCAGTGTGCCTTGCTATGTTGTGCAAAAAAAAAAAAAAAGCAAACATATCCTGGCATTATATCCCCTTGATTATAATCTCAGCACACAGACATAATATAAACAGCATAGCTGCTTGGGGTTTAGCTTGCTCTAAGACTCCACCAGTACCTGGATTGCCAACGACGGTGACAGGTGTGTCGTGCCGCTTTGTGCTGACAAATCAGTCCGACACCTAAAAGTGTGAGCTCATTAATAAATTTTTTTATCTATGAAATAAAACCTCATCAGTTTATTGTGAGAGAGAACAGCATGTGCCTACTGAATGTATGTTTGGTAACATAGAACATGTCTCGTGCAGAGACGTACATGTGTATGTTTTCAATGTTGATAAGCCTTGGAAATGTCACCATTTTCAGTTTCTCTTCCAATTAAATGTTCGAAAAGGAAACTCTGGAGCGCAGATGTCAATGCACTAATATTTTCTTAGGAAAAGTGATTGAAGATGATGGAGTAACGAAGGAAACATTAAAAACAGCATTAACTTGACAAAGTATCTATTATCCTTCCTAACAAACCACAGTTTACAGTACTCCTCCCACTTGGAGATGAACTTTAAGCAAACATTCTGCGAGCATACAGCAGTTCTGTCTGTTTGATACGGCGGTTGAGCCGTTATCGAATCTTTACACACAGAAAGATTTCATCTCGAATTTTCAACTATTAGATACAAAGTTACCATCAAAGTTTTTGACGATGTTATTTCAGGTTCTACCAATCTGTTACACAGATATATTGTAGCAGTCAAAATTAACTGTTGAGACATATACAGTACTGTACCTTAACATGAAAAATGATTTTAACTCACAGACAGTACCGTACTTATTATGTAGGCCTAACGTCCTCTCATACTCCTAAGTTGATTCCCAAATTTCCACATTCATTGACTAATGACAAGTTGCAATGATTCGGAAAGTCAAATTCTCTCCAGACTGCTGTAAAAACAAGTCAAATGATTCTACATGAATGCAAAATGTTTTTCATGTCAAATGCACAATATACTCTTAAGTGCAGAGAAGATGAACTGCTTCAGGAAGCACTAAAATTAGCTGCATCCTTCCCTGGTGCCCCGGCAATGAAACTGCAAAACAAACAACGGTAAAACAAACATAAACCAAGGAAGGGGGGAGGATGCAACTTTATCATAACATTAAAATTCATCAAATGTTAGAACACACTCATGATGTCTAGCAGGGTATCCCACAGTGCTTTTCAAATCTCACCCCAATCCCCCTCAAAGTACTACACATATTGGTTGCCTTTGTCATAAGAAGGATGAATCTCTCCAGAAGGATGAAGATATATTCAACTAGCCTTGCCCTTGATAGATGTTGAAAACAGAGTATTAAGTTCTTCCTCTGTCCCTTTGAACAAGGCTAGATCTCAAGAAAAAGATAAGCAACCCCTGTGATATGCATGAAATGCTCTAAGTTTTACGGGGAGCCGTATAAAACCAAAACGAATCTATGTTTTGCTTTTTACAGCTTGAATCAAACGGTTGCTTTTGTGTGCAGTACGCCTAGGTTCAGTTTGTCAGAGAAGGCAGTGAATGAGCAGCACTGTAAAGACTGGATGTAGAAATACCGTACGAAATTTTTGCAGTTTTCACTAAAAAAAAAAAGCAATGCTCCTAGGATACCTGCAGAGACGAGATTTACAGTAACTTTTCCTCACATTGCCAAAAAAAAAAAAAATTTGCCCGTCTATAAGCACATGTCCTCACTGGTTTCTTTAGCCAAGTGAAACCTCCAGGATGTTTTAGTCGTTCCCTGCTCCCATCACTATTTCAGGAAGTATATACCCTATAGAAGTTGGGAGATTTCTCAAGTGTTCGCTATCAGTGAAAGTCCCTAATAATCAATTTTTTTTCGACATTTTAGCAAATAAGTTGAGTTTCTCTGCAACTTCGATACACCGAAGCAGCCAGGTTGAAGTGCATGTGGCATTAAAAATGAGGCACTTGATGTAATTTTGATGATGTTATGGCCTTTTACAGACTGATAGGGTCACAGAGGAATGTCCCTTCACTTCATGTCAAAAAGTTAACTAACGACCTCTTGTTCGAAATCTAACCACCTCAGCTGTAGAAAATTGAAAGGGGCATGAAAGGTCAAAATGTCAGCTTTCCACAGAGCGGTACTTCAAACCTGGTGAAAAATTCTACAAGGCCTTGAAGACCACACTACTTGAAATCACGATTTGTTGTGTAAGTCAATGGGACAATTAAAAGGGACACGCTACCTTAATGTCAACCATCTTGTGGCCTGACTATAAAACACACAATCAACCCTGTTTACCAATAACCCTCCAAAAACTGAAGACAGCAAAATTTGGGGATGACAACCGATGGAATCTATTTGGCCATATCGTTGAAATCCATACATATTGCTCATAAGATCAGACTTGACATACTGTACATGTTCACAAACTAGGATCAAGTATTCTATCCTCCATTCCCAAGCAGCTGAGGAAAGAGGATACTAAAATGTCTTTACCATTTGAGAAACATTTCAAGGGAAACCAGGTCAGTTCAACAACTAACTCTCTTGCAGAGTTAAGCAAACCTCTTCAGTATCCTTCTCCCCTCCTCACCTTCCCTTTCCCCACCACAACAAAAAGTCTTATGTGTCAATCTTTTTTGTAACAACTATCTAACAGTTCAGATCTATTATAGTGTCATAAACTAGTTCACTTTTATACAGGATGCAAATTCTCACCAATCTGTGTTATCACATCATGTGCATTATACTACATTAATACTTAACTTCCTGAAATGCCACCCAATATCAAAATGATCATCAAGATAGAATTTGAGCTCGCAGCAACCGTTTCCTGCCTTTCAATATGCCATTTACTAAATTTCCAAGAAGGTGGCTCTCGTATTACATGACCATAACGACGGGTATCATGTCTTACACTATCTTTTGCAAATGACTGATTACTGTGTACAGAAAACCAGTAGAAAGCCTGTACTAACACAACTTAAAATCTGTCATTCAATACTGCGCATTTCGATCATTTAAGAGACGGCCATTTTCTAAACATAACCAATCATATCAAAGGGTACGAGCATTCTCCACTGCAGAGAGCAATAGACCAAAGTGCTGTACACTAATATTTACCAATCTTGTGTTTTATCTGCCCTGTCCTCTCAATTTTCAACTAAAAGCTCCCCTTTTAATTTGATTAGCTCTCTTTTCTTCTGCAGATGCATTTCCCATTCAAATAGCACGCTGAAAACATTTATCTCTGAATATATCCTTGGACATAACGCTGGATGATATACTGAGATTACTCACGACACAATTTGCTCTGCAGCTCAGTAAAAACCTGAAAGCCTCAATCGGCAGAGGCAGTCAAGGAAACTTTGACATTTCTTGAAAATGGAAAGGGGGAAATAAATTCTCAAGATGGTGTGGACAGTTTCTTCCGTTGTAAGATGGACAAATTCCAACCTTAAAATGAGAGCATTAAAATAGCTATACTGTACAGTGTGCTGAAACTTTTGACAGGCATAAACAGTGAGGAGAGGTTTGCGGATATAATTTAAAAGAAAAAACACAAAATTTACATGAAGAGTTTTGATAGCAAAATCAGAATCACCAGATAGTAATAAATATCAAATGAGGTTCAAGAACTTCCTACAGTATCTGTGTATTATCCACAGTGCTTTGCACAACACTGAAAAGGCTTATTCAAGTATACTCCACTGAGTGCATGTCACGAGGAAGTAAGGAGTGACAAGGAAGCGTCTTTTAAACCGGTGGCGAAAAACAAAGCACCAGGCTTGGACTCATGAATGTACACTACATGTAATTTACGAACTACATTTATGTTGCATGAGAGATTTGGGAAACATGATCTGAAGAAACTCTTACATGAATCTAAGTTCATGCAGTTACAGTAACGTTACCCTGTAGAAAAAGTGTGCAGCACATTGACAAGGACGTTTCCTTCTCCTGGCCGTTCTTCTCCCATATCCAATGCGTGGTACATGTCTATGACTCAGACACATCATCAGTACCATAGGTCCTGCTATATCATGTGTCCAAAATAATGCAAAAAAGGTTTCTAAGGTACTCTTTGCAATAACCAGGTTTACGAATATAAATGAATTATCGTCTGTGAATATCTCTGACTTATATACCGCAGTACAAACCATGACAAAGAAACCCTCTAATGCTTTCTGTGATATATGACTTAATCTTCAATCTGTGCGAAAACACAATATTTCTTTTCACCCTTGACTGATCACAACTCTAAACAAAATCTTCATGCCACTGTTTTCCACAAAATCTTCCAGTTTACGATATCCCATGAGATGCTGCCTTCTAATTAAGTGTAATTGCAAAATGATAGCATCAGTTGCATAACATTTAAACATCTGGTTTCACACTGTACTGCATCTGGCTGTCTCTATCCCCCTGGTGACTAACATGAAATATTCAGAGGCCGCAGTCTACGTGGGCTGCTCTTCCTTGAAATTTTCCTCACATTTTCTGATTGACGGGGAGACTTTATAAGACACTGTGAGTCACTGCAGAGCAACTTCACGTAGCCTCCCTGCATCAGCCACTTACGACTAATTCATCATATCATCTGATACACCGAAGAAAATGATCGCCAGATGGAAAAACATTGAAATTAGAAAGACAGACGAAAACAAAAAGAAAACGAAACTGGCTCTCTTCACCTGTGTTTTAACAAAACAGAGGTACCTACAGTAAAGAAAGGCAGCTTCTATGGTACAACACGATCAAGAGTCTGCATTTTTAAAAATCATGCGAGGCATCGATAGTGACGTGTTAGTGAAATATGTGCCAACAATGGATGGGGAGAAAGAGCGGTATCAGAGAGATTTAAATGTTTACATTTACATGAGATGTGAGATGGAGACGGTGCACTTCTAATTGGTATTCAGACACTTCAGGGCAACGTAAACACTGGCAGAGGACTATACACTGCGACGACCTCAAAGGACGATCTAAAAGAGTGGATGTAACGCACCTAGCAGTCGTTGCACCGCCTGCATCATTGGATGTATGGTCAGCATGCTTATTGAGGAAATGAAAAGACTTTTATCTGCAGGTCTCATAACATGTCTTCTATTAAACAAAGATTTTCTCTTAAAGGTTCGATAAATGTTGATTTATATACACAATTCAAAGGTTCTGAAGGGCCACAACATAGGATTTCATAGGTTTGTAAATGTAAGGTGTGGCTTCCAGAATAATAAAGGGAAATAACAGCGAATTCATTCAACTCAGCAGTTCTACAAGAAACATTCAAAATTCACACCATTTTGAATGATTCATGGAAGTCTAGCTTTCAGTTGACACTCTTATTTTGTAATGTCATCAGAAACATGAAAAATATAGGTACTTATTGATTTTACGGGTAATTTTTGGAAATAGGATGAAACATAGATTTATGCAACGTATACATTTTATAGGTTTCACCATGAGGCCTGCCTCTGACGAACCCACCGTTTGTTAATAACAAACAAAGTTTTTTTCAGAAGTGCCTGATTATGCATGATCATGATGGAAAAAAAAAAACACTGACGTCTGCCTCCAATGATAGCACTAAGAATAATAATCAATGCCTTTCAAACCATTTTCATTTCCTGAAAAGGTATTTTTTTAAACAAATGGCACGGTACTGGAGTACTGTATTTGAAATGTATGTAAATGCCAGTCACGTTTCCTTGAGATTCTAGAGTAATGTACAGATATCATTTTCCTATGTCCAACTTCTTGTCTATATTCTGCCCTGTGGGGCTGAACATGCGAGATACCACCAAGTGGTTTGAGCTAAACAATTTGAAAAGTGGTAAAAAGCCATGTAAAAGTAATAGGAGTGGTAAAGAATAAATTTATAGTAGTAAAGAATAAAATAGTAAAGAATGGCATTTTCTTGTGGCTCCTTCCAAACCTCCCCAAAGAAAAAAAGGCAGACAACATCTTTGATACAAGTACCATCTGTAGATGGTTAGTTTGTTCTCTTAGTTGCAATCACTAACACTCGATATGAATAAAAAATCCCTGAAATCAGAGACTTTCCTACTATCAAACAGTGCTGCATAAAAAATGCCAAAAAAAGATATATATATGTCTTTTTCATCATAGGCAATGAACTACAGTATACAGTAAGTTCGAGCCACTACCTTAATGAGTTTGCTATTTAAATCTACACTGATCACCATGGTGAAAACAGCACGGATCTGTGGAATGAATTCATTAACAGGTACTACAGTACATGCTGTGCTCTGTGCCTACAATACGGTACCTGCATTAAACACCATTCGTACTAGATTGTTCTAGCTCTGCGCGAGGAGGCGACTGGAAATCAATACTGCATTTTAATTAAACAACCGTTTACTTTACCAAAAGACATTTTCTGTGTCTGAAGGTCAGTACTCACTACATAGGTAACTACAGTAACGGCACGTGAAAAACGTGGGAAAATTGTCATGTACTGTACTGAGCATCCAAATCTCTGAGCACTGAGCAAGTTGATTTCAATTCCTCAAGTAGATTTAGTGACAAGTCACTGAAACATTTCTGCTGAGGCAAAAAAACAATTTACAGAATAAAAGGTTAGTTATATGCTTTAAAGGAAAACAGGGAAATACACAATGCTCCAACATGGCCTATGAACAAAATAGCTTTTACCATTTGTTGAACCATTAAGTGTCATCAATAAACAGCTCTACAAAAGTTTCATCTCCTCAAAATATTATGCATAAGATGAGTAACTACCGATGATGCATCATTTGAATTTATGAAAGTTTGGGTGAAAAAATTAGTCTTGAGAAACAAATGACTGAATTTCTGTGAGAAGCATATTTGTTGAAAAGGCCACTGTCCTGACTTACTGCACTCTGAATAATCTATCATCCTGTGTTCACAAATACTGCGTTTAACAATAAGATTTTTTTTTTTCTGTAAAACAAATGCCCTATTTCCACTAAAGTACAAAGTTTTCACAAGCAAAAGGTTCAGCTAAAAATAATTTTGTTTTGATGAAATTCCTCCACTGGCCTACAGTGCACTGCACTGTACATAGGCCAGTAATGCTCTGAAGACATGCAGCATACACACAACAGCAACCAAAAGCGAGTACCAACCACATGAAAAACTTGAAGGCCTTGCAACCCCTTCCATGTGTATTTATATTCGACGTAACGCCTTCCATTCACAACCCACTCAAAATGTTTTTTTTCAGCCTGGCTCACAATTCCTGGTTTCAAGACCATTGTCATTTGTAGCTTATTGGAAGTATTCAAAAGAATGATGGCCATTGCCATGAAAGAATGGCACCCACCATCTTTGAATCAGACGTATGAAAAAAAAAAATTCAACATTAGAATATAATTATACTTAAAGATTAAAGAGCCACATCAAGCTGTTACCTGAAATTGACTAAACTTTCGTAAACGTGTCGACTTTCCTTCATGAACTAATGACAAATGATCAAAATTAGAGTTTCTCCATATGTCACGTAGCAAGGAACATTAATTAGTGCATAATTAAGAATAAAGATTGGATTTGAATAATTTGTGACTGTTTTCACACTATTACTAATTTATACACATATACAGCCAGGTGCAAGTCATGGTCAAAATTTCACAAGTTTTGACAGTTTTACATCTATTTGATGTGAAAACTTGACTAATTATATATGCTAATGATAAGCATTTTCATGGGTTTTTACCCTTCAAAATCCTCGCATAACTTATCGATATCAACTCAATCAGTACCTTTAAAAGACAGGGAACAGAGACTTGATCGGATGGGGGACATTATTTACATTGTGTGAATTTTACAGACACTTAGGCAAAAAGACAAAAGCCTCGGAGACAAGAAAAGGTAAGTTATTCACTGATGATCACAATGTTTCCCCGAATAGCACTACATATGATATGGTACAGTACAAATAATGAAACAAAAAAGAATTGGAAAACTTTTGCACGCAAACTAGGAGGCTGGGAATTTCCAGGTCTAACTCGAAACGGAAATGATGACAGCTAGCACTGCTAAACTATCAAAACCAACGAAAATCGCTGAATGGGCAAATTCAGAAATTACATTTCGAAGCAGACATGTCCTAACAGCACATTACACACAGTTCACGACGCAGTTTTTGATTCTTAATTGCTCACAGTACAACTACAAAATGCCGGTCAAAAGAAAAGGAAACATACAAAAATTTGAGGCTATGGTGCAAAATGTCAAAAACAAAGTGACAGACTAACTCAGACAAGATCAACGAGTCCTTTGCTTTGTGAGGATTGTCGAGGAAAGAATTTGTAAGGACAAGAGCAGTGACATTCAATACTCTGCTTCATTTACTTAAACTTGAAACATCGTTGCCAGGGATAAAATTAATGTAGAATCCACTTGACAAGTTGGGAACAGCTGAAGCGAATATTAAATACCCCACAATTTGATCACTGTGATTCATATATATTCACAACCACTTTGGTGAGCTAGTGAGGGCATCCTTCCTTTGCAGATTTGCAATAGATTTGATCAATGTATGAAGAACCAATGTAAACTGTACAAATTTTATCGTACCTAATGCAAACCACAGCTATGCAAACATTACAGTGATTACATTGTATTCAAATGTGGACCAAACCCTCAGTACGTTAAGAAGAGTAGGCCTTCATACTGTGTTAGCACTGGGTCCAAACTTCGGACCTGGGACCCAACGTCTGTTGCCCGCTGGGTACCTGGGTACTCAAAACTACAACCTCTGTTAGGCTGCAAGTTTGTGGTGCAGTCATAACACAACATTTTGCTTTGCATTCGAATATCACAATACATCTTACATACTGGCATGACAAAGCATTCTTGCATACTGTAAAATTTCGTGACACATCTTATGTAATGTCAATTAGTGAAACTCTGGATAAAGGTAACAATTTCAAAACAGGGTCCTGACACCATCGGTCAGCTACCTGGTGGAAACACAGACTATATACTGTGTGTGAAGGCAGTAACATTCCTGGGATACAGTATGTCGAAACATTTTTGCCCCATCCGAGTGTGTAGCTAGGCCTATCTATTTAAAGCTGATGGACATGGGCCCACTTGGCAATGACTGGCCCACTGTATCACTACATGTGTTCTACAGTGTACTGTAGGTTGTGTAGTCTAATAGTCTAATGTACAGTACTGTAGGTGCATATGACTGCATGCATAGATACGATGTAGGGCCACTGATTCTCTGTCATCACAGAAAATCAAGGTAAAAAAAAACTCAGACTGAACTACCGAAAGTTGCACAATTTACCAATTCTGGAGAAATTTGGTAAAATAATATGTAGGCCTATATGTTTATAAATTAATTAGTAACAAAATGTACTGTAGGCCTATTTGCTATGCCACTGTCTTAAGTTTCCTGAATAAACTTTGCAATTCGCATGAAACGAAGTATAAAACACGATGTAAAACATAATACGCAAGTTCACCCGAGCAAACCTGCTGCAGCCAGCCACTTTACCTGTTTGAATCATTAGTACTGACTACACATGCCTAGCCATGGACTCACAATCTTGAAGGATAAAAATAATCAATGCTAACGTACAAAACCCTGACTGAAACCTTCTGGATTAAAATCTTCAGTCCAAATAGTTCAATATAAATACCCATTTCTGTGATCAACATGACCTCCAAAACTAACAGTTGGCTGTTCACTTTCACAGGCAATGAAATGTATGCAATCACAAGGTGGTTAGGCTATTTGCTATACATCAAATAATGCTAGGATATAATTATTGTTATTAATTAGTATAAATTTCAAGAAGGATTCTCACCATTTTTTCACGAGCCACCTTTTTTACAGATTTAATTTAAAAAATTTACATACTATAATTTGGTTCACATGAAAAATGTTATGTTTTGTGGAGCATATTGGTAATATCAAATGATTTTTTTTCTGATAAAACCTTCCTTATGCTGCTCTAAATCCTTGGGTCACAAACTGCTCAGAGTAAAGATTGTACAGTACTGTGCTCTTTTTGTACAAGCAGGGTATGAGAAAAAAATGTTATGAAGGATCACAGATATTTGCAAACTTTTCACCCGTTTGTGTGTAAAACAAAAATCCACAGATAAATGTAACATTGAAAATGGGAAAATAGAACATGAAAAGTCAGAAACTATGTTCCACATTTTGTGAATCAAAGGGAGTTAAAGATGAGGCACCTTGTAGACACTACTTGCAGGTCTGGTGCACATTTAAATTACATCATTCATTTCATGTAACCAAATGGCAAGCAATATGATTTTTCTATGACTACTGCAGTTTTTTAAAAACCTGTGCAACAAATACAGAAAGCATAGCTTGATTATGCCATATTTGGCATTACTAATCTGAGACCAATTTTGACTACAAAAATAATTCAAGAAACTGCAATCCTTGATTCCACATAGTACAAGTATAAAAAAAAATATACCGCAATACTGTGCCATGGAATGTCATTCAACAGACTTTAAGGTCTACTAACCAGGCATGTTCTTTACATTTACAACGTCAGATATGAGAATTATTGCAAACAGCTCACACAGTTTTAATAACAAAGGAGATGGATGGATCGATCAGGGAAAAACACATGTATCAGTTTGTTCCATCATATCTGGTTGCCATTAATCAAGATAATTTACAAAGAAAATGAGCAGTCAGAAATGTCTATTGACTTTATTTACAAAGGAGAGGGTCATTAATGAAAGATAGATACAATTGTCTCAAATGTCGTTGAATCTAATACTATTGCTGTAGCTTTCAAGCTTTGTCTTGAAAGAAAAAGTAGGAGGCAGAGAAGCAGTGGGATGGAAATTGTGAAAACATTCTCCAAGCCACAACTGATACTTATATTTCATAGCAGTACCAATGCAAAGGATTTCTTGTGCAGTAGACTAATTATTCATAAAGGTATGGGTTACTTTGTCCATGTATGGTCTGCAGTAGGAGTGGTGGTGCCATGCAGTGGCGTAGCCAGCAGGGGGAGGGGACAGAGTTCCCATACAGAAATATTGGGGATGTGATGGATGATGTCAAAAAATAAAGGAGAGCAAAAAACACACACACAAAAAAAAAATGCAGAGAGGAGGGAGGGATGGTAAGTTGACAGAGTTGGGGACAGCTGGTAGGCCTTAACTGGGGGAGGGGGGTACTGGGAAATTGCTAAATTTCACAAATGTGATCTTTTTATGGCATTGAGAACTGAGATGAAACAGATTAACAACACAATTGAAACAAGGAGTGCATGAAGGTGTGAAATCATTGATTCAAGGTTTTCGATCGACCATACACATTCCTGTTACTTATAAGAAGAATATTATGAGTATGCCACTAGGGGATGGAATCTGCACAGAACGGTTGTTATACATTTCACGCAGGATGGATTGGCAATATAAATCCTCGAACTGTCAATCAAAACCTTGGATGTTAATGATGTCTTGGATTCTAGAAATAATGTTCCTCTACTTTTCTAGCCCTAACCAGGAATTACAGAAAGTAAAAAATCCTCCAAAAAAATGGTTGTCAATGCCAACTAAAGCCATTGCCAACACAAACCAATATTCTGTCATATAACTATTTAAAAGTAAGTCAATTCTACAACTTAAAGGTATGTCTATCCTACTAATTACTTAAAATAAAAATACGTCATTTTCCTTTTAAAAAATTTGAAATGTTACATAAAAGGTGCATGAAACAAGCTCAACATTTTCCAAGGTTGTCCCTGAAAAATTTCCAATCGCTTTGTTGCATTAGATAATGTTCAACCCATTACCCTGATTTTCATTTTTATTTTCAAGCCCAGAAATGGGTCATTCTCAACCAATAAAAAGTTGGGTCAAAATGTACATTCAGCACCTCCCCCTACTATTTGCCAATTGTTCCAAGAATCAACGAAGAAAGACGAATAATTATTCTGATTTTTGTATCATCTCAACCCATTAGATATGTATTACCATTTTCTATACATTGATTTTTATCTCATTGAGCCTACTTGAGATATTGCAAGCATGAGATCCCTATTTCAACATTGGGTACATGCAGCTTGCAACACTGGGAAAGTGCCATTTCCAACCATCTGGAGGGTATGAAAAGCCAACAATTTTCTCGTATGCTCCGTGCCAACATATGGCGGTGCTCCGCTTAGATAGTCCTGAAGGCACTCAGTCCCCTCCAATACTTTTCAACCTTTATGGTTGTAGGTTCATGGGTACAGGTGCCAAATAAAGCCAATTTTGCATCATGATTAGGCAACTAAGAAGGGAAAACATGATTTTTAAGGCAAAGGGAGGTGGTGAACTATTCCCTTAGTCATCTCCTCATGCTGCCTACATGTAGGCCTATCTGTGAACTGACTGATTTGAAATCGTGGTTTAAGCCTTGGTAGGGCAACACTTCCCCTCCTCCCCTCCAGTGCAGCGGTCAAAGATTCGTAGGATGAGTCAATTTTGCCCCCTCACAAAAAATCCTGGCTATGCCTCTGGTACCATGCAGTGTAAATACTGTACCTTTGTGTTTGCACTACATTTGCATAAGCAGTTTTCATTCAATACTTTTATCATTTTTGCATAGATCTTTATGTAGGTATACCTATACACTAACTGACTGAGCATACTGTAGTAATTCTCCTAAAATGGGTACAATTTTGTGAATGTCTGCACCATTAGAATTTATGTATTCACTAAAGGGCCTACCAATTGTGAAGACAGACTCTTGTGAGTACCATCAATTATATATAGGCACCATGCATATAGCCCATTAAAAAAGAGGAATAAAATCCTGATGATGTTGTTATATCTTTTCATGGAGAACATGTTGCCATATTTTGCTCAAGTGCCTCAGGCCAAGTAAAAAGCAAAATATGTTTTGCAACCCAGTCCTACAAAAGGAGAAGGATGAGGACTTTTCATTAATTATTTATTTATTACTTTCCAAGTAATTTTTCCAAATTTAACTAGAGCTTTGTTTTGTTGTTGTGCAAAACTTTGTTTCATTGTGCCACAGCGACACAGTAACAAGCAAATTAAGACACACAGAGTGCTAGTGGCGATAATATAGGGAGATCTGCAAATCTAACTTTTAATACTGAGGCTATGTTGTAAGATGTCATTGCAAAGCATTTACTGCATAAATGACTCCACAATAAAGTTATAAATATTTTCATGTAGCAACCAATCAAGAAAGCATGCTGGGACATGAAATATAACTTTCTTCAGCTAAATGCTACAAGTACATAAGCTGGTTCAAGTTAATGAACAACAGCATACACGCGCTGTCATTACTGTTACTAAAATGAGTATCTCAAGTTGCACATATCCAATGAATCAAAATAGGAATTCATTAAAATCAAGCACTGTACCAAAGTCAAAGTAAGACTCTGCACATTACATTTCTTCTTTGTTCCCTTGTCATATACTGCAAGTTGTATCAAGAGCTGTTTGTCGAAGTACTCCAGGTCGTTTCAATGGGATACTTTCAGCCCTTACCATATATATTTGTTATAGTTGAAGATATTCAGACAGAAAAGAAGCTATTGACCTCCATTATTTACACAGACTTAACCCTTTTTAACCCTACATATGTAGCACTCATCATGATCGCTGATTAGCATCTTAATGTTTCTTAGTGAACAATTTTCTCTGGTCAAATGCACACTAAAGGCCTATAATTTTGTTTTGCGATATCAAAACAATAACAAAGAAACCATGGAATATGTAACGAAGGTCTACCCTATTGTATATTAGGTAGCCTAGATCATAGTAGACGCGGTCACCAAGCAACGTTCCAATGGCACTGTCGAGATGTTGGAAAATCAGGTCGAGGTTTACAAACTTCACAAAGAAAAACAATTTCATTAATGAAAGATTATTTTGAAAGTTTTAGGCATAAGTACCACTAAATCATACTAACGTTGGCTCCCCATTCTGTACTGTGGTGTATCACTAACCAGTTTACTGAAAGTAGTTCACGTACTGGTAATATTGCAGCTCAGTTAGGCCTAACGTACAGTAATTTGGATTTGCACAAGTTGACACTGACAGGTGTTAGCCAGTAAGAATAAAGGACCTTGGTTAAGTTGGTTGGAGCTTCAGTTCAGGTAAGGGTTCATGTCATGCAGTGGGCAATATCGAAACGCACCCCATAAAGACACGACATTTTCTCATAAATGGCTTACCCAGATGATAGGTCAATGGACGACAGAGACTTAGCTCTTTCTTCTTCTGCAATTTTGGCTTCGGAAGCTTTGACCATCTGCCTCCGTCTTTCTGCTATAGGCTCCGGTACAGTAGGCGGTAGCACACGAACTCGAGCCCTCCCAACACCTCCTTGAACGACATTGCTCTGAATGCCAAAATTTCCGATTTCCCTAGCATTACCAGTACTCCTTTTTTTCGGTGGTGGCACGACATTTTTACGAGTAGGAATCCTCGACATTTTGAAGAAATTTTCAATCAAATATTATCCAAATAATTTCCCGTAATCCTAACTAGTGCTGCAATATCCCCATCGTAGCATTCCCATAATTATTCCACAAGTGAATTCTTCAGCCGGTGTTTTCAACATAAATTAACACAGCACAGAATAACAACGTCCATATGATGGCTTTCAGTCTTCGCTATCAACATCTTCTTATTCACTTGGGATTCGGTTATTTTTAATAATCATCACTGTTTGGTGAGCCAGTTCTCGGTTTAATGAGTGCTTATGTTCTTCACGAGTTGAATATTAATCCATTTCAAATGGTCTGCCTCAAAACGATGAAATGCGGAATTTAGTATAAAACTGCTGAAAGTAAAAGCTTCATTCATTATGTACACAGTGATAGGTTGAACCGCGTGTATGTACGTTGTGGCACATGCCGTGGAGAGAGTCGGTGATATTAATTCAAAGAAAACTTTTTTCCGTATCTTTAATTAGTTGGAATAGTCCATTTAGGAGGAGGGGTTATACGTTCATATTGTCAATTGAAAGACACCAGACAGCATGCGCAGACTTGATCCTCCAACGGTGTACAACCCGTGCTTTTCATTGAAGTTGACTTTGAATGAACTGTACTGCAACTACGATCCGGCCTGACTGAGGAAATAATGCCAGAACCAAAAAGTCTCGAGTGAATTTTAATACAGAAAACTGGAAGTCAAATTGTATAACTTGTGTGACAAACTGAAAAGAACACTTGCAGTAAAGCTTACTTAGACTGAATACTGCCACTGAGCACCCATGAGCCGGTGTGACGGCTGCTAAACCGGCGATAAGGATTTAGATGGACCTACATTTTCCGGGACTTGACTGGGTAGGTGTGGCTCCCGCCTGACTAATCCAATGTCTAAATTTTTTCTCAGGGCTCTGAGGAGTGATGGCCGTACCGCCCCACCACTTTACTCCCATTCCTGTAAACATCGGTCTGATGTCGGTTTTTTTTTCCTCTCTCCATAGGTCGAAAAAAGGATGGAGAGTGATTAGAGGTTAAAAAAGTGATTGCGTGCGTCGGCAAAAAGTAAAAACATTGAAATTTGATCTCCAAAAGTTTGGTAAGTCTTTTAATTACACCATTCAGACACTCTGGGAAAATAAATAGGTTTCAGCTGGTTAATTTTGCCATATGATTTCAAATTATTCTAACATAACGACAAAAAGTGTAGGATACGATAATGTAGTGGTTGACAGTTTTCATTCAAATCAACGGTGTACTTCTTTGAACAAGCCAATGGGAAGTGCACAAGCACTGAATATTCAGTTAACAACTCAGGATCACTGACGCCGCGGGCAAGGTTGTGTTCAGTTCGTAGGTTATTTGTAAATACAGCGTTTCCTTTCACCAAATGCTACAATTCCCGATACCTACCAAGGAGCGACGAATTCAGTAGTATGTTTTTGATACACTAGTGAGACCTGTACTGTTGCATATTCAGAACCGTTCATTTTCAAATATGATTTCTGTTTATTACTGTTTTTATGCCAATCCCGTTGCTTTTCGAAGTAGTTATTGTCATTTTATTTCATTGAAAGACATAGTCCGTTCATATACAACCTTTCGTGTACATTTAAAAACAAAGAAAAAGTTAAGATCAAACATAATCTTATCCTTTTGGCTTTTCAGCACACACGCAATCACTTTAAGTCCAACGTCTGATCGCAGTACTTCAAAGCAACATGTAACCTTCTTGCAACTATAAAATGACATTAAATAGCGGAAAATTGAAGTCAATTGCTGACGTCGGAGTGATGCTAAGTTGCAGTAGGGCTTTGGTCTAAAACGGAAGTTGGAGGTCACGTGGCAGTCTTTGGCAACATCGATCCGACGTTGAACGGTTTTGCAAACTGGCACACAGCAGACGCTGGACCAACGTAGACGACGTTTTAAGAACGACGTCGAACCGACGGCAACAGATGTACAGTGATGACCAAGACCATCAGATGACGAAGATAATACATTTCTGTGTAGGATTGCTGTATGTGCTTGAGATGGCAATACATTATTTTCACCAACAACTTACCTGGCCTTGCACAAAACTATGAACAATTTACTGACAGATTCGGCTGTGTTCACTTAGCCTGTCGACACTGTCTCAGTAGGTTCATTCCTGAACGAACCAGACTGCCTCGGATTGATGTTAAACGTAGTTAAGGATATGTGCAGGGATATGTTTTCAGTGTTTGTCAGACGTTTTAGATAAACTTGATATAAAAAAGCGGGGCCCGCCTTATTTCAGGAGACAGTGTCGGTCGCACCATTGTCTAACTTAAATCCAAGCTTGTTCTGTTTACATTTTGTATGGCTCAGCGTCCACAATATGTTTGCATCGGCTTCAGACAAAAGGGACCAACACTATCAGTGGCACTATAGCATATCAGCGGCAAGTTGTCTTGTGGTTGATATATGGCGGTACCAGCAAACAAACTGGTGGCCTATAACTGGAGCGGAAGTAAACATTTAGGGGTCACTAAGAGCTTATCGCTCTGACGTCGTGTTTGATCGTTACCGTGGACACTGAAGGCCTATAGGTAGGATTTTGCCAAGGGAGGGGGTTTATATTTGGTTGCCGGTCGCTGTACACGACACTAAGCGGAGCGTCACCATAGGTTGGCGGGTGGCATAGCGTCTAGAATAATTTTTGAGACAAATACTGCTTAGAGCGACGTACAACACACTTTCGATGCATTGAAGTTACATATTGTACACATCATAATTTCAGATATTTCGTGTAAAATCACTTTTGGTTATACATGCACGATTCTCTCAATATATTTTCTTTTCAATTTCCTTTGTCAAGTAAAACAAATTTCCTCATCATGTGGTGTCCAATCAATTAACGTAGATTCACTACACGCATGAATCTACCAATGGATACAGTTTAAACTTAGTTGTTTCTTTTTCTTTGTGTTGATAGCCACATAAAAATACCTTTACGATACGTATGACATTTTTTGGGGGATGGTTGTATTCATAGGACCAGTCTTTCAGTTATAATTAAAAAAAAACTCAAAATTTCCCACGTTTGTGATATCTCGATGGTATTGGGTGTACGATACCAGCGGCATCCCGCCTGTTTATGTGCGACAATGTGACTCAACTTTTACACTTTGGTTGCAACCGGTTTTTACTTGGGTAGGGGACAGGAAGCAATCACAATAATGATGTAAAGAACGAGGGCGACGAGGGACTCAACTAGTTGAACGCATGTCGGGGGCGATGGAGGGATGCAGGATCCCTGCCAGTGGCGTGGACCAGGTGAGGTGGAATGGAAGCAGACATCGAGCGGAGGGGGAGGGGTGGAGGACGGCTTAATGCTGGCAGAACTATTTAAATCGACAGAGTGCCATAGCTTGGCGTCAAGCGTAAAGAACATTTTGGCCCTACACCTCCCTTCATTGCCGTGGCTGTAAACCGCACTTCCTCTGTGTTTATGTGCATGTCTCATATCTGCAATTCCTCAAGTAATGAGAAAAAAAATCAATCTAAGAAAAATGGTAGTACATATCAAGTAGATTGAAATGATACAAACTTTACAAAGACGAGGTGGTCACGACCGGGGGGGGGGAGAGGTGTGATGGTGTCTCAACCACCAAAAAAATGTTGAAGCGACCATAGGCAGAAAGTCTCACATACTAGTTGGAATTTTTATACATCAGTCTTGTACATTTTATGACTTAAAAAGAAATATAAATATTGCACTAGACTGCATTTACATATTACTTTTTTTCAAAAAGAGGATTGGGATCTCTCCTCCCTTACAACCCTCCCCCAAGCCAATCATGACTCATCTCCCTATCCCCCCCCCCCCCAACCTATCAAAATACTGTTGAATGACTTTTTTCTTATCAAGGTGGTAAAAGAATGACTTCACTACGCAATCATCGACGGTTGTGTCAAAGAACTGCATTTTTTTTTTGTTGGAATAACTTTTCTGGAACCTTATGTTCTCGGGGAAAAATATATTAAATGCAAAATATTGCAATATATTGAATGAATGACTTTACCTAACAATTGGAAATGTCTCAAAGGGAAAGAAAAGCTATTATCGTTAGAAAGTGAAAACTGTTGCATTAACTTTTCTGGAAATTACGACATCACAGTGGCGTAGTCATAGGACGCATGGGGCCATTGTTATCCCCCCCCCCCCCCACTCCTCCCATATCGAAAAAAAATGAAGAATTTCGGAATTTACCATGTGCGTGCTTTTTGCAAAAGTACTGGTAAGCTTTTAAAACACGAGTTCTCAAAACAAAGAATGTCTGGATGCTTTCAGCAAGACCCGAAAAGTGCCCTTTCCTGCAATCTACAAGGCTGTTGGGGCAAAAAAGTGTCTTGGCAAGCTACGTCGCGCTCTGCTTATAAGGTGGAAGGTTTCGTAAGTAAATTAGGTGCTTTAGTCTCTCGGTTATAGCGTCTTAACACTATTTGCTACATATTGCTATGTTATATTTCGATTTTTATCATTATTTGGGAGGATATTGGTAATTTTTGCCGCAAATTTCGTATTTTTGAGTAATTTTCGGGATCTTGTAGCCTTACTGTGAGGTCAAGTGCCCGAAAGTTCTCTGAAAACAAACACCGATTGCCACTTTAAACGTTAGCCCCAAAGTAATGTCCCAAGAACCGCACCCACCTACTTATATTTTCGATACAAGGCATAATGACCTTGTCATTCACTCTAAATTACAAAACGCGTGTCCAAGTGATCACGCCGACCTTAAGATTTTTTAATTTGTTCATAAGTGAACGGGATGAACGCAATTGGAGGTGAAAATATTCTGGATACAAGCAATCCAAATTGTCATCATTTTTCTTCATAGATTGATGTTGTCCTCATAATTGAAGAAATTGCAGACACGAAATGCCTTTAAGGCTGGGTAAGTGGCACGACAGAACTGTCGCGAAGAATCGTTTCCGGCCATCTCAGGGCCGGTTTGTAAATCCAAAATTTTCTTGTACCCTCCCCGTCAAACGATGGTGGCGCTCCGCTTAGATATATCCCGCTTGGTCCTCGCAGGTTTGGACAAACCCCTACCAACTGCTGAAAATCCAGGACAGACGCCAGATGGCCCAGATATAAGGTCTACTTTATTTCACAAAGGGAGATGAAAAAAAAAAATAAATTCGTTACTCAAGAAATAAGAATTCCTGAAGATTCAGTTCAAATCTAGGCAATAATGTAGCAATATTTTGGATCTAGTCCACCTTACCGAGGGAGGGGGGGGGTTAGACCCCTCCAAAGGACCGTGATTGGTCATCATTTTCTTAATGTCATTATACTGACTAGGTTAGCTAGTAGCTACCCCCCCCCCCCCACCCTCAGCCCTCCATTGATGTCACCCACAAGTTTCAAAATGAAGTTGACACTCATGTGCTCTTGAGAAGTTTTGAAAATTGTGCACCAAACCCCCTGAAAAGCATCCTACCTACCCCTGGTTACGTGTGTAAGCCATATGTTCGTATACGCTTCCAAGTTCGAAGTTATGTATATTACAGAATGATGAACACTTTATCAACTACAGGGCACGTGCAACATTGAGTGATTTAATACTACACTTTATGTTTAGTATGATTGCTACGAATATACCTAGGTGAGTTATGATTTGCGTTATATTTTCAATAAAGTTACGTTGGCTATTGTCACGGTTCCATTTCAACCCCGGCCCCCGCCAGTCGCATATGTTTCCCAAGAGTTATATTGCTATAAAAATTTTCTTCGGCCAATATGGCAGCTTAACAACCTGGTGCTGTGGAAACATGAATTTCGCTAACTCATCATCTCGCCATGCTTACCGTATCATCAAGTTTACAAGGAGTGAAAAACGAAAGTGCTTATTACTCCGACTTTACCCTTTAACCCATATCCCCATATCGTATCATTAATGTACCGAAAATGAAAACCTTCACGACATGCCTGCTGCTATCATCTTGTTACGGAGCCCGGGAAGGGACGTTGGGACTATTTTTCCCTTTTCAGGATTTTTTTTTTTCAAAATAATGTACAAAAACCTCGAGAAAACTATCTCATGGTGAAGAAAGTATCCGCGAAATGTTTTGCAGTATCTCGAGATAATCCCGAAGAAAAACAAAAGAAATTTCATGTCTCTTACCGGACTCCATAACACATGGACATATGCGTTTGATAAACACTTTTTTTCACTTCTTTTCTCTCTCCGCCCTCTCTTTCTTTTCTACATTAATCGTGAGTTATGAGTTTCCTTTTGAGTTGCCACCGAGCAGAAGAAAACCAATTTTTAGATGCGTATACGGTAATTTGCTGATATATCCTACTTTCGTAACTTTTCAAAAATGGTGTAAATCTTCAGCTTTGTCATATATTTGCTGCAAGTGCCTTATCCGCTCCCTAATTTGTCACTGCTGTCCTCGATAACTACAATCTTGGACAAAATTGTTGGGACACTTTGTCGTTCGTTGTAAATATATTACTGGATTTTAGGTGAGAAGATAACATGAAACCCGGCGCCCCTTTCCAATGTTGCGCTACAGGAGTGAATGTACCCTTTGAACAGTAATCCTGTAGCCAACACTGGACGGGGGAGCGGGATGTCCCAAGGTGTTTTGTCCGAGATTGATAAATAGATAAATATTTGGAGATAAATACTTGGAGCGAGTGGAGGAGAAAAACCTGCAACTGTGTGAGTTATGATGCCAGATTTCTCTTAACTAAAGTGAGTTGGGGAGACAAGTAACAATTGCATTGTTATAAGTTACAGGTGACTTTTACAGATTCAACTGATGAGATGTACAGTGAACAAGTATACTCGCAATGTCGAATAATTTTTTAAATAAAAAAATGTCTTAAAATGATTTGTCATTGCTCTTTTTTTTCTTCGGGGGTTAAAACTTTATCTCAACAGCATTTTCTATCTGGAAGTTATGGATTTGTTTTAAAGAAATATCTATTTCAGAGAGAACATTGCACACTGGGAAATCTGTGATGTCACACAGACAAAACGACTTAGATATGCTTTGTATTTCAATATCGGCTGTCTTAAAAGACACATTAAGATAGTTTAAGGGATGTGATCTTAATAACCACAATATTTTTCAGGGCAAACATCGCATATTGAAACCCGGCCTAAATGTTTCACTTTTTATTAAATTTTTAAAAACTTCCATTCCAAAGAAATCCAAACTTGATTGCAGTTATTAGGTAGTATTAGTTGACATTTTTTAACCTTGGCGTATCCTGGAAATCTTTCTTGACCTAACAAGTATTTCTTCAAACAGCAGTATCATGATTTATTTTGAAGTCACTGCGCTATCAAAAGAAACAATCGTATGTTCTTTCTCTAAAATTTCTTAAATTGTCAGCAAAATATTCCTTTAAGGTACTCAATATACCCTACTCCATTTTTAATATCTTGGGGGATGATTCACATTTTTCGTCTTTTACTTTCGCATTCTCATTCGAGAGACGTTAGGAATGGGAGGCTGTGGGAGCTGGATACTGTGAGGCAGTCACATTTCCACCCTAATAGATTGATTTATTATGATTAAAAATTGGAGTTTATATATGCAATTAAGGAATAATTATTACGTATATGTCATTTATATATATGTCTTTTATACAACATGTAATCTTGTTTTATTTCACTTCATTTCCTTTTGCAATTGTAACGTCGTTTAGTGATAATTACATTAAGACCGAAGATACTGGCAACGCATAATAATGATCTAATAATGTGGCTCAGTAAATCCAGGAAACGAGGGAAATACATAATTTCCTACATGGGTATGGGCTGACATTTTTACTGTTCTATGAATTACACATCTTCAGATATAAAGTACGAGTGTCTGTGCAATATTTATTAGGATATTTATTTATGGTTCATAATGAAATAAAACTTATTTCCGTCATTGAGAAGATAAAGATTAGTCTTCTAAATGAAAGCACATATAACTGAGAAAGATTCGCCACATCCCTTCTCTGAAAACCTCTTAGTTCTCTTACAACATCACAAACTCATTTTGGACAAAGCTCAACATTTTGAAGCACTTTGATATCTCATATCTATCCTCGAGATTATTCAAGATGTGCATCACAAAAAAATATCGCCTTTTGTATGAATGTTTTCTTCTAACCATCGTGTATTCATTTTAACTACCGGTACTCATCTGAGCCACCCTTTACATAAAGGACTGTATATACGTAGCTGAGAGCCTCACAAAGCCTGTAACGGTGTGATATCTCCTTTTCACTGCGTTATGTACTCTCAATCAGAAATGATACCAAAAAGTCATGTGTATGTGACGATGTGAAAACGACACTAAATTGATGTAATTATAAATATTTTCGTAGTTATACGCCATGCAATCATAAAACAACCTTTGAATCGGCCAGAAAAAAAAAATGAAGATGTTACCTTCCACGGAGGGGTACCTTATTACTGACAAAAGTCGGTTAGCGTGAAAGTCAACGTGGCATTAATTTAAATTTCAGCAAAATCATTTCCATTTTTTTAATGAAGTCACACTTCGGGAGTAAGTTCGTGCAATTTCGAGCAAGTTAAAAGTTTTGCTGGTCAATTTCCTTCTAAAGGAAACAGTTTGAAACAATGACCTTGCCCTCCGCAGGTCACCGTGGCTGTTATGTCCCCCAATTTTAATGTCGTATTTTAGCAAAGCAAAAATATGACGTTTTTGGGAAAAAAAACTGCCGATGTTTTATTACAACACATCATTCAGTAATTAGTAAAAGACAAAAGACTTCAAGGTCAATTTTCTGTCACAGATAGATGGCCGGTTGACACCCTCGAGGCTTCCCCATACAGTAGCTATGAAAGGAAATCAAACTCACAAAGACAAAAAAGGAAAATATGATAATAATAACTTCTAATTTTTAGCATATCGCATATCAGAAAATCATATAAATCGTATCAGTAACACTCATTGACAAATTTACACGTAAAAGTAGATCAAGCATCCCATTTCAAAAAGTACAGCTGGGAGAGGCTAACGAGCTGTGTACTTCTACCTACCCTATATTGCATTCATTTCCACATGTGACGTTGTTGTAGTTGTGCAATGTGGAAGTGGGCCCTATAATAACTACATCTGAAGTTGGACTGAAAGTACAGCTACCTAATAAACTAAGAGTATTTTGTGATTTGGGTTACAATGACTGGGACTCTTGTGCACTACAGTACGTTTATGTTTCATATGACTCGATTGACAAATGTTTGTCTTTCTGAACCCAAGGCTTTGGTTCGACCGGACTTTTTTTTTCTTTTTAAACATACACTATTATTGTGATTGATCATACACTGAGCTCTAGCTGGCCTGCAAGCATGGGTTGGAGAGACATGACGAATTTGACTGCGTTAGGCCTATATGTTGTCTCTATGTCCGATGGGCTTTAACATTCCGTCTAACGAGCAAAATTGTTTGCAACAGTCATCGACGAAATAAATGAGCACAATCCCAGCAATAAGAAGGAAATAAGGGGATTACTTTTAACTCCTCGGAGAAGGGGTTGGATGGGGTGACATGTAGTTCAACTTTCCATGTCGGGGAATTTTGAAAAATTAAAAGCAGTCTGTCTGTGTAAGATTGGCCTATCAAAAAACAGGTGTTCCTCACTCACAGTGGTGGTGCCTGTGTCCCACTTCGTTTAGATTTGATTAGGGTAGGAAAAGGAATTAAACAGTAGGAATTGATAACGCCCTCATAAAACGACCATGAAAGAGCAGACATCTTCAAACTCAACGCAAAAACAGTCAGAATCTCCTACACTGCGGACAATAACACTCATAAATATCACCGCAGACCCCGGCACACCACTCCATTCATCCACAACTCTCTGCGAGGAGACGATACTTTCTAACATCCAGCCTAGAGTTCCGGCCCGATGGTGCCTCATGCATGCCTCATGCATCATATCACATCTCATCAACTTCGATGTTGCTGGCCAATGGCCAATTCATCGCTCCAAAAGAGAGGGAAACCAAACCAAATGGTGTCCATGAGCACCACTTAGAGATTAATGTACCTTAACATAACCTACTATAAATATAAAACTTTCAATACTATCACAGCTGTCTGGACTGTTGTAGTGGTAATGTCACCAGATATGTCAGGGTACTGCATTTTATGATAATTCCAAAATCCTTTATTTGATGCTTAGGATATAAAGCATTGGAAGTCAGTCGGAAACATAATAATATATAACACGTTGAACTGCAAAGGAAGGTCGAAGACTTCCAAAATGTCCTGGGCCTTGCAGTTCTTAACAATAAAGAAAAGAATCATCAATCCAAACCACTAAAGGACACCCAGGAAAACAAACATGTTCAATGAACCCTGAAACTGCACAATTTGCATGATATCTAACAAATTGATGACTGAGGCTGCAAATTTGCTGACAGTAACATAAGTCCTTTGATTGACTTTAAGTCATCTGAATTTAGCTTAGTATAGAGAAAAAAAAAAGATCTGGACGGACAATTAAGTCCCCAGTCAAAGACCCTGAAAAAAAACACGCAAACAGAAAAAAAAGGTACAAAAAATCAAACCTGGTCACAGAGCTTGAAGTACTTGTCCAGTGCATTCTTAAACCCAGTCACATCTTTTGGCCATGACTGCATCCTCAGGCATCATCCCATTCCACTAATTCACTACCCTCTGAGAAAAGGAATATCTACGAATATTGATCCACTTTGAACCTTCTGGAGTTTAAGACGATGACCTCTTGTAATTGTACTATTGCAAACTTGAAAAAATTAGAAAATAATAAATTATCAAAACCATGAATAATCTTGTAGACTTGTACTAAATCCCCACGTAATCTTCTCATCTCAAATAAAGTGAGATTTAAGAGACGTAACCTACTGTTCTAGGAAGCCCCCTTGAAGGCACTGATCACTCTAGTAGCCCTGCGATTGACTTTCTAAGTAAATCCTTATCTTTCAAAAACTATGGGTTCCAAGCTTGAACAGCATACACTAAATGAGACCTGGCCAACTGCTTATAGAGCCTAACAACAATGTCTTGTTTAAGGAAATGAAAATTTCTGTTAATCATATCTAAAATCCTATTCGCTCTGTTAGTTGCTTCAACACACCGCTTAGATGGCTGTAAAGAAGAATCTACGTGGTCACCAGAAGTCCCTTTCAACAGAAATCTCTTGCGGTCACTGTCCATTCAAAGTGTACGAATACCGACAATTATTATTGCCATTATGCAATACCTTGCATTATCAATATTGTGCAGTCTAATATCATCAGCAAACTTCTTAGCTCTACACACAATATCAGCATCAATGCCAATGAAAGCCTTAAACGCAGAGGATCCAACACAGACACCTGGTAATCTCTAGTAAGGGCCGACCAAAAAGAAAGGTGTCAGTTTAAAACCACCCTCTGTTCCATACTACATAGCCAATTCTGAATCCAGGTCAGTAAATTGCCTCATATGCCCGTACGTACTCTTTAATTTAAGCAAAAGACTCAGGTGGGAACCTTATAAAAAGCTTTCTGAAAATCCAAAAAAGCAACATCAACTTACTTCTGCCTATCCAGTGAACTAGTAACATGAACTCCAAAATATTAGTGAGGCTGGACCTTTTCTGACGAAAGCCATGTTGAGACATTCTGATTAATGAATAACTACTGAAGAAACTAACCATAGGCTTCTTAACGATAGATTCCATGACTTTACAAACAACACTAGTGAGACTGATAGGCCTGTAATTACAAGGCTGTGACTTATCTCCCCTCTAAAAATTGGGGTGATGTTAGCACACCTCCAGTCCTCAGGAACATAACCTTCAACCATAAATATATGAAAGACCAGCGACAGTGGAACACAGAAATAATGAGCAAATGACCTCAACAAAATATGATAGATTGCATTAGCAGGGGGCTTTATTGAGAGAAATTTAGCAACTCATCAACTTTGTCGCGACCGGCGACCACAACTTTTCCAAAAACATAATTTGCACGTCCCTCACTATGAGATAATTTCAACATTCTTACTATCTGAAAACAAGAAAGGTTGTTTAAGCAATGGTTGGTGACTGTAGTTCTGGAATTAATGTTTCACCAGCCCCTGCCCCTTCGGCAGCGAGTTTGTGACATCTGGGCATCACATTGTACTTCAAGTTTGAAAATATGTAACGCCCCCACTTTGTCGATACGCCCCCTATATTCATGTTCACTATCTATATATCTAGCAATTTTCAGCTGGCGAGTTGGTCAACCATAGACCTGCTAATAAGTAGTTTCCTAACATTTTTCTCCCACCGTTTGACTATTTACTGCATTATCAACTGAACTGTGAACAGTGTGAAGGATTAAGCTTTCGATGAGAAGTAACTCACCAACCTGACGTAATGTGTACATTGTAAGAGAGTACTAAATTTTTGTTAGTCTTTGTAATTTCTTATCACTTTTTGTTATGTTGGTATACTGTAACGCTGATACCGTACTTTGAAGTTGTAGTGTAGGCCTACTTGTTTGTTAGGCCTAACGTTACGCAAGTGCTGTGATTGCATGAAGGTTAGCGTTAGAATGTCACTGTCAGAACTTGGGACTAGCGTCGTAACGACATGCAGAGAAATATATCACAATTCACAGACTGACAATCGTGTCACCAGACTTTTTATTTTTTTTTTTGGGGGGGGGGGGCACATGGGTGCACAGCAGTTTGATGAGGGGACACCACCATGGGTGGCAGATCATTGTCCCAGGAGGGGTCTAACAGGAGGGGGTGTCCCCCTCTGCTTTGGAAAATTTTAGCTCACGCAGGGTAGGCTAGATGCAAAATGGTGCTACATTTGTTTCTGAATTTGAATTGAATATATCTTTGGGAATTCTTATTTTTCAGGTGATGATTTTAATTTTCTGAAAATTTTTCCCAAAACAAATGGGAGGGGGGCAAATGTCACGGAAATGTCACAGAAACTACCCTATCTAGGCAAACAGGAGGTTGGAAATTGTAGTACTAGTGAGCAATCTTCAGAAATTTTTGTGAAAGTGAACATAGGCCTATACGTGCATCATGTGTATTGCCAATTCAAATATTCATACAATTATGGAATGTTTGGTTATCGTAGAATTCTTAAGATTCTATGAACTGAGTTATTGTCAGTCATACATGATCATAGAATTTTCTTGCCTATATTTTTTTGTGGGAAGGGTATGTTCTCGAAAAAGGAGATACATATCAGTCGAAATTGTTAGCACCAAGATTACACCAGAATTGGCAACACACAAAACTGCAGACATTGGTCTAGGGCAGGTTGGAAAACCTTGCAAACCTGTCGAACGTGGTTCACGGGAAATCGGCGACGCTCATGAGAAATCCTGCTTGTTGGGACACATTTTTTTTTTTTTTTAATAAAAAGCGGGGAAAAAACCGGGAAATCTTTTGAGAAACAAAATAAATGAGGGAGAACAGGGCAAATGCTGTTAGACAAATATTTACAAGAAGCTCTGTTGATTGCTACTGCTTACAATACTCACGTAGGCAAATAGCGCATGTTACCTCTATTGCAATAAACCATGATGTCCAGTATATCCCCAATGACCACGCAAGTAACCAGAAATTATCTGCAGTTTGCTTTTAGGCACACTTCAGCCGCCCTACATACCCTTTGAATCCCAGTTCCCCGGCCCCAGGATGATTCACGCAGAGCTCATGCACAATTTCATCTCCTTCGGTTTTAGTGCTTTTTATTTTTTCCAAACTCAGCAAAAGATTCTCTGTGCAATTAATGAGAACGGAGTGCTTTCATACAGTAGGTACTTATATAAACAGCATACATACAGTACATAGCAGCGCAACAGACCCACGCAGCATGTTTTGACATTTGTACCTTCTTTACATTTACAATCTTACACACAGATGTAATGGTAGCGCCAAACACCTTTCCGGAAAACATAATGTTACACGTAGTGAACAAATTGCCTCGATTAAACCATTTTAAAATATGGGGGACGACTTTTAACTTTTTTTTTGCTGCAAATTTCTGCTGCCTGTTAATGGTCACAGTCATCAGGGATAAAAAAGTTGGGTACAAATGTCGTAACAGGTGGCTGAATTTGAGTATTATGCGATGAATGTCCATTTTGGGACAGGTGTTGACATTTTTGCAGTTAAAAACTTTTCTTGGAAACATGCCAGGATTTTTTACGGCAAACTGGCACAGCTGTTTGTAAGTAGCATAGCTTGTAGTAGTTGACAGTGTAGAGTGGTCTATGATCAAGTCATTTTGTTCTAGGCCTATTGCATATCTATATAGCGTAATATCGGGCTCAAGTTTAACTCGTTTCTGACATTTTGGAAGTGACACTTCTTCACATTCAAAAAGGTACCATACATTGCAACAACACAAGTAGCCTAATGTTAAGCTTTCGTGATTGATTTTTCAAATATTGTACGAGTTTTCAGGTATATTTTTTGTGCTCAGCGGAACAATTTTACCCCTTCGATGTGCTAGGAACCCCAATCTTCCAGGAGCTTGCCCCTGAACCCCCCACAAGGGGTTCCACCCATACACAAATGTCAGCGGGAAATCGGTGGATTTTCTACTGTGTTCGCGGGAAATTCAGCAAGGTTTTCCAACCCTGGTCCAGGGCCACTGCTAAAACAACAACATTCACTCTTTTGATCAATCTAACACAGGAGGCGGACGTGTATTATTCCTGCACTATATAGCTAGGTACAACATTAACAGATTAAGGCATATATATTCACGCCTGTTGCGACGACGAGCATTACGTAGCACCGGGAAGGATGCTCCGAGCTTCCGATACAAGACCTATGAATTGATCACCATGTGTTTTCTGAGGTGGGCAGCGTGGGCCATGAGCGATTTAATTGTTTTCGCCGCTCATCCAAAGAAAATGCAATTTGTTGCCCTTTCTTGTCATAAGAACTAGAATCAAATAAGATGGAAACCTTGGAGTACAATATTCTGACTGAGTGACTGTCTACAAAAGTTTAATTTTTTTTTTTAGCATCACAAATTTCAAATAGGAGGCACACGGGGGGCACAAGATTTTCCAGGGGGGGACTGACAGAGAAATAAATATATGAAGACACGTTACCTTAAAACGTTAGGCGAAGGACGTTCAGCAGTTATGGCCATATTTGAGCTGGGCCTATTTCTGTATTTTAGCAATGTAAACAGCTGCCACCCTTCACCTTTTTTTTTCAGCAGCTGTGTCACGCAGGATATTGTCTACCCTCCAGACAATATCGTGACTTATCTATTTTGCAGACTCAGCAGAGCTGAGGCCAACTTCAGGGCACAGGTCGTCCTAGCGCAAAGTTAATTAGGCCTATACTTAACACAAGGACGACCTGTGCTTGAGAGAATGAAAGTTAGGTTATAGGCCTAACATTACTCATTAGGCCTAAAGCTAGCCTAAATAATTAAGCTGAGTTAGGCCTAGATCAGCTTTCAAAAAATAATGAAAAAAAATATGCCTTTGACTTTTTCTTTCACCTTACTGCATATTTGGTGTGAAGGTACAGTATAATGGAGTGATTGTTGAATGAACAAGTGGAAAATCTTTCCCTTCAACTTCCAAGGTTGTCATAACTCATGTGGAATGACAATGGTATAGCATGGATGTATAATCTTCACACATGTAATGTAAAAATCTTGGAGTCTCTAGCTGCTGGAAATTCAAAATCTCTATGAATCCAACATTCTTGTCTTAGTAAATCTTAAGTTCCTTTTACTAATTTGACCTAATCTAGTAGGAAATTCACCTTGAAATCTGTTGAACTTTGAAAACTTGTTTTACCTCAAAATCTGTCATTCCTAGAGTTAACAATACAGTGTAATCCTGCCAAAATTCATGCATCTCACAACAATAGTATGTTTAAAATTCATTACATGAAGAATGTCCTCAAAAAAATAATGTATGTAAACCCATGTAAAGCAATAACCTGTGAACAAGCTAGCAACAAACATGGTCATGATCAAGTCCATTGAATGATCAATATCATGGTTTGAAAATCATGATGGATACTCACTATTAGCCATGCCACTCAAAATTTCAAACTGGTAAATGTTATGTTGTCATGTGAAAGAAATAGTGAAATGAAACACAAAAAACTTGCAAAATTGACCAAATGTTTTGGAAATGAGAACAGTTTGAAAATGTTTGAAATGGACCAATTTTCTGACAGAGCAACCCAGAAAAGGACAAGAAGGATGAAATAGACTGTTTGCTGCTGAATTTCTGTGAGAGAGATAGGTATCAGGAGATAATATTAGTGACACAGAAAGTACCTGAGAGTACAAGTGTCAATGGTTGTGGAGTTTACTGCAAAACAAACTCATAACTTATTTTTCAATCATATTTCATTTAATATGAGAGGGAAATTGTAAAATTGACAGTGCATTCTGGATAGAACATGGAAAATAAACTCCGGACTGATTGACACAATACCGACTGTACATTAGGCATGTGCATTGTGTGCAGTGATTTGTGTATTGCTTATGTTAGATCACTGTTACTGGTTGGAAAAGTGAAAAATCAGACTTTCAAAGTTGGCATAGAAAAAGATGTACTCTATGGAATGCCATTATATTGTTTTGAAGCTATTCAGTCAGACTTTCTGGTACCACATTCGGTCTTCTGAAAATTAAAAAAAAAATGGAAAATAACCTCAAAAGAAAACTTCAGCTGCTGATTTGATCGAGTATTAGCTGTAGCTCCTACTGTATGCTTGTTCAGAGAGCTTTCCAATTTTTCCAAGGTTATTGTAGTATGCAGCTATCATTTCTGGTGGAAGTTTACTCTCTAGTAATTTGAACCAAGATTTTGGTAAGCAAAGATCTGGATGCCTGGAACAAGGTTTTTCTAGGTATATTTCAGCAGTCTAGTTCTGATGAAATTAATCAAAATGTTTACAGATTGGTCAAACTCACTCTCTTCTTCCACTGCACACTTCAAGTTACAAATTTCTGTAAGAGGTCATTCTTTCACAGGATGAAATTATGATTGTAATATATTGCTTGTACTGTATGTAATAGCCAAACATTTATTGTAATTGCATTGTGTTTTGTTCCTTTAGATCCATCCTTCTATTCTGATGTCAATTTGCCCACAAACAAAATGCCAGTGCAGGTTTATAGTGTTCCAATCATACAGCCCGATCTCAGGCGAGAGGAGACGATTCATCAGATTGCAGATGCCTTGGAGTACCTGGAGAAAGTCGCCAATGACGTCTTCGACAGAATCGAGAAACGGGTCAAGGAGGAACAGGACAAACTCAAAGATGTCAATAGGAGGCTTGGATTAGCACAGGCTAGAGTGGACAAAATAAAAAATAGCAAGAAGGCGATAAAAGTCTTCTCCAGCAACAAGTATCCTGCACCAGAGGACAAGCACTTGTACGTGTCTGTCTTCGAAGAGAGTTCTGACTTGGGCACCGTTCAGCGACCTTCAAGAAAACTTCACACCAAGCATGCAAACCTGGACAACAGAGCCCTGAAGGAAAAACTGCAGTTTTACAATGTTCAACTCAACATATCCAAGAAAGACAGAGAAAGCGGAAACACTCATGAAGGTCTCGGTGGTTTACCCAAGAATGTCACTTCTGTGTCCAACTTACTGCTGTTCAATACCTCGGAAAATCCGTAAGTGAAGGACGTCGTTTATACCACAGCCACTCTAGTTTTGTAGAAATAGACTGATCGCCAACCGAACTTTTAATGGCAATATGCGTGTACGTGAACATACACCTAACATTTAAGTCTTGCAGCGTGTGGTTGGATGTGACAGCAACATTCCTTTCTTCTCTGAAAACGAAAAACCTGTCTTTAAGACTGGAGATGATGATGAAAGTGTGGAAATGTGAAATTGAGCCATGTAGATCAAATACATAACAGCTAAAGACATTCATGTTAAGCGTTGTTGATATATAAAGGTCATGGTGGAAGTTATTGTTGCCATAGTTAAATAATTTCTAGCTATTGACACATTTCTGCAGACACAAGATAGTGTTCATTTACAGGTGACGACAGAATACCGTAACATATCATTTGCAAACTAGACTCTTCTTTTCCCATCCATCCAATCACATCCAGTCTCAGCTTCAAACACATTTCCATTTTCTATGTGTTTTGACTTTGATCACATGAAACCATTTGCATATTTTCTACTTAATGTTAGGAGTGATTTGATTGGTAAGAGATGTGTGATAATGAAACCAGTCCAAGATTGTGCAGAAGTACCTTGTTTTGTGTTGTCATCGTAACATCTTGTAACAGTTTGAAAACATTAATATAATTTAAGCTAAATTAACTATTCATGAAAAGGATAAGTGGTTGCAAGTATGTTGGTGCTGAATGTGTCACAGTTTTGATAAAACTGATGTTCTCTTCTGTTTAATTGATCAAAGGTAGAATTACCTTTACAATTCATGTGAAAACATAATCTCCTCCTTCATTACAAAGGAGTATAACAGTTGAATATGTGGTTGTTAAGTCTACAGCTATTGTAGTTACGACCTCAGCAGTGGAAAAGTGTGCGAGAGTTTTCCACATAAGATTTTTCTTTGTGTGGGAATCAGGAGATAAATGCGGGATTCACGCAATAACGCGCCTCAGTGCAAACACTGTTGCAGACTGCAAGGAAAGTAAATTCATCACTCCCAGTTGAAGATTGATAGTAATTCTCCTCCTTGAATTTGAAATCCCGTATGCTTGTGGCCGTTAATTAATGGTAGTCCTTGCCCTATGTCCCTCAAATTACAGTTTTAGCGTTTGATGCTTTTGCTTCTTACTTTGCAGTTACAAAAAGTATGTAATGATCGATCCTCTGGGAGCAGTCACCAAAACCAGGAAGGCGCTGGAGGATGAACAAGAGGAAGAGATGGGAGCAGCTCCGGAGTCTATCATGCAGAGAGAACAGCTGGACCGTCTCACGGCAGAGAACTACTTTTACGTCCCAGATTTGGGCGAAGTTCCAGAAATTGATGTTCCAAGCTACTTGCCAGACCTACCAGGTGAGTTGAGGCAGGTCATTGTGAGTTGCAGAAGTCACTTTGTTGACATTCCCTGTGGAATACTACAGTTTGTCAAATATGTAAAGCACCAACAGTATTTTAAAGAATTTTTTATTTTTTTTGCTAAAGCCAAGAAGTTAGTCTTGATGGTAGAGGATGTGTGTGTGTGTAAGAACCCTTCCATGTCAAATACTACGTCTTCAAAGATTAACTTTCAAAGCATGTAAACTCCTTTGTAAATTTCCTCCTTCTAGTCCAGCTGTCCTCTCCCTGCCCCCCCCCACCTTCCATTGTTGAGCTTTTGATGAACTCCCATATTAAAGGAAGAGTGTCTTATTAACAGTTACCTTGTCCATCTTTACAGGTGTTGCAGACGATTTGATGTACAGTGCCGACCTTGGGCCATCGATAGCTCCATCTTTGCCTGGTAGTCACATCCCTGAGCTACCAAATGTTGCACCAGAGGTACCTGCCATTGAGCCACCACCTTCATCCAATCTCCCTGCTCTTCCTGCACCAGACTCAAGTGGTCCTCCACCTCCTTCTGGTGGCGCACCGCCTCCACCACCTCCACCCCCACCCCCACCACCACCTCCTCCACCTCCACCAGCAGATACAGCACCACCAGCTGCTCCATCCTCGGCTCCACCAGCAGTAGCAAACCCTGATACTGGGAGAGCGAGCCTGTTGGAGTCCATTCGGGCAGCAGGGGGTGCTGAGAAGGCCAAATTGAAGAGTGCCAAAGACCGCAAGCTGGCCAAAAAGCAGAAGCAGGAAAAGGCAGCTTCTCCCAAGGGAGGTGGAGATCTCATGGGCGACCTCTTCTCCAAGTTAGCAATGAGGAGGAAGGGGATATCTGGTACCAAGGGCCAAGGTGGAAGTGTAACAGAATCAAGTAACCAAGGAGGAGAGAATAAGGGATCACCAATGGATAAGCTCTCATCCATCATTCCGACGGTAGCTGCAACTGGTCACGGGGATGATGAGGATGACTGGGATTAGATCACGTCATCTTTTGCTTACTTGTCACAGATTCATTCCACCGCTACCTTTTTGGGGGGTTGTAAGATGGGGCAGAGAGGGAGATGTGGATGGTATGTGAGTGAAAGCCTCCAGAGGGTGTTGGGGGGGGAATGAAAATGCATGATCAAGGCCTAGGAAAGCCATGGAATTTTTCACAGAGTGACATTGCTTCTTTCTCATTGGTAGTATCAGAATGTATTCTCACTCGTGATTTCGAAGTATTTTTTTCTTCACCTGATAGTGGGTTGGCTTTTGCTGTCATAGTTGAAAACTTTATGTAAGAAGTCAGGAGGAAGGTCATGGAAATTCTTTATTTGGTCCCAGGAAAGTCATGGAAAAGTAAAAATTGGTTCTCTAGAGAGTGCCGGAACCTTGAGGATGTCAAAGCTATTTCATTCATAACACGGGAATGGAGTTTTTATTGAGATGTAAATATCTCAGGATCTCCCTTATCTCATGCAAAGGCCAAAACCCATGGCTCTGAATTTAACAGAGCTAAAAAATTTAAACAAAAACTCCCTATTTTTTTTTTACTCAAAACAAGAAGTATGAGTAAGGAATTTTTATGCACATTTATTTCTTCAAGTTGATATTAGAATCTGTGCCTACAAAAAGTCACAGAATTTGGAGGCATGATGCCTTCATCACGAAAAAAGAACAAAGAGTACAATTATGTTGTTAAAATAACTTTTCAATTATAGTGAACATGTTTTATATAAAGGGCTATATCATGACAGAAATGTGAATATATTGTTTGAGTAAATAGAGAGAATATGAAAATACATTTGCAAGAAAAAGCAAAGTGAATTGTATTTGAGGAATTTCTTAAGAATATCTCTTGGGCTCTTTGCAAGCTTTACCACCTTTTGCTTGGTGATGTTTAGATATGAATTTCAAGTGCAATAGCAGGCCCATAGCCAGGGGGTCGAGGCGTTCGAACGACCCACCCCAACTTGCAGGAGGTCCACATGGGCTGGCCACTGGCCTGAATATTTTTTAATACCTTAAGGCCCATTTTTTTTTGTTTCTTCAGATTCACCGAATAAAGTTAACTTCCCCCCCCCCCCGCCTCAAATCTGATGTGTTGATCGTGTTGAGTTAGTGCACTTCTACAGTACTACCTCCTGACGAAAGTACTGATAAAGAGTGCTAAATATAGACCACTGAGCAACACCTAATACAATTAGTACAGAAAGGAAGACGGTCTCGGGTGGAACAGAAGTGTCAGGACCAATCAGCACTTCGTTTACGAAACAAGGTTTGGTTTAAGCCAATCACAGCGATGAAGCTTAAAGAATTGTGCGACATCTATTTAACAAAGGCAAAAAAATGATTCGCAGTAAAACTTTTCGTTGGCGAAAAGCTCTAACAGAACAGATAATCTCTGACTCTTACTGGCGTAGCCTGGATTATTCAACAAGAGGGGAAGGGGGTGGGGATGGGCCAACGTGAATCAACATGAATGATCGAAGGAGCAAGACCGAAGAGGACTAAGTGTCCGCAATGTAAATTGTTTCTCTCAAGATGATTTGAAAGGTGGCAAAAATTACTTGCCAAGCGTCCACAATATCTCAGCGAAACGCAACCATTAGTTGGCGCGTACTGCGCGAGGAAATTTGAGACCAAAATGCTTGCCAGATCTCATGAAATGACACCTTTCTCATTTCCACATTTCCAACATTGCAAATTTCATTCGAGAGGAATTTAAAAGGTGAGTCCAAAATACATGGTTATTCAGGCCCGCACGCAGGATTTTGCAAAGAAGGGTTTGAAAGTGTAAAGGTTAGGTAGGGGAGGACTGAATATCCGCAGTACTCTGTAAGCCGGGGGCCACTGCATCGGCGCGGAGCCTTTAAGCGAATTTTTGGCTGTTCAACCCCACCCCGAGATGGCCGAAAACGGCACTGTATTCTAAGCCAAGTGTACTCAGCCTTGAAATTAAAATTTTGTCGGCAATTTCTGAGTTCACGAGAAAAACATCAATCTGTGAAAAATGGTAATACACAGTGGCGGCGCCAGAATGTCAGACTTGGGGGGGGGGGCAAACTGAGGACAGAGGAAAATGTTGGGGGGGAAAGATTTTCGCGCACAGCGCGAAACCGAGCGCGAAGCGTGAGGCCTTGCGGGTGGGGTCCAGGGGCCCGCCTTAGGGCCCCTGGTGGGGTCCAGGGGCAAAGCCGCCGTGCGGGTCCAGGAGGCGAAGGCCCCGGAAGCTCTGAGGTTTTAGCATATCTCTGGGTGGAAAGTTAAGCCCCAAGAGAGGTACATTATTTATTTTTATATTATTTATTTTTTCGGTCGATCGTACTCCAAGGTTCCCAACTTTTTCTTTGGGAGTACCATTTCACATTTACGAGGTACCACCGAGTACACACACACACACACATAGGCTACATACACTTCCATTCCATTCCTATATTTAGGAAAACAACGACATTCCTATATTTAGGAAAACAACCACCTACCCGCCCTTCCCTTATGCTGGACGGTAAACATTCCAGAGAAAATGGGTCTGACCAGGCTGGCCTACTGTTGAAGTGGTTACGGACATGATATGAAAACTGGCAGCCTGTGTAACATAAATTAGGCATTTATCAATCATGGTTCCCAGGAAGCTGTTCTTATTCGGTCCAATGTCGATGACATAGTTTTGTGATTAAATTAATTTTGGATGAGTACAAGATCTGATTGGGAAGGGTGAGAGCAACTGGGGGGGGGGGGGGCAACTGGGGAAAGGAAACAATCTGGAGGGGGAAATGCCCCCTCATCCCCCCGCCGTAGGGCCGCCACTGGTAATACATATCAGATGGGTCGAAAAATTGGGATGAAAATATCCTTTTAAATCGCGTTAGATCGCTTAGTCACTGGCTAAGCGAGTAACCATCTCTAAATTATAAGCTCACTATTTTCTTTGATGGAAAACTGTTCTCCATTTATTTAGTGGCCGACACAAGATTTGGGAGGGGGGGGGGGGCAGCAGGAAGATGGCTGACAGGGGAGGGGTTACCGATCCTCCTCCTTTGGAAAAGTTTTACTAACATAGTGTGGACTTGATGCAAAATGGTGCTACATTTGATGTTAGATTTGAAGAGAATATATCGATAGGTATTCGTTCTTTTTAGTTAATGATTTTATTTTCATCTTTCTGGGTGAATTATTCATGCTTAAACCTTTTCTGGGTAAATGAGATTTTGTTTTTCTACCTGACACAGCCCTTGCACCTCAGCCGACGCCTCTGCCCAGGTCAAAGTGATTTGTATAAAATACTGATCTTGGGAAAGGGGTCAAAGGGAGGGGGACAACTCGGGAAAATTTTTGCCAACATAGGGTGGAATAGTTGCAAAATGCTAATACATTGATGCCAGATTTTAATTGAATATATCTTTAGGAATTCTTCTTTTACTTTTTTATCTTGCTGGGTGAAAAATTCTGAAAACTTTCCTGGGCAATTAAGATTTTTTTTTTCACCTGGTACAGCCATCGCACCTCAGCCCGCAACCCTTCCCAGGTTTCCTTGATAATTTGTCAATACTTTGTGGCTGAATACGTAAGAACACCGACACTTAGATTTTTTTTGGGGGGGGGAGGAAGAGATTGTCTGAATTATGTTTGTGATTAATTAGCGACATTTGGCACGGAGCGTACAAGTAAAATCTGGCTTTTCAAAACCGACAGATGGCAGAAAATGTCACTTAAAGTGTGTACTTGAGCTGAAAGTACCCGGCCTTGAAATATGGATATCATGTCTGCAATTCCTCAACTCATGTGAAAAGGAAAACCAATCTATTAAAAGCGTTAGTATATATCCTGTTTTTCGAGGTGGTACACTCAAGAATCGCAATAAATTACCCATCCTCTTCGTTTACGTTTTCCTTTTGAGTATCCGACAAATACTTTTTGTTTTTAACACATTGGCACATCGGTGCCTAGATTTTTTTTGGGGGGGGGTGGATTGTTTCCCCGAGTTATGTTTGTGACTAACTAGGGGAGATACTATCTGAGTGGAGTGTCCCCCCCCCCCCTTGGGTCGCGCGGATCGTGCAAGGAATTTTGGCTTTTCAAAAGCTCCAGATGTCAGGAAACGACACTTGCCGGGTGTGCTTGAACTGTATATGCCCAGCCTTGAAATATGGATATCATGTCTGCAATTAATGAATTAAAAATAAAAACATTTTATGGAAAAATGGTAATAATTTGGACTGATCTTATTTAGAATATTCATGCTGTTGTCATTTCCAGAAAAATTGATTCAACAACATTTGCTTTCCAACGATATTTTTTTTTTTTGTGAGAAATTTTCAACTATTAACCATAGACAAAATCCGGTGCAATATTTTGCATTTATTGCAATCAATTTTTCCCGAGAAATTATAGTTCCAGACAGTGAAGTTCCAACAATTTTTTCTCTCTGGCGATTTTTTTTTTTATTTCTTTGCTACAAGCGACGATGATTGCGTAATAAAGTATAAAGCTAGTTCTTGTACCGATAATTTTGTAAATAATAGCCAGCTTGATGAGAATAAGGTTTGCAATAAAGTATTTTGATAGGTGTGGAAAACATGAGATGAGTGTGATGATTGACTTAGGAGAGAATTGTAAGGGAGTAGGTGTCCCCTCCCCCCTCCCCCTCTTTTGAGAAAATTTTAACCTACTAGGTAACCTTAGATGCAATATTTGGCATATTTTGAAGTCATAAATTGTGCTAGACTGAGATATGAAAAATTCCAACCGGTATTTCAGATTTTCCGACTATCAAAAATTCTGCACTTTAATATGAGAAAGTCCGACTGATATCAGATTTATTGAGAATTTTTTTCAATTACCAGGTAACCTTAGACACAATCCGGCGCAATAGTAGGCATCTTTATACGTCATAAAATGTGTTAGACAGTAATTTGTTTGTTTGTTTATTTGTTCCAATTGAAGTACATAAATAAAATTTATACAAGATGAAGTGTACATAAAGAAATTAACGTATGTATCAAAGGGAAAAAAAAGGAACCAGATGAAGCTAAGAGCTTTTCCAGTCTGGTCCAATCCAAAATTAACGTTAAATATTACAAAACATAATGGAATAATGTACGCATATATACGCAAAAATGAATCGTAAGGGATTTTAGGCTCAAAATACACAAGAAACAGATTAAGAATGGTATAAAGAAAGTAGGTGATTTTTTAAGTACTTCTTAAACAAATTAATATTTGAGGAATTACGTAATTTTGTGTCAAGGGAATTCCAGAGGTGTACACCATATAGCTTCTCACCTGAGAGTGGGCAAACATTGTTCTTGTGAAAGGTTGTACCAGATTATCTCTTCCCCTTGCAGGATAGTTATGATGAGTACTGTGTGAGTGGAAAAACGAGTTTAAATCATGGGGAAGTTGATTATTATGATGTCTATATAGGAAGATACCTAACTGATATTTATAGTGATCCTTTAGAGTGAGAATACTGAGGTTATAAAAATACGGAAGTGTATGGGTGTAAAGTGGAATATCTGAGATTAAGCGGACAGACCTCTTTTGAAGAACAAGGAGTTTATCGAGGTAAGTTTGGGAGGAATTTCCCCAGAGTAAAATACTGTAAGTAAGATGTGGGACTACTAGAGAGTTGTAGATAGTCAACAAAGTGTTACTGCGGAGATGATACCTTAATCTATTCATAACACCTACTATTCTAGAAACGTAGACTCAGTAGACTGAGATATGAAAAATTCCAACTTGTATTTTTCTGGGTTTGCCTGGAACATGAATGAGGATGTCAAGGGGAGCCATTTACGTTAAAGTTTGGAGTGTGATACGTTAATACATTAAACCCCTACTACGGTTAGGTAAGCTGTATTTGGACTTAGACGGGAGGTGGCACATAATTGTAGGAAGACTATCTTAGCGGAGCGCCACCACCGAATGGCGAGGGGACGTGCTAGAAAAGATTTGATAAATATATCTCCATAAAATGTCCTTCCCAGGCTCAGCCAACATAAGCTACAGGAAAGAAGGACTATTCGAAGAAAAAAAAGAAAAGAAACTTGTACAGTGGTGCTATTGTGCGTATTTCTACCCCTTGACCTTTGACATGTTATAATGCTACTTTAATATCATTAACTCTAACAACTAGCCTAGTAGCAAATCTATGTAAATGCTGCAAAATCAACCGGCAGCTGGAGAGACCGATAGATATCCGAACTGAATAACATTCCAGGTTTTTGTATTTGACACTGTTGTGTGTAAAGCAAGGGTGGGCAACCTACGGCCCGAGGGCCACATGCGGCCCGCCATTGATTTATGTGCGGCCCGCGGGACGTATCCAGCAAATGGAAAAAATGTATTTATTTCACACAACGAGCGAGCTATATCTCTGAGGTCACAATTTGCAGAGTAGGCTGAGTAGGTAATTGTTGATGAAGTGCGGCCCGCCAAATTTTTCATTCCTCGTTTCTGGCCCCTCAAATAAAAAAGGTTGCCCACCCGTGGTGTAAAGGAACGGTGAGATCTGAACCAGTCGGTTTGATCATCCTCCTATATTAACATTATGCTTATTTTTGTTTATATTTCACTTGAGAATGTGGCCAAACAAGAGTGGCGGGAGAGGTTCTGAGACAGTGAAACTGACCCCTCCTCTTAGATCCGCACCTGCCGTTGAGATGATACAAGAATCATAATGTAGTATGTGTCCTCTTTCATTTATTCAAACTACAATGTCGCCATTGTCACCGCTTATATCTATCTTGGATTTTCCACCAACCAATCTTTCAATTTGCAAGAAAAATTAAAAAAAAACGCCAAATAAAACATTTTCGAAAACGAAAAAAAAAAACAAAAAAACAATCAATTCTGACCTGCCAAAACTCTCAAAGGCTGGCAGAATGTGTTTTTATTCAACTAGGTGGTTATCAGGCAGGGGGATAACCGATCAGAAGGGGGTCCAGAATTTTGGAAATATGGGGTGCAGTTTGTCAGGCCCGGCAGAATGAAAAAAAAAATTGGAGGGGTTCTACTGAGTAACGGCAGAGTTATTTAAGCGGAGCGCCGTCATTGTTGACGCGAATAAATCTACACGAATAAATCTAAACTTCTAAACATCTAATCTAGGAATATCTTATAATTTATCCTATGTTCGTCTTGCCTTCAAATTGGGAATTAAACTTTGTAAAGTTAAAGGACTTTTCCAGGCTATGTGAAGGCTATGTGAAATCCACAGAACTGACTGAAATCACCTTCCCTATTAATTGGTACTGATTGTTTGGAGGTCAGCTTGACCTATCATTGCCAGCTGAAAAAAAAACAAAAAAAAAACAACCGTCCTTGTGTCTTTTAAATATTCTCAGTTATCATCCTGTGTCTAAAAAATACTGATTTCAAAAATACGACATTTCTTTCTGTAAAGCAAACGCCCTGTTTCTCTTTATACTTTAATCTGACGACTGCGAGTATCATCCAAATAGAGAAACCTGCATCCATTGCTCCCAAGGCTTCTTCGTTAATCGTATTCATATCATGGATCCAAAACACTGCATAAGATCAACCTATTCCTGCAGTCATCCAAGAAACGTAACAGCTCGCAAGTGATATAATTCTTTTCTCCAAAGTATTTACACAACAGACGATCACGTAGTGCATGGAGGAAGCATTTCATGTTAAAATGAACAGTAAAGTAGTTGGGAATCTAGTTTAAGCGTCATTAGAGATATTAAATGTTAGGCAAATATTGTAGATGACGGTTGTTGTGATCGAAAAATGGATAACATTAAATTCCCATTGCTATCTTACAGAGGTTCCGGTGGCGTGACCGGGGGGGGGGGAATCCCTCTGTCAAATGTTTCCCCCTACCACATTTCTCCCAATGAAATTTTAAGAAAAAAATGTAAAATATTAGCTGAAACTCTCATGGCCAGACAGACTTGAAAGTGCTATTATTCTGCTATATCAGAGAGTCATTTTTACCAAAAAATTCTCCCAGTAGGTTACGCGCCAACCAGGTGTCCCGCTAAGCCTCAGATAATGTCATTACTCCTTGCCTGTACATTTCCCCCACCTCAACCTTTTCCCTCACCCCCTCCATCATTTCCTTCCCCCAAACAATTATTCTGAATGCGTCACTGAAAGGTTCTGCACCTGGCGTCACGGAGCTGTGTGGCGTAACTCTCTGTTTGATGACCAGGCGTCCATTGTAACCAAGACCTAGTCGTGCGTGCGTTTCGATAACGCACAGTTCTGCGCATTGGAAATGCGGTCGGCCAGTATGATCGAGTGAAACGCAATGTAGAGAAATCTTAAGGCTTATTTTTTTTCTTCTTGACGCAATGACGTCACTGAAGAACTTCAAAAGGCGCGTATTGTTTATAGCTGCTTACTCCATAAGCGCACAAAATAACATACAAACAAAATCGATCCATGTTAAGTGAAATAAATAAATGAAATTCAAAGATTTGAACGAGTTTAATACATCTTTGTTAACTCGATATGAACCCCAGAAAAACTTTGAAATTTGATGTATAAAGCAGACTGATGCATCAAACAACACATATACATACTTAGTCCCGTAGTGGACCTACATGCATGGGCCTGGCTATACTTATTCACTCTTTATGGTAAGCCAAAGTTCATGATCAGTTATTCTTTGCTTATGTCCACTTCTTATAGCCTAACGTTAAGGCAAAAGACGAAATACGGGTACCAACATCCAGCTCGAGCAAGGAACAGTTCTCCATTTCGCTTAATTCATATACTTAAAAAAAATCATATCACAATACTCATCATATATAAGAACTCTTAATATTAATTATTAGAGCTCATACGTGTTACGAGAATTACACTGACAGCTCACTGTTTCCACATACGATGCAACGGTGACGAATGGTTTATTTTGTGCCTCAGTTTCAAAGGATTTAGAATTTTCCAGTTGGGCGTCGGTGTGCCATAATTCGTATTGAAATCCGGGGGAACCTTCGCGGACATTTTCTGGCGCATCAGGTCGAAGGTATGCCTGACATTAGCCTCCTTGTCTCTCAGCATTTGTTCCCTGTTAGATCCCTTCATCGGCCTCCTGACAGAGCGGACTACGTCCAGGTCGGCTGCGTTATTCGTCTCGTGATGACTGCTTTTTGGGGTATATATTATATCTCGTAAGATCTCCGAAGGAGTAGGTGACGGAGGGGATAACGGGGGTCTCCTCGCGGATCGAACGTCTCTACTTAAGTCACCGGGGGATTGAAAGATCGGTAAAATTATCGGAGTCCCCGTCTGCTTCGCTCGAGAGTTCACAGACGTCCTGTAATATGCAGTCAACAGATCTGACCCTTCGGTTGGGGTGTCCCTGACCACCCGGTTGTGATAAATGCAATCCGGTACTTGACAAGAATGTGTACTTTTCTTTGACTCTTCCATAGGAGGAGAGGAAAGGTCTGAATCGATATCGAATCTTTCAGGTAGCCGGCCACCAGGAGACGGTTTTTGATACTCTGTTATAGGGACGTCATCTTCGCTTTCGTCGGTAAATGGAAATCCGTCGCTACTCTCCGTCTCCTTGGAGACTGGTGTGGAGGATAACTCCTCAACGAAAAGAGCGGGAACTTTAATTATTCCTGATTTTCTGACGACGTTTCTTTGCGGACTTACTAGCTGTCTTCTGCTGTTCTCTGGACTCTTTTGACTTTCTCCGTGATCCAGATCGGTAAACTGATCATTCACCGACTGTGACGTCACAATCGCGTCGTACTCGCGTCTTCCCTTTGCCGAAGATCGCGGAGCACGTTTTCGTTGCTGTGACTGGTTGATTTTGTCCGGAGATGGAGACCTCAGAGTCCCAGAACCGCGCCTAGACGCGTTCTCCGATCCACTGTCGCTCGCAGAAAACAAACGTAATTCAGAAGGAGAAAAATCAGAGATGTCCCAAGCGACTCTCGCAACACCGTCGCTTGTTCGTTCTGAAAAATTGACTGAACTTAGCACTGGTGTTGTTTGCAGACGGTTACCGAATTCGTCGAACCTGTAGTAACTATCTAACAGTTTATCGACCCTTTTTGTCGATGTTTTTATCCGCTCGTGAGTTTCGTAGTAATGTGGACCTCCCGGTAAATCAGAGGGCTTATCGTGCTTCGCTTTTCGCTTCAGTCTCCTCTCTGACGTTTTCAGCGATTCGGCGGTTGCATAGGACCCTTTGGTATGTGATCGCTTCGCCAACGCGGTCTCACTTTGATCCGCTAACAACTTGTTCAAAGTTTTCTCAACTTCGGACACTTCCTTGTCGATTTGCAGCAATCGTTTCGTTTTACTTTCGTCTAAAGATTTCAGGAACTTGAACAACTGTCTTTCGTCGAGTTTCTTCGCCCTGACCGTGTGTCTGATCGTCTTTTTGTGGCTCTGAACTTTGATGTCAATCTTCTGTTTGTTCAATGGTGGATCTTTCGACATCTTTGAGAAATCGTCGCTCGCCGTCCGCCCGACAGCTTCGTTCATGTTCGACGATGAGGTAGTCCTGCTCTGCGTAGAATGTAAACAAATACGATAACAATTTAATGACTCCGAGAAAACGAAGAGACGAATTCTGATTGATGAGAGCGAGAGAGGAGTGCGTATGGGTTAATACTCCTTTCAAAATGGTTTAGTTCCCAAAAAGAAGAAAGTAATTTACACAACGAATGCCCTTCGGATCTCTGTGGCCTTTCAATTCAGATTCGTCGTTCTGTTTCAGAGAAAACTTACCCTTGGCAAACATTCATTTGTTACAAAGTGTTTACTTTATCCGACAGCAAAGATCAAGAAACAGGGGGGGCTGGATGTCAGCCTTAGCGCTTTAAGTAAACACTTGTCCAAATAAATCCGTTGATCATCAAAACAGAGTCTTCCGAAGTTATATTTCCAATAAAGAACTCGAAAGCAACTTTGCTGCATTTGTTGTGGGGGAAAAACACAGCCTAAATTTCGCTATCCACCTTGACAAGTTTCAACCAACTTTGAAGTTTAAAGCAATCATAATTCTTTTCCGAGTCTATGTTCCTCGATTCTGCTTCCAAAGTGTCACTCAACTAACGTTAAACCGTTACGTGTATTTCTAAAGGTGGCTTATCACACCGTCTGCAAGATCAAAGGGTGCATGTCTTTGGTTCCCATGCCAACAAAGAGGGCTGATTTCGGGAGCGATCGAAATTCTTTTGTGAGAGGTGAATTCTCCCTTTCAATAGGTTTGATAGGAGAATTAGCGGTATTCTCTGCCTATGGACATAACGGGATAAGTAAACTCTTCTGTGGTGACTGCAGGCAGCAAGATCTGTGAAGATGACACTGTCCAATTATAAAAAAAAAAAAAACAAGTTAATCTCCACTCCACATGCAGACAGAGGCAAAAGGACCTATTATGATCGTTTGCTCTCAAACAAGAGCAATTACTTCCACACGAGGCATGAACAACACCCTAATTGTCATTTTAAATGTTCACTTCCCCTGCAAATAAGCAGTTTGTTAGGTCTATCTCTTTTTACGTCTTCTTTCTCAAAACGGTAAAAAAAAAACATCTGCATTACATTTGGCTAGGGGTTGTTTTGAACATTCAAAATAAGTGTCATATATCCTTGTAAATGTTTGCCAGCCACTTACTTTTCCATATCGCGGGAAGGGGGTCGGGGGAGGTTGTCCCGTTTCACTGTAGTGACACCTCACAGTGCGCATTTCGTCAGCCCAGATTCCAAACAGAAATTAGATATAGATATGAAAGATGATTACTTTGGATAGTACCTTCCTCGGAAAGTGTCCCGTATTATATAACGAATTCTCCATGGAAACGCCTTATTGAATGGAAAACAAAACAACGTGCTTACATACGTGCAGGCCAACTGAGTTGCACCTCCCTGGTTGGACGGTATAGAATTACGATTTCTGAGAATTTGTTTGTGCATTTGTCGGGGGAGGCGGGCTTTTAAAACCTCGGGCCCGTGGACACTTTTCACACTGTAAATCTATCTACTATACACGGCAGGTTGACGCTTGTTCATGGAAGAGAATGAAACAACACAAACAGAAGTTTGTACAAACAGAAGCCGTTAGACTTCGAAGTCTCTTGAAAATGGGACGTGACTCCGACTTGGCAATAAGGTCTACAATATTTGCTTTAAAAAAGGATCAATGGCCCATTCAAATGGACATAATGATCATTTCCCCAGAGAATGTTACATGAAGAATGAAAAAGGGATGAAACTGTATGAAACTTTGGGAAGATGGTCATATTGAAAAGTTTTGTACAAAAACGATCATTTGTTCATTTACACCAAAATCTCTAAATTTTTCTAATCGAGGTAGGCCTAAGCCTAATCAGTTATGGTTCAAAATGATATGTCTTGGTGGAAACAACCCATGAAACGCCGATTTCCATTCCAAATACATGATTTTTGACGAGTTTCAAAAATTTGTGACGTCATAATTTGGGGGAATTTCCCCAAAATAATACGACATTTCACGTCACACAAACGCGGTTTACGAAAAAATTATAGACCCAAGTAAAATCAACTCTTTTCCTCCTGCTACCTATGACATGCAGCTACCAGAAACCCGTTTAGCCATTTCGATATATTTGTGGCTAGAAGTATAAATCCTATAAATCCTGTTGTGAAAAGAACATTTTTGCTTATAGACATCATTCCCATAAATTAATGATTTACGACAAAATTAATTGGCGTGCCCATCAAAAAAGTATCCTCTGTGTGCGTTATAGTGCGAACATCACAAATCCAACTTAGCCAGACCTGAAAACACAACCCGGAATACTAACCGATCAATGCACCATGCGCCCACACACTGTAACGCATTTGTGAGGTTTATGATCGAAACTTTTCAATATGTGCCAAACACTTCTGCTTTAATTCGATAAATACATCCCAGGATTTCCTTCCTTTAACATACGGCACATGAATTTGAAGCATCATACCTTGAGAGAATTTCCAGTGATTTGCTGTGATTGAAAGAGGTCCGGTTATAGGGATATTATTATCATTATTATTTTTTCTTTCTTTTATTTATCTTTTAGGGGAGACTGAGGGGGGGGGGGGGCATTTCTACTTTACCATCTAGGTGGAGCGTCGTCATCAGTCGTATCGTACCGAAAAAATGTGTTGGTAAAGGCCTTCCAGATTGCAAGAAATTTTACAAGCCATAAACGTTAAAAAAAATAAAGGTGAATGATAGTTCATATAAATCATTCGCCCATTTTTTTTGGGGGGGGGGGGAGGGGTAGTCAAATCTTTAGGACTAAAGCCCTCTAGATCCCAATCTAGAACCACTCCTGCACTGAAGTCCTTCCAATACGGTCGGCATGGAAATACCCCTTTAGAACCTTTATTCATAGAGTGAACCAATAGGACTAATTGAACAAGAGACAAGCATAATTTTGATGTTACTCAACGGTCGATGGATGGTCAATGGGTTAGTCACTTTCCTATAGAAATATTTTAAGGCACCCCTCCCCCCCCCCCCCCGCGAAATATACAGCGGTTAAAGATTACTGTGAGGTTGAATAACAAAAGATTTTAGTGGAATAGAAGAAGCTGTGTAATTGGTGCATTACATGACCTGTAAAGGCCTGTGTGCACTTGCTACATTTCAGGACACATGTGTTGACACATGTTGCCGCTACACCTTGTTTCCGAAAATGCTGACAGTGTGCACAGAGCAAAAAAGTTGGAAACATATGTGTCCCGACATGTGTCGAAACTTGTTGGCAATAATTCAGAATCTATTTTCCAGCAACATGTGTCTTCGACTCTAACCAATCAGATATCGTATTTGAATCAGCTGATCAACCACCTGTAGTCCCGTGCAACCGTCAAGTAGCAACCCCCTCGGTACAACTTAACGAAGCGACACAGCACCCCAATGAAAACAGGGAAAACGCTAGGTTTTAAATGAGTGTGTCGAGCACCCATAGTGAAGCAGATTCATCTTTTTAAGTTAAAATACACTTCGTCACTTTCGAGAAGCAAAGAAAAAATACTTCTGCCAAGTCGTGACGTGACAAAACATTGGTTCTTATGACCCAACTGGACCGGTCTCTGCTCTCACACTTGTGTAAGAGCTAAGTAAACCTTTCTAATTTCATTTTTTTTTATATTTTACTATTTCTCGTAATATTTGCACCGTTCGAAAGCGCACTTTTTTAGGGCATGCAATCGGATATAAACTCGAGTGCGGCGGTGAATTCTGACTGTCGAACAATTCTCTGTGTACTTTGTAATCTTGTTTCAGGAGGTAAATCATAAAGATTTTTAGCCCTCATATAGGCAAGACTCGGTTCATTAAGTGTGGATTATACCAATGCTCTGATTTTTAAATCCAGTGTCTCATAGCAGGGGGGGGGGGGGTGCTGCTGCTCATAGTAGCCTCTTTTATGTGCTGGGGGTAAATGTCAGTTTCAAAACCAGGGGCTTAGCTGGGGGGGGGGGGACAAAAATGAGAGAAAAATTAAGGCGAAAAAAAATTTAAAGAGAAGGAATGGGAAGGAGGAGGAAAAGAGAGGAAGGAATCAAGGACAGGATTATGTAAGAGGGTAGCGATTTACACTTGAGCATATGTTTTTGTAGTGTGGAGTGAATGTGGTTGATATTTCAACCCAATTTTCCCTAGGTCCTAGTGGTAATTCGAACACTAGATTGACTAAAATGGGGACAGGGAGATCCAAAATTGACGAAAAATTAAAATCATTCACTTGAAAAAGGATTCCTGGAGATATATTAAATTCGAATTCAGCTTCAAATGTGGCACCATTTTGCATCTAGCGCACCCTCCGTGAGCGAAAATTTTCCAAAGGGGATACTCCCTCCCCTTAGACCCCTCCCCCATGGACCGCCCCCTACATTAAATCCTCGCTACGCCCCTGTTCAAAACAATACGTGGTTCTCTTTCTTTGGGATTGGTGGTTGTAGATATAATATACATAGGTTTGGAAAGAAATGCTTTCAGTGGCCGTGCACAACAAAATATTGTTCCTCCGTCGTGGTAACGTCTCTCTGTGAAATTATTTATTTCCTAAATGAAATCTGTCTCTTTATCACAAAGACTTACAAGTAGGCTCCAGATTCGAGAGGGGGGGGGGGGGTGATTACAGATAGAAACGAAACTACGATGGGGATGTTTTAGACAGGAGGAGAATATAGGAAAACAATACAGCGCATGCTCCAGTCGAAAGTTTGTGAGAACCGCCATCTTCTTTCCAAAATCCTGCTTTCCCGTCCATTTTTTTTTTGACATGTCGCGAACACATGTTGTCCATGTGTGTAACAACAATATGTCTCCGCGACATGTGTCTAGTGTATACAAGAACAAATTTTCTGTGTCCAGATGTGTCAGCAACGTGTTTCGACACATGTATCCTAAAATGTTGACAGTGTACACAGGCCTTAATGCGAGAACTTTTTAAAGGAACAATCAATGAGGTAGCTAGAGTCTTACGGGTGTGTGTGTGTGTGTGTGTGTGTGTGTGTGTGTGTGTGTGTGTGTGTGTGTGTGTGGGAGGGGGGGGGGGGATGATTATACAAACTATAATTTGCTATCCAGTGCTGCATCAATTGAGGGAGTTTTCTTTCATTTCACAGAGGCATGCGACACGGAAAACGAAAACTTCAGAAGACAAAAGTTGTGATAAAAAATTGAAAGTTTCCAAATGTTTGGCGATTTAGTTCCCCACCACTTCTTAACGCCAGACATTTAGGCCATTTAGGCCTAATTAAGTGTAATCCAAGTTGAACCCGAACTTCAAGAATTTCGCAATTTTGACACGATCTTCATGTTCCATCTGATTGCAGCACAGAATTTTATCTTTGCAATTTAGCAATAACTTCAAATGTAGAAAACTAAAGATGAGAAAACGGAAATCGGCATTTACAAACTCTCTGTACTAGTATTGGATATGATGTCCAGATCAAGGTAGAATCGAATTCATTCAAAAAGAGCGCCTTACAAATTGCATGTGCCGATGTCGTATCGATGACCGGATTGAAACTCCGCCCACCTGTACTTGGTGATATGTACTAATCGATCTCCTGTATTTGGTAAATAAATAAGCTAAAATATCATAAATTAGTCGTTTGCAACATGAAATCGACATACCTGTAGCGGATAAACAAAGTTTGCCATTTATTCTTCATTAATTTCAGCTGTAAAATTATTCTGCATGAGATTCAGGCGAAGTAATTCTGTTTGTTTCAACGTCAGTCTGTGCTGCTATTTGTATGCACGAAGTTTATTTTTCCAATATGGCAGCCCCCTGCGAAAGAAGTCACCAACGTTGTAAATAACACGTAAGGGAATTATAATATGACTTATGAGTAGGCTAAAAAGTGATGATTTATGGAACCAGCATCAACACTTTTGGAACTACGCGTTCTTCTTAAGTCTCAAATCGACACCTGGCTCTGATAATTTGAATGGACTGCACATTCAGTAACACCAACAACAGTGTTTCGATTTTTGGTGTAACGTTAGGCTGTCATAACGTTAGGGCTAGTTAAGCACCGGCACAGTGTGTATCACTATGATTATGAATACTACCTGCTGCCAAGTGGAATGTTGCATAGGCCTACACCTGTTGTAATCATATTCACGACCGTACTATTTTCCATGTTGAAATTGTCAGCCCAGACTGATCAAGGGCGTATAATATTACTGTTGCTCAATGTTTACTTGAATGCTGTGACACTGTGACTGCGAGGAAAGGCTAGGCTAGTTCATGTGCCCATGCCTAACAGTAACACTACTAGAATCAGTGTTACTTGGGTAGGTCCCTCTCAGTTGTTACTGTTAGTTGTTACTGTTCCTATAGTTAAATTTGAAGCCTTCAGTATAATCTATGCTGAGGGCCAGAGACTTAGGGATTCTTCAGCCAGTAAGGGTGTAACAAATCCCTTATCAGTTATTAAATTGACACACCCCCCAGTCTGCATTTCGTGCACTCAGAACTGAAGATCTTTGGCGTGGAGCTGGCATTTTCCTTATGTTTTCTATTGCTTTTTAGAAAAAACTTCGGCGTGGGCCTGACATGGAATGCACTTTGGCACACCCCTATTACCCCAATCACAAAAGTTCTTAGACTGGATTATAGTGAAAGGTGTTTTCTAAACTATTAAAGGTTAGATTTTTTCCGCTCTTTGTTATTAATTTTCCTATCTCCTGCAAAAAATTGTTTGCTAAATGAGTTTTTCCCTGTCAATGATACATATTCTATCCAATAATAGGCCTAACTTAAAATGGTGATGGAAATCTTAGATCTTGGTCTAAATAAGGGAACATCTTGTGTTGCATCCAAGTGATTTTCTCTGTAAGATTTGTTATTTTCACTGTGAGGAGTTATCCCAGACCTGAGGCTCACGGTGAAACCGTGAATGTTGGCAAGCGTGAGTTAAAACTGAGACTCCAATCGAAGGCGTGGGGGACTGGCTACTGTAGGCTTCTTGTTGTATGATTCACTCCTGCATAGTTACCAAAAATAAAGTCAAAACACTTCCTTTGGGCACTGATGGTCTTGCATAGGCTATGCTGAATAATGAACTGTGAATACCAGTGAGATTGAAAGTAACCCTGGTGAGAAAAAAATCATTTCTATATATGGAAGTCAAGTGCTTGGCATACCTAGGGCATATGTTGCACAAATCAGGCTGGCAGTCATTGAGAAAGAAGAACTGCCAACAATTCAGAAACTGCACCTGATTGGGAAGCATTTGAATTTTCGAAATTAGCCATAAATGCTGTCATGCATGCTGAAGTCAAATACTACCAATAAAGTTCGTTGGAAATTTGTTAAAATTGATGTGGCCAAATATTTAAGTGTTTTTTTGTAATCTCACAAATGAAGAAAACCATGATTTCAAGTTAATGGCCAAGTGCAACCTATACCTACCAGACTTTACATACTCCTGCAATTCTGGGGTGCAATCAAGCTTATAAAACAAATCACTTGCATGAGTGAATTCATGTTTAGCATCGCTGAAAGGAAATGCAGCACTTTGAAAATCATGAGCAGTTAATTTTTGTGTCCATTGTGTATCCAGTGTTAAAACATGTCATAATTTCATGTGATTGTGCAATCGACAAATAGTGCCTTAACTGCGTTCTCCTTTTGAAAAGTATTGCTTTCCAACTGATTTTATGTCATGATTATAGTGCAGAATAAATGAACCTGATGCATTATAATTTTCTGTGTGGTCATGCCATGGACACATTCATATATTTCTATTGAGAATTTCCAAATTTCACTGCACTTTTTAGTTATATTCTAAATTAAATCTACATTGAATGATTTGGTTGAAGATGCAGTGACTCTGCATGTATTCTTAGCAGATTTCACATACTAGCTGAGTTTTGGAATTGATTCTGGCTGTTTGTCCAAACAAATTCATGCAAAGAAACCAAATTCCTGTACTGTCATGAATGAGATTTTAGCCAATCGGTGTGATAATTATTATAGTTCTGTTTAGGATCAGGATGTTGGGTTCATGTGAATAATGGAGGTTATTCACCCTTAATTTGCCTTTTGTGGGAATACTCTCAATCTTTTTTAATTTGATGAGATCTTTCTTTTATATTGTATCATGTAGCATTTGCAGCTACATCAACCAGTGTCACTCGTGGGGAATTTCGGATGAAAAGCATCATCGCGACGAGCATTAATCAGAGAGAGGAGACCTCGAGGCTACAAAAAATTTGATTGGTATCATCACCAGCTGTGATCATGAAACTTTTTAAAGTCGCCCTGTGAGTACGTGGGTGGAATTTGCTTGCTTGGGTGGTGTCATCCACTTCGATCAGTCGCAGTGTTTGTTCTGTGAAGAAGACGTCACGATGACTCCGCAACGGGAGGCAGCTGCGAGGCGTCTGATGGAGAACCTGCAGACAGACCTTCGGGCTCTCTCGGTCGAGTGCAAGAGGAAGTACCCTCCTGTTAAAGAGGTAAGGTTCTGTCCCTTCATGTCCATAAATTTGACAAAGTCATGTTCAGACTGATCGGGAGAAAATCGTCAGTGTTGCTTAAATTGGAAGAAAAAACTGTCAACAAGAAAAGAAATTGCATATCCCTGTTCTTTATTTTTACTTGACTCCAATTGATGCAGTTAAATTCCTTCACATGTAAGCAGTCACTAAATAGGCCAAACAATGGTTGAACTGTACCTAGTCCAAACAGCCAAAGTTGTGATTTTATCGCCATTCTGAAGCACAGTGATCATAGATCAAGTAGTAAAGGGTATTTGCCAATAGTTTGAATTTCAGGCAAGATGCTTCTGTTCCTGTCCAACTTACTGACAAATAAGTGATCTGTTTTTCATTAACCTGGATGTTCCTCTCATCTCAAACAGTTCCCCCAAGAAGGATTTCTATACAAACAGGGCCGTCAGGCCGTTGCGACTCTGCATGCTCTACTTAGCTGCTCACGTTGCCTGCACCTTTTGACTTGCAACCTTAGAGATTACCCCACTCTGTAATCCTCTTTTCTTCACAGAGCATTCTCTTGGCATACAGTAAGCCTATCACACAGGTATGGGTGACATGAAACTTGTTTTTCACCATGAAATCCAGCATTCATTCATGGGGACAGATGACACCACCAAATTATTTACCTCAATTTAGACAAATTGATTTGTTGTTCAGTTCAGCCACTTTTCATGATGGGCTGGCATAAAAGCCATGACACTTCAGACATATCAGTAACTGAAAAGTGACGCCAATATCGTGGTGACACGTTTAAAGTTTTCCCACGTAGAAGTTAAAGCAATCGACAGAGTGGGGTGTCTTATACCTTTGTGATCATTGTGTAAAAATCCAACTTGGAAAGGCGAAATGAAAGAAAATTCATTTGAATGGAGAGTCATTTTCATGCATTTGTTTTCCTCAAATTGACAAGCTTTTTGTACTCGGCACTCTTAGCCTTTCATTGTAGAAGAACGTGAGATACCTTTGATGTAAAGTCATTTGACTGGTGCTTCACTGATTTATACCATTGGAATTCGATATGAAATTAGAAAAGGTAAAGCACTATAATTTATAAAAGGAGGTCCTTACACCTGTAACCAGCCACAGAGGTATGCAGTCATATTACTCACACATAACATTGGCCAGTACATTTTCTTATTTGGGATTGTCTATGTTGAAGGCATCCATCCTTATATCCCTGTCTTTGCACAACTGATGCACTCTCAAAACCTGCAATGCTGCATAAAGAGCTGAGCTCCATGCTAAAGAAAAGTTGGATAGAGAATGATGATTTTATAACGGCGACCAGTTTGTCAGAGTTAAAGAATATCACATCATATTGGCATGAAGCATGATGTGGTAGACACGTGCATTTATCTGTGTGCAGACAGGGTATTTGTCACTCATTAAATTTATATGTCCGAACCAGGCGAGCTCTGAGGTAGAGAGTGTGGTACATGACATTGAATGAATACTTTGCGTGCTCTGTCACCTTCATCGTACATAAGGTTGTACCTGTGTCTACATTATTTGTCCTTCGTCATCATGGCATTTCCAAACCTCTCACTATTTTGTTGCCTGTGAGTATGGATTGTCTTCATTGTGGTCGCCACGCAGTATCGTTATCGTATGGTATGTACTGACTTAGTGGTCATTTGATGTGGCAAATGGATTTAATCCTCTCAAGTTTTTGAGTCTGAAATGTGGATGTCATCGTTTACGTGCTAATTCGTCGTGGCTCATGAACATGTTGTTACTTTATAGAGAGAGTTACATTGCAAACATCTGATCCTATTTGTATCTTGTACCGCTGATGCTCAATGCTGCTTGCTTTATACTATTGGGAGATAGATCTGTTTGCAAGGGCTTCTCTGATGATGAATTTAACTTAAACTTGGAAGAAGAATGAAGCTAGTCTTTATTTGGGATAGTTGTACCATGGAGCTACTACGAAGCACTACGAGCTGCTATGAAGCTGCTACTTTGTAGTAGCTCTATGGTTGTACATAAGACATCGTTCATTCTCCCCATTGAGCAGTCTGTTCACTCTGCTCATTGAGCAGTCTGTTGATTCTGCCCATTGAGTAGTCTCTCAGTCCTACTGGTTTCAGGCCAGTCACATCTACACAATATAATGTGATGTTAGATGATGTAGGTCTGTGCAAATGTGATGTGATAAGGGTAAACAAACAAGATGTCAAATTCAGTCTACCCTATCATTACATGTGATCACAAATTGGCTTCAATGCTTCCCCTCTGAAATTTTGGCCGACTCACCTAATTTTCAATTTGCGCACAAACCACAGTCAGCATTTCCCCATATTTTTACACACCAAACGATTTGTACACACCAAACGATTTGAGTTGTGCTGCTGTATTTTGACTTAAAATAGCTGCTGTGCTCGGTGATAATGATGTCTGTGTAGGCCTCATTATACCTGGAAAGTATCTTTTCATGGAGTTACGAAATGTGCAAAAACTGCTGTAATACAGGTTTTTCATGTCTGTAAAGCAGAGACTCGATTTTTGGAGTCGCTGCTCTCATGTGCTATGTGGTCTTTCTAACTCCTCGTTCAAAGTGGTAAAACTGCTGTTGGCACTGCAGGCGTTCTCCTCATATGATTGTTTCATTGCTTTTCAAAATTGTTAACTGTAGTCAGATGTATACTGTACTGTACCACATATGTACATACAATACTTTTCAGTTAGTGTGTGAGTTTGATGGGCCACTGTTGCTTGCAAGTCTAGCTTCTCTTGTTCAGAGGCTTTTTTTTTTTGTCAGTCTATCTACAGATCTTACATACACAATGTTTTCTGGTCTCATTATACATATTTTTTGTGACAATTTATTTTTATTGAAATATACATACTGATCTGTGTATGTCTATGGAACTGCGTGGATGAATCGCTAGTTTCCAGATTAACAAATGTCTATCTTGTGGCTTTCTCCTGAGTGAACAAAGTATGCACTACATGGGATGTAATTGAAGCATTGAATGTAAGATAACTTTAAGTGACAGCCATAAATGAAGTGATTTTAGTGTAGATGCAGTGGAGAGCCTGTGCAAAAGCTTAGAAAGTATAGCAGCTGTTTTCAGATTTGCACATTGTGTAAGTCTTTTGTCAATATAAGAAGACTGGTAAAGATACATACAGTAGCCCTAGATACAGTAAGCTTCCTCGAAGGAGGATCCATACAGGTTGTATAGATATAGTTCTATGTAGGTTGGTGTGGTGTACATGTTGTCATGACTTTTTACACTTTCTTCTTCCAAATTGGGTGAAAGCATAACACCTTATTACAGATTTGTGCCAAAAATGATCTTCCAATTTCAAGCCCAGTCAGAAAGTACCCCACTGGACAGAAAAACAAAAGAAAAACGTTAATATTTGAATTTTTTTCATCTTGACTTCCCACACTTAATATTCATGGGTATTTGGTTTATGCCTCTGACTCGCTTCATGATCTTAAAACATTGGTCAGTGTAAGGTCATCAATGTTTACCTGGACTCTGCAGGTTGACAATGACGACCCTTGACCAACAACATTCCTTGTTCAAAGCAAGGAATGGATGGTTGGTGTTAAAGAGACATTGCCAAGACAAAAATTGTTGTGCTCTACTACGGACCATCAAAACAAGTCAAGTGCAGTACTAAGTGTACAGCAGTGCGTTTGGAATCCGAATTATTGAGAGATGATGGACAACACAGCTTGCAATCTGAAACAGACCGAGTCAGAGGATAAAGAGACAAACAGAGCAGTCGCTTTCAGTAGCAAGTTCCATGGGCTTCTTACTTTGGCAGGGATGCCTAATTTGCCATAATATTCCAAATATAACTTCAAATTTCCCAATGTTACCGTAGCGTATCACTGTTTTGGAAATGTATGATGTATCACATGTACTGGCAATAGTATGTGACATGTACAGGTGCATGTGTGATGTCATGATTCACGTAAGTCTGCAACAACGTGGCAACTTGCAAGTGAATAAAAAGTAATTTCATAAAACTTCATATTTTCTTGGACGTGAGCTTATTGTACTACCAAATGGTGTCGAATTGTATGAAAAACTTTATTTGAAGTATCAGGACTACTTCGAAGGCTGTGCAATGGTCTCCCTCCAAGTTGAAGTACTGTCAGCCCTCAAACTCTAGGATAACTACAGCATAGCTTGTGACCTGTGCCTGATGCTTTCCTTTTTTGATTCCTTTCGGAAAGAGGGCAAGGAATCTTTGCGAATGGTGATTCGGTGTATGCGCGTGCCTATGTGTGTGTGTATGTATGTGTGTGAGACAAAATCTCATGAACGCTCTACTTTTTGAAGGGAAAGTGCAAGGTGAGTCAAAGTTGGTGTGCTGATAGAACATATGAAGATCTTGGCTGGGTTTGATTTCGGTAAGGGTCAAAGGTCATCTGAGGTCACCATCAGGCAGAATGTGTACAAACTATGTTTGCAGTATCTCAGAAATGACAAGTTGCATCATTTTCACATTTGGGTGGTATTTACTACCTTTAAGTAATTGAGATTGTGAGGGTATTCTTGTAGGTCAAAGGTCATCTGTTGTCATCAGAAGTCATAATGTAGAAAACTTGTGAACACTCTATCTTTTGAAGGGAATGTGCAAGACAGTCCGAAGTCAGTGTGTGGGTAGGACATTGAAAGATCTTGACTGGGATTAATTTTGGTGGATGCCAAAGGTCACCAGAGGTCATCTGCGGGCAGACAAAAGACAAAACATGTTTGCAGTACCTCATGAACAGCACATTGCACAAACTTTAAACTCGTAGGGTACGTAAGACTTTCTAAGTAAATAATATGAGGGTGTTTCTAGAGGTCAAAGGTCATGTGGGGTTATCAGAAGTCATAAAATGAAAAGTTAGTAAAGACACTATTTACAAAGGGAAGATAATTCCGCACTTTAAAGTTGTTCTTTAAGATGCAGTATATAAATTTATATCATTATTGGGGTTGGTTTTGGTGTAGACCAAAGGTCATCTGAGATCCTTGAGTACAAAACGTAAAGACCTTTGCTGGTGTTTCACCTTTTTGTCTTTTCTTATGGGAAGAAGGTATTTTAGCTCTCTTCCAAGCAAAGACTGGCAATGCTTGCACATTCAGGAAGTTCCAATCTGAAAACTTGTACCTGTCAGTTAGGTTACAAAGTGTAGTTGCTGTACTAATTTCACAAGTCTTTGACTTATAATGATAAAACTTCATCTGCATCTTCAGCTGGCATTATGCTGGTTTCTGATAAAATATGCCTGCGTTTGCAGAGTTAATATTATGCTATGGTTATCTGCTGACCTCATAAGAAAGAAGTGTTGTGGAAAAGTGGTGTCTGAAAGCCCAATTGTTTGATTAAATTCAGCACCATACACCTTTGAGTTTCTATTTAGTCCACAAATCAGCAGTACAGTATTTCATATGTGCTTCTCTTATTTATCACTGTTGTTTTGGCAGTTAAAAGTGCTCAGTAGTTTTCAAAGCCATAATTGACCTTTTATTCCAACTGAGACATTTGTTTGTCTAAAAATGGTGATAGACCATTGACTTCTGTGGAAAATGATGAAAAAGGTTGACCTTATCTTTCCCAGAGGAAACATTATCTGAGATACAGATTCTGTTCTGTCATCAAACAATGTGGAATACATTTGTCTTCTGAAGTGGAAATGTGATACTGTAGTTGTGTCAAAGATTTTTCATAAGGAAAGTCTTATGGTACACAAGAGATCAGTATGTTATAACTTGGTTACTGTATGTACAGTAGATGGAGGAAATTATGTAGTTTATGTAATTTGCAGCCATTTCTTGTTCCTGGAGAATGTGTACCGTACTTGTGCTATCATTGTGCAGACTGCAGAATTCTTCGTCTCCACTATTAACTCACATTGTGTACGTATAGTAATTGGAAAATGATGTACATAATGCCTTTTATCTGGTAGCCTGTGGTTACTACCTTATATTCGCTATGTATTGCAACTTGGAAAAAATGAATGCAGGTGTATTAGCGGCAAGGAATCGCTAAGCCTCTTGGCTTTCTTGTTATTGAATTGCACAGCACATCTAGGCAAACGTTACATCTGCAGTAAATCTTCATCAGTGAGCATTATTAGACTCGTCACCCAGTGAATGATGATGGGCGTCACCCCCCAAGTCAAACTGGAAAGGACCTGACCTCTGAATTTTGGATCATATCACAAGTTTGACCAGGAATGACACAACACACCTAATCAAAATTTACACATGTAGTCATCCTTTTAGGATAGAAGATACTTGTTTACACTGTACCCACCATTAAAATCATGCATCAGTGTGAAAGTGAATCAAAGCCCATTTAAAGCCCATTTCAAATCCCACAACGGATGGTGGGAGGGATTAATGGACCCTACACCACACACACACAGTTTAGGATTTATTGCACTGCAACTGTATGTATACTGTTCATAGATCTGTCACTCTCAACTTCCCATGTAATCCAGTATTACCATTATACTTAAAGGGTCTGAATTTTCTCCCAAATAAAGATATTATGTGTCAGCCTTCCCCTGGGATTAAATACATTGTTTGGTAGCAGATACTTTCAAGCAAGCATTGCAACTTATTATTCTATATATTAGCAACACATCTTTGAAATCATTAGTTTATCACTTACTGTAATCTTTTCATCTGGAGCATTTGTCAGTCATATTCCTAAGCAAACAATACAGTTAATTGTCTGTCAAATCACTTGTTTGCTTCAAACCACATGCTGTACTTACATATCTATGACATTTCCTGTAGGCAACATTTTAATTATAAACAGAGAGCATTCTATTATTATACGGCATTGATATGACTCCTGCTGTCGGCCTGGATGTACGCCCGTTTCCGTTACTTTCGTCGGTCTGTTGTGTTAATTAATGTTTGCAATGCAAAACAAGATTTTCATTTTGACATTGCTGTAGATAAGAATGTAACTAGCTTCTGCTGCATGTTAGAATTGTTGGATGATGCAGCACAGTTTCTTGTTATTGTCGTTATTTATAATTAATGAATGTGACTCCCCAGAGTTATTGTTCCTTACTTGTCAACAGGTAGTAGAATGTAATAAAAATTGTTATAAAGTTGTTGTATTCACAAAGTAACAATGTCTAAATTATGCTGTATTGTTCTGTTTTTCCCCACCGTGATCCAATTACCACATGTATGTGGGTTTTAAAAGCTGTCATTTAATGGTTATATCCATCTATACATGTACATTATACATACAGTACATGTTAATGCTGCAAATTTGTGCACTGGATACCCTGAGCTGCTCTCCTATGCCAAGCCTACTTTCATTAATTATAGCTGTACAATATGCATGTACAACTTCAAAAGTTAGTGGTTGTAATATGGATGCAGTGCATTCACTGGTTTGCAGGTTTTAGACGTTGAACAGTGCGCCAAGGATAACTGTACACAGTACTGTATGTATAGTCCGTGAAATCTTCCAGGCTGAAATTAGAACTGCATTATGTGGGGGGGGGGGGGGGGGGGGGGAGAGGGAGAGAGACTTTAATATGGCATGATCTTTTGGGCTGCATTCATGCAAGTTAAGCTTTTAAACATACATCGTGCAAACATTATGAGTAGTGAGGGGGGTGAATGGCAGAAATATTTATGAAAAAGTTCCTTGTGGGAGAGAAAAAATGCACACAATTTGAATTTGTGGACCCTCTTTCAAAGAAACTTCGATTGTAAAAGTTTGTTTTGTTTTGACAGCTGTGATTGGGATTGTTGCAGCTTGTTTCATGCTATCTCTTGACTACTGTACAATTACAATTGAAGAAATTTGTAGTATCAATGTGGTTGCCAAGAATTCTGTTCTTCATCAACCAAATATACCTTGTTACACCATTTCACAGTCCCTGATCACCATAACTTTAGCCAGATACATTTACTGTGAGACTAACTTGATATCAACAGGGCTGTGAAGATGTCCCAATGTTCAAGGCACTCAACGTTTTCTTTTCGACAACCACCTGTGATCATGGTTGTCCTTCAGACAACTTAATCAGTTGAGGTTTTATTCCAGGTGGGATGATTTTGCTTAGGACATATATCTAAAATGACATGGTGAAATTTTGAAATTAATTTGCATGCAGTAAAAACAGTTCAATACATAATGTGTCCTTACGTGGCACAGTCACCTGTCAAATGACAGTGATAATGAAACAGTTTTTTTCCCCACAAACGACCAAAATATGATATATATGTATAGTGTCAAAATGTAAGCAAATTAAGGTCATTATTGTTACATTTTGTACATTTTTAATGTTATAAGGATACAGAGGAAAGAGAAGGGCAATGCATTTTTCCCCCAAACAAATGAAGTTGATTATATCCTAAGTGCATGAGATAAGTTTGGCAAGTGAAGTCAATTAGTAAAGAACAACCATACTTTTTGTCAGTTGTTGATACTTTGGCTAGCCATCTAAACTTTGCTTCAATAGAATTAAAAGCCTTTGATGTATCTTCTCAGCATCACATAGAGGTTGTCTGTAGGCAGTCTGTAATCTAGTTGTGCCTATAAAGTAAAGGCATGTTCTCATCAGCAGACGTCACATTATCTCTGAGGTGAGTGGATTTGAGGCTACATGATGCATTGAAGTAGGTCGCATCATCCCAGCGTAAAAAGAAAAAAGAAAAGAAACTGGCACCAGGGTTAATTCGAGTGGAGCACTCGGATGTGAGTTAAGTACATTGCATTTTCAAACTGCAAATTCAGTTGAGCTTGCCATTGTCACGTTGCTGGATGGTACATTGCTTGTAGCATTGTGCAAAGTGTCTCTCACTATACAGAACATCTATCCAGTACATCATCGCTGGCTAATTAAACTGAACTTTGAGAAGTAACATTCCATGGGGGGGGGTGGGGGGGTGGGAGTCAAGGAAGAGGAAGTCAGAGGCAGATGGAATGCCATGAGAGCTGCATCTGACAGTGTATCAAAACCTACTGTGCACAACCTATCATTTAGATGCTCTGTCAAATTAATGTCTGGTCATAGAGCAGTGTCAGGCTACACTCTACCGGCCTGTAGTGAACAAAATCCATTGACTCTGTGTGTTAATTGTCGTGAAAACTTTAGGAAAAAATAGGTATTCCAATTCCCAAGACACTGACTCATAATATTGCCACCTTCCCTCTCCTGACCACTATGGACGAAGTGCTCATATTCCATGGAGTCATACCTACTGTATTCTCATTTAACGGGTGCTGCATGCAGTACACTCTAAACAAACATTGTTCATCGCCAAGTTTCAAGTGGGGGATTCCAATGGTGGGTAGCCAGGTGATAGAATTAGGATAAACAGATTGGTAGAGATAACCTTCATTTAATCTTAAACATCTCTGTGCTGAGATTGATCTCCTACATTTCTTTAGTGTTTACACATTTGCTGGCACACCTACTTTAGTAAGTACTGTCAGACCACATAGAGGGAAGCCCTTTATGACCTTTGAGCTTACAGGTACATCATTATGTATGACATTCCAGCATTCTTAATCAAGTTAAATGGAAATGCAGTAGCATCGCCCTACCCTAGAAACGAATATTCTTACTCATTAAACAAGGATGCTTAGAGTGTCGAAAAGTTTCTCTTTGCAGGCTTTTTACATGAAATGTACCATGATACTTAAAACACTCATCATGCAAACATTACATGATTACAGACCTGACTTTATGGTGTCAGATTTGACCATTCAGTCCTTTTGCAGCCCAAAAATGTGGTTGAACAAATGACAGTTTGAAATTTGTTCACCATGAGAGTGGCCAACATCGAAGAAAGAAAATTTGGGTCTCTGCTTCCTGTCAATTTGGAAAAGTTATGGCAGGCAGTTATAAGGGAAACCCCAATTCTTGTAATCTGATGCGGTAATCAGCAAATACTTCAGGTGCTACTGGTAAGGGCCATATTGTAATGGAACTCTTGACTGCAGTTTTTGTCATTGTTAGTACTGCACAAATTTGCCAAAGGCTTACAAATTTTCGAGAGGTTGGCTATTTTTTTTTATTACTTCACCGATCGCATTACCTCAAATACAGGTTTTTACTAACCAGAGTGTCATTGTACACCAGCCTTTAACAGCTGTGTTGTTACCAGTCTTCAGTTGAAGCATCTTAAAGCAATTGAAAATTTTAAGTAGAGTAGTTCGGCCAAATGCTTCCTCGTTCATTGCATTTCAATTTAGGCGGTCACAAGTGGATGTGAGGGTAGTTTGCCAACCTCTTTAAAATAGCAAAATTTTTTCAATGCTGGCATTACATGCAAGCTTCATGTGTGGTGTATAATTTCCCCCGATGTTGAACAGATTGATAATCGCACTATACGTAAATCTTTGTGCATACACTATTATTGCAAGTTCAATGACTATTTCACCTGTCAATATCTTTGTCAGTCACTGGAAAGTGACCAACCAGAATAGGTAGCTGTGACAAACTCTTTACTGTATATTTAGGATACTTTCTGTGCATTTTTTTTTTTTTTTTGGTCTGCAAATACACCATGTCAACATGCATGCATTGTGTATCTATAGATGCAATGAGTACAAACTATCAAAACAGCCAAAAGTTTGACCAGAACTTTGACAGAAAACACAATAATTTACAGCATAATACAGTTTAATTAAACTGTTCCTCAACCTACAGTGCATGTGTGTACCACTCTTAAAGGAAAAGAGTCTTGTCTGCCTGACAGAATGACTCTCTCTTTTGTCAAACCAGCTTTTTAAAATACTGTTACAGTAGGCTTCACAGCACACATCAGTTCACCTTGTAGACAGGCTGTATATTGTGTTTGTTGATCTGCTCTATGAACTAAAATTTCGGACCAGTCACAAAGAGTGTTGCCATATCTTGTTGCACATCCTCAGTGATGGAGAATTAAAATATAGGAGGTACAGTTTGTTCCGAGAGGATTGTGTTGGATTTAATATTGCATATAGTGTTGAGAAATGGAAAGTATACTCACTGGTGAATACCCCTGCCAGACTGCCAGTGTTAAAGTTGTGCAAAATATTTGATTGTGCTTAAGGAAGAATAATTAGGTACTTTGTGGCAGTGTCCTCCTGACTCTGTTTGCTTGTCCAAGCAGTTTTTTCCCCCTAATGAGCCAAACAAAATGTTGCCAAGAAATTGAGTAAAAACTGGCTGCACAGCCTAGTTTGAATGAATGGTGTTGTGGGTGCATCGTTCTTGAGGGACCAATGCTCAAATGGTGCCCATCAACTTACATGAAAACTAAATGTGGGGAGACGTTAAAGGGTAACGCCACCATCGATTGGCACGGAGTATGCCAGAAAATTTTCGTCACAGGTTCCACAGACAGTGCCCTTTCACTCTTACAGCTCCGTCTTAATCCATCACTGGGGCTGTTGTTCTCCGGCGCCCCAGCCACTGGTTTAACAAAAGCATCTCTCTCTGCTGACAGAAAATTCAGTTTGAAATTAAATTTTTGGAGTAATTGTGTGTCCCAGTTTTAAGGAAAATTTAAAACTTAAAGTGAGTCTCTTGTGTGTTGATGAGAGGATGCATTCAGCAGAATGTCTAGTTTCTGATTCAGGGCCTGTTCATGTAGCCAGGTTCATTTAGAGAAATGCTGCACAGGATAATATGTCCATAGATGTCACTGCTCTGAGAAATGGACAGAAGGGTTACAAGAAGCTCCGTAGGAAAAGTGTCTTCAGAACGTGCAGAGATTTTATCTGCGCACCAGTGAAAGTTTGTGTAATTGGTATATGCATAGTGCTGTTGTCAATTAAAGCCAACTCAGGCATATATCAGAGTTAATATTAGACGAGAGTGTTTATTTCAGTTGAGACCACTGTACCTGTAGATGACAAAAGAAAAAAAGAAGAAAAAGGAAGTGAAACCTGCATACCAGCTATGCGCTACTATCTTCTCGTTATTCATATCTCACCAGGTATGATGTGTTTACTATGGGTTTCCATGACAACATAGCTTTTTTATTATGTACCTTTCATGATAATTGTCTCTTTGTATCTTTCAGGCTGCTGAAGCAGGCATGTTAAAGCTGAAGACAATCAGCACAAGGAGTAAGCAGATAGAATCAGGTAAGGGTACTTGCACCAAAGGAAAATAGTTTAAAGAGTAGTAAACAAATGGTAGCATTGCTCTGGTGGAATCAAAGTGCCTTAAAAGTTTGGTTTGATGATTTCATCTTGCCAATAAGGGGAGGAGAGGACCATCTGTACCTTTTAGTGCTTTTAGTGGAAAGCATCTCACTGATGGTATCAAAGTGCAGTGAAAGGTTGGTTTGATCATTTTACCATTAAGGCTAGAAGGTCTGTAACTTTCAGAGGGTATAAGTTGAAAGTGTTCGCTCAGTCTGGTGGTAGGGAAGGTGAAAAATTTGGTTCGATCATTTCAGGTCGCCAGGAAGGCTGGAAGGTCTGTACCTTTCAAAAAAAGGTGTAGTTGAAAGTGCTTCACTGGTGATCTGAGAGTACAACGAAGAATTGGTTTGATCATTTCAACTTCTCACTAAGATAGGAAGGTTTGTACCCTTCAAAGGTTGTATAGTGAAAATTGTTAACTCTGGTGGTACCGTATGAAACTGTAGTGAATCCGGCTTGATCATGTCAAGTTGTCATTAAAGCCCTGTCCACATGGTCATACGTTTGTCCATGAACATCTTCACGCAAATGTACGACATTCTTCGCTGTTTCCGCTCGGAGCGTGCAGCTCCGTGTACCTGTGTGTGCAATGCTCGTGTGCCATATAAACAAGTCTCAAACTTTTCAGACTTGGAAGTGTTCTGAAATAATGACTTTTGCTGAACATCTCAGAAATCCAGTGTATCGTGCGTAAGTTTAGGCGACGATTTGTCTCCCCAGGACCATACATAATGAACAAATATGAATATATGGAAACGTCTATGAATGTTTTGAATGTTTGTTGGAAAGATGAAACAGTGAAGCTCAGTATTTGAACACTGTCATACGTGTTGGACGTTGTTCAACGTTGCTGGGAGGCCTTTCTAAACGATCATACATTTGGTGATCCTTTTATTTCGCCAGTAAGGGATAGTAGCATCGATATTTTTTGCAGGGACCATGTGAAGGTGAGGTTATGATTCTGATGGTACCAAACATTCAGCAAAAGATCCTCCGTTGGTCATTCAGCATGAAGTGAAGTAGTTAACTAGAGCATGAATTCAAGGACCTTGCAGGAAGATAGTGAGGGCATTTGTAACAGATCATTCTTGTGATGCTCGCAAAAATTTGAAAGGATTCTGGATCATGATGGCACAAACTCTCATTGCCATGCAAGCTTTGTCATAGTATAACACTTGAAAAAAAGCAATTTCTTTGAGATATGGAATTTTGAAAACTTGGAACTCAAGTAGTCTGTCAAAAGTAATGAGACAAAGAGTCAAGTTTCCTGACGATACATCTGAAGATTCAGAGGACCTCTTAACTTTAGGGATTCCAATTTTGTATGGGGTCTCTGTTTCATATATAAACACTCTAAGGAGCAGTTCACAAAATTAAAGATGTAAGAAATGAATCTTCAGTGCCTATAATTGGTGTAAATGACAATATTTGCCTTGGCAAAAGTATTTGAATATACACAGGCCTGAAATCACGATATTTGTGTCTTAACAAAAGATTAGATCAAAATCTATAACTGGTCAAAATCACAGTATGAGCTGTGACAAAAGAATAGATTGGTATGCAGTGTGGAGACTTCAATCAAAATGTGTGCCATGAAAAATGAGATTGAAATTTAATTGGTCCTAAAATCATGATGTGCCAATAACTAAAGCAAAGATTGAAATGTACCAATGATGCATCTATTAAATCACACTAAATTTGATAGAAAATGAATAGATTGCAATTAGTGTGTACCGACAGTAGGTAGTATTTAAACGTATGTTCCATTAAAACAAAAGAATATATTGAAATGTTCCTGTAGTGCTGTACCTGTCATAAACAAAAAAAAACTTAATATGTGCCATATGTACAAAAGTACATGTAAGGCAAGGCAAAAGTGATTGACCAAAATGTTACAATTGGTGACAAACTTCTTTGAGTGCTGATATGCATTGTTTGAAAAGGCACAGTGAGTAGATAGAGATAATTTTGTGAGGATTTTGAAGGGTGTCACCAAATTGCAACTCATCGCTCTTTTAAGCTATCAGTCTAGGTGTTCTCCTTGACTCAGATTGTGAAATGTTCTTCCAAAATTTCATCGAATTTTTAAAGTTGTCATTAAACACGGGTAAAAAAATCTCACCTAGCTGTTGCGTGATTTCATTATGCTGATTTATTATCGTAGTAACTCTAAACAGTGTGTATGCCAATATCATCTGGGAGTTTTGCATTTGTTTTCAAGCTGATATCTTAGTGAAACTTCAGTTCGTGAACATGCAGTGTTCACACTACAGATGTAAGATTTTTTTTTTTATTTGGTGTGAAAAACCAGTGGGTAGACGGTTTCTATCTCATTTTAATCGCTGTTTCACTTACCTCTCAATGTACGTGAATTTTAATGCACCCTTCTACTCTTCGGTGGGGAAAGTCTTCTGCGATGTACTGTAAAATCACTTTGTGTTCTTTATTATCACTGTGACAGTGTTTACCAAACTTTGTTTCAATGTCTGCACTGACCTTTATGGTGTTTTGCAAATTGTTGTGTGTTTACCATCTGGGCTTGCTTTACATTTCTACCCAGTAAAAATTACTGAGGATATTTGGACGTCTTGAGGAGTGTGTATACTTTGCAATTGTGTTTTTTTTTTTGTAAATCCATTTTCTCCCCCATGGGTCCATGCTTTTCCAAGGGCGACGTGTGAATTGTGTCAGTCCTTCCTTATACCTAACTGTTTAGTCATTGAATGCCTATTCTCAAGAAATTTGCTGTAAACACTCAGCCTTTTGTGACTGGTAATGTGACTTCCCTTGCAGCCAGCTGCTTCCTTTCATTTTTAAGCCAAGAGCTGTAATTTTAGCAGTATCAGATCATGTATTGAATGTAGTCAATTTGCCTTGTGAATATTCTCCACAGTTTTCCATTTCTCCTTTTGTGTGGTCTTCGTTATAGTGTCTATCCAACGAAAAGTTGTTTCTTTAAGACAGGAATGGTTAGAGTTAGGACGGTTCATGTACATTGTGTGTTATACTGCGCGTATGCGCATATGGAGTTAGAGAGCTACAGAAAAATTTCTTGAAGGTATAGTATGCAGTGTCTCTCTCAGCAGATGATCCTTCTGTTTGTTGATTGCAATCACTGTGGCTCAAATTTATGTCTGTAAACCAATTCTTTAAAAGTTGTAAAGAGAGGTGACCTTCAAACTTAGCATTTTTAGGCATTTACTGATCCTTGTAATTTTATGTCACTTAGCTGGTCAAAGGCAATATGAGGTTGAAGAAAAAATTCAGTGTCTGAAATGATTTCCGTGTTAACTAAGAACGAGTTGTATTTTCCAGAACTAATCATTGTAGGACTACCAAACTTAATAGTGTGCAGTAGGTACAGTGGTATGTACTGTAGACCACTTTCCCTATTGTTTTCTTGAATGCCAAAGGGTCATATGGGGTCAGCAGAATGAATGTACACAGTCTTGCACAGGCCTGACACTGATCTCTGGAATGAAAAGCTGACTTCAATGCTTAGAAAATTCAACGATTCACATCGTAGACATTTACTGTGGCAAACAGTTTTAAGTGTATGTACGGTACAGTAAGTTGACTTTATGCACAGTTTGCCTCCGGTGTGGGAAAAGTTCAAGTTAAATCTCTGTTTTCTGTGGAATACAAGTGATGTTTCTGGTAAAACTGCTTTCACAACCCTCTGAAAGTTGGCCAGGGGAGAGGGGGAATAAATGTCTGAAGGATGCTATCCCTTACAGTTGGGGAGGAAATGTCTTACAAGGACACCCTGAAAAAAAAAAATCATGTCATACAAAATGTAGAATTATCAATATGGGCACTTTTTGTTAAAAAGGGCACCGTGTGTAGAAATTCACTGGTAAATGCCCCTCTACCCACATACCTAACAGGGGAATAGGTTAATACTTGCATGTTTATGGCTTACTTTGATGGAGGTTGCACAGCTAAAGTACTCTACGTTGAAAGTTTTTCTCACAATTACCTGTACTGCTATATCAATGTCACTGTGTCAGTCAAGTATCAAGAAGGTTGCACAAATTTTAACTATATCTTTCTTTCCGCACCATGTTTAGGGTCGAAATTTTGAGCAATTCCATCTTGTGGTCCAAGGGACCACTGAATGTATAAAAAATGTTCACAGTGTCCTTTTCAAAATCTTAGTGTTCTGGCAAAAGTTATGTCATATCATGGGTGTGCCTGAATGATTCTGTGTGCTGGGTAATTTTAATGTGTCCAGCTTCAAAAACATTTTAGCTTTTGATGAGAAGTTTTTCTACTTAGTTGAACAGCTAAGAACAATGCTGTGGATATTTTTATTTTAATGAGTGCCGGGTGAAATCTGGCATAGGCACATCCCTGCGTGACTTATTTCCAGGTTATTACTTCTATGGGCACACGTTGTGCATTGTGCTGTTAGCACATCTTCAAGTTGTTGTTTCAGATACTGTAAGTAAACTCTTAATTCAATTCAGGCACTAAACCGAATTTGGTTGTCTAAAGGGCAACCTTGAAACAAAATTTGGTTGTCCTGGAGAGATTCTGGGCATTATGGAGTGCCAGGACTACCACTAAACTTCATCACTGGTGTCATGTTTGGTCAATTTTGTTAGGTTTTAAAAATCAAAGTCATCAAAGAGATTTCCCAGAAATATTATTGCTTTAGCATTCACTTATTACAATTTACCTTTTTCTTTTTAGCACTTTGCTACCTGGGCAACTTCTACAGTATTAAAGTCCCCATAAATTTGACCGGGTGTGCTTCGGAAAGTAAGCAATAATTTGTAGACCACATGAAATGACAATTTGCACAGACTTTCGTCACCAGGTTAAGTTGACAAGTTTTGAGAGAAAGTACACCTTGTAGCCTACGCAAAAATGAGTCGTCAGAAAAGTTGCTAAGTTACGATGCATTGTGGCTTACAGACAGTTAAACATAGAATGAATGTTACGACATAAGTGCATTAATTGCCAAGTTGCATATTAGAAAAATCTCTTTGAATGCATGCTTTGGAAGATTGGTAAATATCTGAAGACCTTATCTGCTGTGTACATGTCATCTTCGTCAGGGAATTTTGAAGTTGGCAAGTTTCGTGAGAAAGTCCACCTTACAGCCTAAAGCTGGCTTTCCATATATATCCATAGTTCATCATTTCTCATAGCCTGTCATTTTACACGCGCGAGGTCCATGTCCATAAATGTGACACAATGTATACGATTTCATGTCATCTCAGTCTCCAAGTGAAACATAGACAAATGATAGAAAGGTATGTGCACTTCTTCTATTTGACGCCCGCACATCTGCAAAATTATTCGAATAGGGATAAATCAGACACGGATAATGGACATGTGGAATGAGTGTGAGCTATTTTAGTATGGGGGTGAATTTTTCACATTGTGGATTGAAAAATGGCTGTAGTGAAACCAAGCTTCACCAAAAGTGTCTAATCAGAAGAGTGGCTCAATGATGCAGTGTGGTACACAGGCCATTTGAAATTCAGGATGAATTTTGCAACCTGCACATGCACTCAGTGATCTGTAAATAGTGAGGATTAAATGTCTTCCTTGTATTTTTTTTTGTCGATTTAGGACTCCAGGGGACTTTTTGCATTTCAAAATGATCTACCTCAATTCCATAGATTTGACCAGTCTCTTCAGCACCCCAGTGGCACACATCACAGAACTGTTGCACTTGATTTATTAATTGTGAAAGTGCTCTTAATGTTTTTACTTCTCACGAAAAAAATGAAACCAAAAAAAAAGTGAAAAATTGAGTGGGTTGTGTTATATACAGTACATCTGAAAATATGTTTATGTCATGTACTGGTGTGGAAGGATCTTTTAGATTGTTCGTAATAAATCTTTGATTCACTTTCAGCTCTTGTGGCCAATAGTGGTGAAATACTCCAGCCGTTTCTACTGGGGTGTGATACAAAGAATTTGAAGATCGTTCAACTGTCTTTGACTTCCATTCAGCGCCTTATCACTCATGAAGCTGTCTCTGCGGTAAGTCTTCTCATCAATATTCATGAGGTATGTCAGGCCATGTGCATGATGTACATTAAATGCAGATAAACCTGAAAGAACTTTCCATCGTGGAATGTTCTTTGAGTGTGAACAGCATTCAAATGTTCTAGGGAGGAAGATGGTAACAATGGCCATAGAATAATGGAATGCGACAAAATTAATGTGGCTAAAGTGGTGAACAAACCATATATAAAGTGGTAGTGAGTTTAGTGATTCAATTTTATTTTGCTAGAACTTTGCAGATTGGCAAATGATGAAACAGTTTCTGTGTCAAAATTCTTTTAGTACATTGGTCGGTAGATGTTAAAGGATGTATGGATGTTACTGTCATGGGAAGTCAACTGTTTTTCTCATCCTGTCCCTGCCCTCCTCATCCTATCCCAACCTCTTTCCTTATTCCATCTGAATCTCTGACCTCACCCTGTCTCAACCGCCTTCCTTGTTCTATCCCAACCTTCTCCCTCATCCTGTCCCAAACTTTTCCCCCATGAGATCCCAGTATCTTATCTAGTGTTGAGCTGATGATGGTAATATCAGAACTTGCCACTAACTGATAAGTCAAACTTAATATTGAGCCGAAACCGGTAAACATGAAAAAAAAAAAAAATGTTCACTTTGGTGTCATGCGTACATTCACCTAACATTAGGCCGAGCCTACACAAGTACTGATGTTGCATATGCGTATGGTGTATCACAATCCTCAACAAAGTCATTCTTGTATATATTCAAACTTTGAAGAGAAAATCATCAAACCAGGATTTGGATACATTGTTATTTGAACTTTCCTTTAATAACACCAACTTCAAAGTAGTCAGCTGTTCATTTCCACTAACGATGAAATACGCAGTCATGAAGTCTGAGGTGTCACACCTTTTCATTCTACTGTCTAATGCTTCAGAAAAGTTTGAGTGTACTCTTGATGTGGTAAGTTTGATCAGTCCAGGTGATTTTTTGCTACAGTACATTCCTGTGAACAGTAGCCAGGGGGCCTCAGGTAAGTTGGTTTAATACCACCATGGCAAAGAGGACACCAGATGTGCATGTATGTATACAGTACATAGAGTGTACTGCAGTGTTTTCATCCAAATATACTCAAGTTTGTGCTTTTTTTATTCTGAGTGTCGGTCAGATTTGATGGGTCCACTTCCTGTGATCCAATGCTGAATTAGCTGAAGACTAATCCTACTGAGCTGAAAAAGCTGAAAACAGTGCCTGATATTTTTGGCCATTTCTGGACAAATGCAGGGTGGAATGTACAAGTGTCACCTAGTGTGGGCAAATCCGTGCTCATGTACCTATCATAGAAACCTTTTTGGTTTGCACTTCCTTTAAAATAAAGGCCATGCTTTCTTGAAACAAGTCCAGGAATTCAGGTTCTTCAATGCTATTTTAAAGAGGCTCGTTGAGTTGTTTCATGAAACTCACTAACTTGTCAAGTCACGCCTTTACATTCTTGTGACAAATAGTCAAACTAAGAGGATCCCCATGTGTCACATACAAAAGACCATCAGTGAGTGGGTTTTTTGGCTTTTGAAAATGCGTGACCAGACACTTGTCATGTTAGTACTAATTCATATGCACAGAGCCAGTTGTGTCAGGGTCAAACTCAAAATTCAAAACTTTTGACAGTTTTTTGGAACAACTGGACACGAAACTTGACTAATTACGCCATTTATATGCATCGCCATGTGTCTGCACCCTTCTGAGAAACCTCACAAACTTGTCGATATCAACTCAGTGAGCCCCTTTAAGGTTTCTGCCTCGTGTGGTTTGACAGTTCCTAAGTGTGTTTCTACTTATAAAGCTCATGATTGAACTGTTATTCCTGAGCTCTGTGGGGTGAGAAGTGACTGATAAATTTGACACTCCTTGAAGCCTGCAGGCCTGCCTGCCTGCCTTCATCCAGTTAGGTTTCTTGGGTGAAGGTGGCATATGTTCCCTAGGTATGAAATGATACAAATGTATAGTGTGTGTGTGTGTGCATGCATCTTGGAGCTTTATCTAAATCTATGCATTCTGTTAAATGAAAGCTCCATGTCAATCTGGATGGATTTGAAACTCATTGAACGGTGCTTTTCATTTTGAGTTTAATACTGGTACCATCGTGCATATAGGTTTCCAGTTTAACTGGAACTAGAAGAGCTATTTCCATTCAAAGGTAAAGAAATTTATAGAACTATAAAGATAGGCTTTCTAATGTATGTGTCAGGTGCTGACAGGTCTTGTTAAAGGAGTCGTCGCTGCGTCAGTGGTAACAGAGTGAAAACGAGTCTTAAGATCCCTTAGTAGCATGGTCTAGCCGAGCACATTTGATTTTAGAAATGTCTGAAGGAGAAGGAAATCCTGGCAGTATATTTATGAAAATGAAGCTGAAGTGTTTGATAGACATCTTCCCAAAGTTTAAATCAGAAATATTGTTTCCCTTTTCAAGACACACTTTTGAAATTCAGAGAAGGGGTGTGGCCATTTTTGTCTATGTTGAATGTAAACCCGCTTGAGTAAGTAGAAATGGATGTTACATATAACCACTGATAGGAGGAATCTTAATGTATTTTATCTTCTTTACTTATAACTTCCATAAATTCACATTGTAGACATACACTTACCTCTGGCTCATACTATTGCATTGTTAGACAAGCTTTAGCACACTCTCAGATAAGTTGTTCGCTCACTGCATTAGGGTGGCCTGGAGTCTGTTGGCCTTGTTTTTCGAGGGGGCACTCGTGCTCAGGATTGGTCATCACAATCTCATGATGGCAGCTTCCTGATTTATTTTTATGAACATTCAAATTGCAATATCTTGGAGAGCAGACAACATATTTGAACAAAACTTGGTAATGGTCTTCATCGTATGTTAGTATCTCATTTAACATTGTCAATAACCTTGACTTTCCTTCTCCTTCATAACAAGGGATGTATGTTACTAGGGGAGCAAAAAAATTAAGGCAGTGTTTCAGCGAATATACACATCACACTGGAGTTAAAATCTGAAGGAATGGTGGCAAATGGTTCAGTATCTCAGTTAGCAAAACCTGCTCTTTGTTTAAATAACTGTTGCTGCATCATCATTTCCTGTGTGAAGTGAGTTTTAAGATCCTTCAGTGAATGCATTCTAGTGGTACAGTGATCTAGCACATCCAATTTGGTAATATTTAACAAGGGTTTCATCAAAGGTTGCATTGAAGCAAGAGAGAAAAAATGGCAGTGACTTACGTATTTACCAAAATCAAATAAAAATGCAAAGGACGAGAGCTAAGTGGCTTATTAGAGTATAGTTAGTGTATTACTGGTCTTGTTCAACCTGCCGTTGCTGCACTACCAGTGTAAAATTGAGGCGAAAAACGTCCCACAGTGATAATCGTCACACCTGTGACAGTGATCTTAGCACATCTGATTTGGTAATGTTTAACCGCAGATCCAACTAACAGAGAGCCAAAAATGGTGGTATTCAAATGAAGTGAATACATCTCAAATAAATTAAAATGTGGAATTAGCAGAGCTAAATTGTTTGTGACAGTATTCAGCATTATTGGACTTGCTCAGATAGCTATTGCCAAAATGGTAGCAGTGTATCTATAAATGTTTAACAGGTAACATCGTATTCAAGCAGCAACATAGAAGTGGTGATCGAGTGGAATTTCCGTCATAGCGACCGATGGTCTCCTATTGTTGCCTTTAAAGTGGCACATTGAGTTGATATGGATCAGCTTGAGAGATTTTGAAGGACACAGCTACTTGGTAATAATTGCAAGTAGTGCAGTTAGTCTAGTTTCACATCCAAAAGTTACAAAAACTGTGACAGTTTTTGGAAGTTTAGATGCTGGCGTGTACTGGCTGTATTCATATGAATTATAATTATATTGACAGAAGTGTCTGGTTATGAATTTGCAAAAAACCAAATTGAATCATTAGTTGCTCGTTCATTTGTTTGGAAGATCATGATGGACTCTCTTATTTTGACCATTCGTCGTTTAGTTTGTGAAGGAAAGTCGACAGGTTTGAAAGTTCAATGAATTTCCTGACACAGCTCATTGTGCTCCTTTAACCTACATCTTTTGTTTACTTGTGTATCTACCAAGACTTAGGTTAATTCTCTCTGAACAATTGTGATTATTAAGACGTAAGTATCGAAAGATGTCTCGCATTGTCGAAACCGCCGTCAACGTCGTGGCGACTGTCACGTAACAGTTTTTAACTGTCTAAAGTCGTGCTGGGAGACCCGTAATGGTTACTCTGGAGACTAGTGCATACAGTCTATTGATTTTTTAAAAGACCAACGTACGGAGGTCATCTTTGCATGATAACATATAGCACTGATTCATACAGTATACATTTGTACAATATTTTTGTTCTTTTGAAGTATTACTGTGTGGTAACTCATCAAGTCAGCTTTACTTTTCATGGCATTATCAATTTTATTCGTTTTCTCCTTCTTCTTGTGTCCATCTGTTTTCGGTGTGTGAATCGTTCCATTTACTGTGTCAATTGGAAAGCATCCTTTCATGATGCAAACAAGTTAACTAAGTACTGTACATTTATATGCACCTGCAAGACATCTCTAAGTTTGTTGTGGTGGTTAGCTACAAAGCAAGGACCAAAGTATCAGCATTGTCCCAAAAGGCAAATGGTTCGGATTTGTTCTGTGTGCAGGGACGATTTAATACTTTTAAAAGATAGAACATTGTGGGCTAGCTGCAAAGATGGCACATACATATATAGAACATGTTCTGGGGGAAAAAAAACATTTGTGCAAGATTTGGTTACAGTTGACAATCATTCCCTGTCTTTTTCTTTAGTAAGGTCAGTGTCATTATTATTTCACAAAGAGTAGGTTTTACTCTCATATCTGATTGCTTTTCTTATTCAGGAGACATAATTTTCAATAGTGCCACATATGAAGTGCAGTTGAATTGCCCACCCTTAAATTTCCAGACATGTTACACAATGTGGCCCTTGAAATTGATCACTACATACAATAAAAGGTAATAATAATGTTGAAGGGTACAGTTTTTTTTTTTTGTACTTTTTGAAACACAAAATAAGCTAAGAGGCAACTGTTGCATTTACTCTTTTTTTAATGAAACCAATGAAAGACTTACTGTGACTTGCATTATGTTCATTATAAAATGGTTGAGTTATTGAACTTAAAAGGAGGTACTATGAACCGTGATGTAATGTATTGTAGCATGTATGCCACCGGGCAGATCAAATTAGTTTGTAGAGCATTTTTTTTATTGGGAACTGTATGTCATGCATGTGTGAATGCACTTTGAGGTATTCTTCAGTACAGTGTGTAAGATGAGAGGAACTTCATCTTTCTTGTAGAGAAAAAAAATACTAAAAACTTAAAAAGGGCAAAACATTTTGCAGATCTAGTTTATAAATATCATGATGTATCCATTCTATGTGTAATCTCCTTTTCTGTTTTTGGTACACCCCTCACAATCGACTTTGGATCAGTCTGCTGTTTCCTGGTAGTCAGTGATCCCATCTCCATCCCATTTCCTGGCCTATACTTTACAAAAGGTATCACAAAAGACCGATGGTTGCCTGCTTCCATTTGTGCAGATGTTAATAAACAATAACCTTGGCCTAGTTGGTACAACTTTTGTAAGGACTTTGTGACAAGCTGTATATTGTTGCTCATATTTTTGCTTTTGGATTTGGGTATTTATAAATACTGTACATTGCATTTAATGATAGGTACTGCGTACAATGCTGTAAATAAAACACAGGAAAGGTGATGGTGTGAGGCACGTACGTAATTTGACATCATCGTGCAGTAGAATTGCAGGTATCTGTCTGCGTGTCGGAAATGAAAGGAAGATCGGTCACTGAAAATGAAAAGTTAGGACGGAGACTTTCGAATCAGCAACATGCAATACTGCATAACCAGTGCTGTAGTCTTTTACTTTTGCTGGCTGATACAAGGCTCAATTGATAAGCTGAATTTTTGGTGCAAATTTATGTTCCTTGGCTGGAAGTAAAGCATACATTGTTACTGTCAGTTTAAGGTGATGTCCTTCAAACTGAGGAAACTTGAAATCAAGAAGGTTGATATCCCCTGAGCTAATTTGTTGAAAAATCTCTCTCTGTTTTTTCTTTTGTGAAGTTTCTTTACTGTCCGATTTAAAATAAAATTTCTCAAACTGAAGTGCATCTTGCCAAAGCTATTCATTTCGAGTATGATGGTTGAGAAAATTATTCCTTCATAAAATACCAGTTTTGGAACAACCTTGTTACTGTGTACAGTATCACCAAATGAAAGTAAAGCTTTGAAGGCAATCTGTCACAATAGAAACTTCATGGATATGCATATATACTTACACCTTCCTTACACTGTCACATTGTATAATGCAGCAATGCACACTTCTAAATAAAGTTCTTGCAATTTATGTCACGCCTCACTTACCTGTCTCCTTACAACAAATGCACTCCCATCTACTGAGCCAAGCATACTGATAACCTTTAACACAGCTACTGGCGCCATCCAGCCTGATACCAGACTAGCATCTTCCTCGCATGCTACCATCCTTAAGTGCTAAGAGTGCGGAGTATCAGTGAATTTTCCAAGTAGTATTTTCACCCTTTCTCTTGACATTCATATCACTGGAATAAGTGCTTTCCTAGTCAATTTGACATTCTCTGCTAAGTATACTTTTCTTGTCATTCGTGATTCGCTAGCCTGGTTACATGTTCTTCGTGCCCTCCTTGGCTTCAGAGCTCAGTTGTGTGAAACTGTTCTCAAGGTTATCTGTTGTGTACCCTCTACCACTCTTATTTTGTCAAGGTTTAGTTGTTTAAACATATGCTTCATTTGTGTTTTTTTACAGAATACTCTTTTTCTTATGTTGTGTCTGTATGCTCTAGATCGGCTTTATTTCGCTATGCACGCTCATCACAGCTCATGAGAGATTCACTGTTTTTTCGCTCCCACAGCAAACTTCATGGTCCACCCCCTTGTGTTCACTCAGCTGGAATATTTTGTAACTTTGCATGATTTTGTATAAAGATAAATTTAGTTCAAACAATTCCATACATCGAGAGTCACTGAAAAACAACCAATCGCATATATACTCACCCCTTTCTTACACTAAATGCATTGTTAAACTTAGTGCCATTCACCCCAGAATTAATCTCTGGCTTCGCAACCTTTGGTTAGGGATCTGCTCCACCAAACAATGTGGAACCCTTTTGTCTATCCTGTGAGAGTGTGCAATATTGCATACCATCCGAACATCTTGTTCAATATATGTGGCAGTTTGTAATTGGACTTCAGCAGAAAGAATCTGTGATAGAAATTGACTCATCTATATCTTATTGCAATAATTGCACTTGCTTCTATTGTGGTAGACATCTGCTATAAGCCTTCTTACCACCGCTACCCTAAACTGTCTGACTTAATCTGAACTGAGCTGTGTTGGAACTAAAGTATTCAGACAGCTATGTTAAGTACATAAAATGATTACTGTAGCTATCTAAACCCTTGTTTAAGGTGTATAACAATGGCTTTCAACATGCCAAGCAATTGCTTGAGTGGCGGGTTTAATTATGGTCAACATACCCAGCAAGTTGAGCAGTGAAGTGTTTCCCTACATCGTCGGCATTGCATCCATTTGCAAAATCATGAAAAATAAAACAAGAAAGTTACAGCTATCAATCTCACAGATTACATATAGGACATACTTTACAGGCAATAAATTTATGCTACCTCCTTTGTAGGAGGAGCAAACATTAAGCCATTTATTGAAGAAATAGACTAGAATTCGAGAAAATTTTTACACAGTATGAAAATATCTTGTGATGTGTTTAGTGAACAAAATTTAGGTCAAAAGGAAAATGTTGAAATTGAAAAGTGATTTTTGCATGTACTGTATTCCACAAGAAAAAAAAAAAGGTTTCTGTGATCACTTGTTCCTTTGTAAACAGATGGGCTCTGTGATATAGGATAGTTGTACTGTGCCCAGTGGTTTAGAATTCATGGAATGGAATTAACATAATCAAAAAATTTTTGAGGCCTTGAAAATTTTATGAGTGCTGAGTAATGACAGAGAGTAGTAAATTAGCCAAAGCAACTTGTAAGTCAGTCTACTGCTTCATAGCCAATGGTCCTGGATCAGATACAGGAGCCAATAAATTGTCTCTATGATGGGTCCTTCTTTAAGGTTAATTTCCTGGCTTTTGATTCTGGAGCGGTAAGTAGATTGTCAAAAGGCACAACAACGTCAGTTAAATGACCAAGGTGTATCCAAGAACGAAAAAGGTGCGATTTTGTGGACTCTTTTGTTACCTTCAAAAGCTATTCAATGCATAGCTGTTTCAATTTCAGTGTCAAGGTGGTGAAAAGGAAGTCAAAAAGAAGAAGACGGGATGTAATGCATAAGTAGATTTGATCTTCAACAAGTTAAATGATTAAATCTCAATTTTGCAGCTCTTCAGAGAAAAGTCTAAATGCAAAAGCTAAAATCTTCATTGCTTAAAGCAAAATATGGGAGCAAAATAACATTGTTACTCTGCAGATCTTGTCAATGCAGGAAACACTCTGTTAGTGATGAACTGTTCCATTCTAACCGACTTGGCATCTAGAAGTATACTACATCCTTTAGAAGTAAAACCAAGTTATATGAATTGTGGTGTTTTTGACATTGTATGATCGAAATTTGTGTCTTGCCAGTCTTCTGAGGATGTCATTCCTTTTGTCAGTTATGAGACTTTTCTCCTTGTCGCAAAGAATGAGGGTTTGTCAGAAACGAGATTAGAACCTAATTTTCAAATCCTGTGTCTGCATTAACAGCAGTTCTTTCATGGCTGTATGTCTCTGTCCATGGCGGTGAAACTGCGTGAAGCGTCAAATTTAAAAGAAAAATAAAAATAAAAAAGAAATGCGACTTCTAGTGGGAAGGGCATTATGAAGTGCTGTTTATGTGCAATAAATAATGCATTGATTCCATCTGCCACTCAAGGAACTTCTGAACATGTATACTCCACTGTCTACATGTGTAATGAACTGAAAAATGTCTGGCACTGATGTCTTTAAGAAAATACAAGGCTGGCTCTCTTAGGTACGGTCAGTGCAATAGCAGCGACACCGTTGAGCTCACATCTTTGAAGAAAAACAGCGGTCGTCAATCGCCGTGTTTCTTTCGGTGGTTTTGCACAGTGTGCTTTACGTTGATCGTTCTCATATTGAACAACCCAAGGATGACAAAGAAAATTTGGAAGATATCTTCTGTCACACCATTTAATACAATAATAAACAATGTTGGAACAATTGGTAATTAATACAATGCCGTGTGAATTGAATCGTGTTATGTTGCACACAGGAAAAAAAAATGATATATCTAGGATGGATTGTATTTCATGTAAGTGAATTTCCTGTCAAAGAAATATTTACAAGCAGACATAATTTGTCATTTCCTCTCCATTTCTCATTCCAACTTGCTTTGTGTGGATGAAACTAGCTTTCACACTAGTTAATAACCTCCCCAAAATATGCTTCGTCATCTCGATTGAGCGTAAACTTGGAATATAAAATTTCGGAAAGCCACATCTTTCAAGCAAGCATCAATTATGATTGGCACGTAAAACGTTGTGTGTTATTTTTATCAAGTTGGGAGTTTACTCAAAGTAATGTGAATGATTGACAACTTTATGGACTGTGTGCATTAATTAAAGTTTGTCTTCAGTTCAGCACAGTGTGCTGTTAAAAATCTAAGACTTAAGTTTGTTAATAGCAAAATTTTAATAGCAGAAAAGATCTGCTGTCCCATATATCTTCAAAGAATACTGTAGCCATTGAGATGGTTTTTGGTGACAAAAGAACTTGAAATGTGAGTGTGAAAAACAATTTAAAACAACTGCCTCGATGGTGAATGTATTGAAAGGTTGTACTCATTACGAGGATGGCATTTGCTATTTTTGATAATTTGAGAGAAATTACTCTAATGAGAAGATAAGAAGGCATTTCTTAGTACATTAGAAGCTTTTATACCATCCTCAAGTTCGCATACCTTGTTTTTGTTCATTCTTCATATTTGGCAGTCAAGTTTTTCTGCAGACAAACTTTGTCCCAGGTTTTTAAATGCAATGTGTAATTTTAATTTGTTAAGTCATAGTATGCAAGTCAGTTCTGTGTGATGTTGTCGATTGAATCTGTCACAGATTTATGAAACATGGAGACTCAAAATTTGTTGCTAGATAGAATCTACAGCTTTTATTTTGTTTGCTCCACAAGCAGGTATTTTGTCTTCCTCATACTGTTTCACATGCTGAAGGTTTGATAAGAAGTGTCTATTTCCGAGACTTCAGAGAACTACGAGTGTCATTTTCAGAAGTGTATCTGGGTTCCGCTCTCGGAACTTAACCAACCGCGGTGACCTGTATTTGTTGTTTGCTTTTAGTAAATTGCAAAGCCAGAATGCAGTGCTTTGTGCTTTGGAACAGTAATGAAGAAGGAAATAGAAAGGAAGGTTTGGATCAAAAGTTACAGGACTGCACTGGAAAGGATTGGTGATTTAGTGAGGGGGTCAGAGGGTTATTAAGAGGTTTGTAGAAACTATACAGGAAAGGACAGATGCAGGGGGGGGGGGTTCAGGATGGCAATGGTAGGGCGGAAGTTTCTGTACAGGGAAGGATGGGTGAAGAAGGGATTCAAGAGTCATGAATGGGTTAGGGAATGGATGAGGGATTTGTCAACTGCAGAGGAAAGCATGGGTAACATAGAGAATGTTCAGAGTTATAGATGGTGGAAGTAACTATATGTAGGAAAAGAGGAGAGAAGGGAGGGTTAAAGGGTTATGGACTACAAGTTATATTAACTGGATGGGTGAGGTAGCTTTTGGTCAGGGGATAAAAGAACAAGTGGCATAAATGCACAGGGAAGGACGGGTCAGATCAGGAGGGGCCAGCAGTGTATGAATGGATGGAAGTAACTGTATAAGAAAAGATGTGTGAGAAAGGAGTCAGGGGGTTGTGGATGGGTGTGCTAGAAAGGGCAGGTTGAGGAAGGTGGAATTCAGGGGGCTATGGCTGATTAGAACTAGGTTTACACAAAAGGAAAGGTAGGTGAGGGGTGTGGAGGTTTAAGGTTGTCAGACATCTAAAAATATGAAATAGATAGATGAAAGATTGCTCGTCTTGAATATATGTAGCAATATTTCTTCCTTAAAATCTAGAATGTATCTGAGTTTTATACTTACATTTGAAAGTCCTGTAGCAAACAACCCTAGAATGGTACTACTGTGTGCATTATCTTTTCTCCCTGTTGATGATCCGAAATTCCCAATCTCTTTTAATTTTTTTGAAACATGATATTTCATCTCTGTATCAGTGTCTTACAATATCAGCTAAACAGTGTGATTCATATGCAGTGATTATTCTGTAAGTGACTATTGAATTCATAAAGTGTGGTTGAATACCTTAAGGATGCTATTCTCCTTTCAAGATAAATAAACTTTAAATCTGTCCAGTTTTAGTGGGATTGATATGAAATTTTGTGGCACTTCCAGGTGGTAGTTTGAGGAGGAGCCGATAGTCCATTTTGGGTAAGCGTGGCTATAGAGGTAGGTCTCAAGGTCACCAGTGGTTCCTAGCACAGTAGAGTGAGTTGAGACACAGTTGTGAGGAGACAGGTAAGTTTGTCATTAGTGAATCTTCAAATCAGGTGAGTGTTGGGGTATTTAGTGTGGTTGATCGGAGAGTGAGTAAGCTTACAATGCCCTTGTGTCTTTATGTCGAGCCCTTGCGGCATTGTTTGCAAGAAAAGGATGGTTTGCTTGTGACCCATCCACAGTGATTATCAGAAAGACTAAAACAGTTCCAAGTTGGATCCAGTGAAATTGTTCATTCTCACATAAAGTTTCAACTTTGTACCAGTTTAATACTACGCAAAGTGTCCTATGTCTCATGACCTGAGTGCCTTTGATTTTGCAGGTGAATGGATGAAAACAGAGGCATTGCTGGGTTGTGTTGACACTGCAGCGTTGGTTCTTCAGTCAGTGACAAGTGCTACTGTATGAATTTGACATCTCAGAGTACTTTTATTTCTCCCATAGAACGCTGCCTGTAATGTCATCAACATGCTATGGAACCTCATGGAAAGTGGAATTGAAGATCTGAAAGTGCTGCAAACAGCGGTGGTCGTTTTGACGACAAACACGGTGGTCAGAGGCCCCATGCTATCGAAGGTAAACAGAGAGTGTTCTTTCCGGAGTCTCCGTTTCTCTTTCTTCGCCCCGTAGGTCACACAGATCCGTGTATTAATGTACATTTGAGATGACAGGGGCTCTCAGGAGAGACCACTGTACTTACTCTCACATTTATACTCGAAAGGCATTGCACAAAAAGTTACGGAAAGTAAGTTCAGGAATATTGGAAAATCCCTTAGGAGTTCATAATATCAGCAGGAAAAGAATATATGGATATTTATGTTTTTAAGAGCAATAGGTATGGTCAGACTGTGCTTATGTTGCTTCAGTACTTGCACCTACACATCTTTTTTTTTCCTCACCATACTGTTCTATTCAGTAATTGCATACTATAGTGTTTTCTTTTGTTATTCAATGCCTCATTACCAGGGTTGTACTGTAGTTAGACAAATTTTAATTAGACTCAGAGCAAGGGAACCAACCCATTCAGGTGGGGTCCAGAAGCTCACACTAACGTTCCTGGTGGGGTCCAGGAGCAATGCCCTTGTGGGGATCCGGGGAGCAGCCCTTTGCAGTCGCCCTTTCTCTTATAAGCGCTGTTATAGGAACGTATTTGCAAATCCTTCAAATGTTGACTCAAAGGCCCTTCTCCTGTCACATTTACTACATTTTCTGAACTAAATGAGGCGTAAACTGATTGAAAACGCTGGGCAGGAATTACTAGTCTCGGGTGGGGCCACCTGGTGCAGCCCACCATTGCTACAGTCCTGCTCATCACAAATTCTGTTTGTAATGTAACAATGTATGGCAGATTCTTAATATGTGACAAAAATTACAATCTTTTTAAAGATGCAAAAAAAAAAGGACTTGAAGTGATCTTTCCTCCTGCATCGTACATGATTGCTTATATGTACTTGTTTCCTGGATAAGTTAAGTGACAAATTAAATACCAGCACGATGGTGGCCTAAGTCGTCTTTAAGTAGGATGTTGTATGGTACACAAGGTCTATTGAAATGTTTAGCCTCATCTTAGAAAAAAAAGAAAAAGACGGGGGAGAAGTTTTGTCAATGCAGTGATCGCGACCTGCAGCTATTATCATCATGTCTCTGCTTCTCGCTTTGCAGGCGATCGTGATCTGCTTCAGGCTGCACTTCTCGAAGGACAACACGACCAGTAACACGGCGTCAGCGGTGGTCCAGCAGGTGGTGACGATGGTGTTCGAGAGGGTCATGGCAGAGGATGAGGCTAATGCAGGTATTAAAGTGTACCTTAAAAAATCAGAAATCTCAAAATGATATCTCACAAAGCTTTAGAAAAGAAACTGAATTTTAAATGAACCAACTCCTCTCTTCATATGAAATTCTCTGGGCTGAGACATATAAAATTTAAAAGAGTTATTATGTTAATATTTTTTAAATTCAAAAGCAAACAGGAGAAGGTAATCTGAGTTGTACAGAAGAGGCACTGCAAATGATTGCAAAATCGAATATCTCGAATCAAGTGAACATCTTTCGACATTTGTTTATCTCAGCAATGAAACAAGTTATGAAGATAGGAGGGTTTGCAACCTTTAAAGTGATGCCATGAGTTTGAAGAAACTGCAGACATGCCATGAATGGTCCATTGCAGAAATGCACACTTCTTTATACCCAGTGTATGGGCCTTTGGTGGCGTTCTTGAACCGCAGACAGGAAATGAGAACGATCAATCAGATTACTGGAAGAATAGACATCACATCCATGACTGTGCAATTTGTGCCAAAATCTGGACGGGGAATTTCTTGATATGAACACAGAAAAGTCATGTCCAACTTTCTTGCCATTCATTCGAGTGAGCCAAGTTTGTAATTAACTGTTTAGGTTCAAACTGTCAATCCCATCCAAAGTCTTTGAATTTTAGCAGAAATTTCGACCAAACATCGGGAAATCTAAAATGTGCTGCAGTAGCGATTTACCTCCTCACTTACCTGTTTCAACACAACAAATGCACTACCATCTACCGTGCCAAGAGTACTGGTAACCTTTAACACCGTCCTCAGCACCATCCAGCTTAATACTGGACGAGCGCCTCCTTTCCACTCTGCTATCCCAATGTGCGTACAGTGTCAAGGTTGCAATATTTTTCTATCGAGATTTATCATGATTCCCTTCCTTGGCAGTGGCAGTCTTCACACTTGAAGGTGTAGTGATTTCATACGTATCTCAAATCCTCTACTCCCCACCAAGGACTGGCAATAACATTTCTCTATTCTACTGTGAGAAAAAAATTAAAAATAATAAGGGAAAAATCAAGAAGTAGACACTAAAATTCATTAAAGCTGTCAGTATTCCACAGAAATAGTATTTAGGCAGTCCAATTTGTTCGTTTCTGGAAAAGACCCTGCGAAGATCCTGGCAAGTCTTTCACAACCATCTCGTGGCAGGGTACAGTTTAATGTTCACTGTAGCAAAATAGCCACAAGCAGACATGCAAATTCTTGTTGATCGGGGAGTAGCAGACCCAAGTGACAAAATTTGTAGAGATCGGTCAGCAGTATTCAAAAGGCAAGTTGCATCAGAGAACATCAAATTGATACAAAGCTGCCCCCCAAAAAAGCAAGCAAACACATGCTTGTTTTTCACTTGAGGATAGCTGATACAGGTGAAAGACAGATTGACCTGTGGAAGTTTGCGTGGACCACTCACCTGGAAGTGGGGGTCTCCACGGGTAATTTACAACTGGAACATATGGTATTCCTATACGTTAGTAGGAAAATGCATTAGTGTGTAAGAGAAAATTAACTAAAGTGTTAATTTGGAAGCGTCTAAACCAGCTAGTTATTGGATCATTTCTGTGGAAATTCCCAACAGATGGCAAAAGTGAAGACATATTTTGTGTTGGTATTTGTTAGTGCAAACAGAATAGAAACTCTTATTGTTTTGTGGATTTGCCAAAGTTAAAAAAAAACACTGAAATTGAAAGAAACCAGTTTTTATCAGTCTGTTGTTATTTCATTAATAGTTGACATTCATTCACATACATGATAGTAAGTGGGACCATTCTAACAGTCTGAAAATTACTGTATTGTATGTGTACACACCTTCAACAACGGTAATCGAGCTGTAGGCATTGACATTCCGGCTGATTTACGACTATAACATGTAATTAAACTTTGCCTTCGTATAAACATCAAGTTTGGGGAGCTGCTTTCCAGTTCAGTGATTATTCCACTCTGCTGGATGTTATATTACTTTCTCCTTTCTTTTTTTGTTGATATTGTCATTGAGCAGTTTCGCTTAGATCTTTACGTAAACTATGAAACAATTTTACCCAGGGTAAGTTTTGTCCTGCTGTTGAACTGTAGAATACAAAGCTTTTCTAATCGTTGTCATGTAACATGACTAGGTAGTATGTTTATGTGTCATTTTATGGCACATACTTGCTCCTCAAATTGCTTAATCTTGCTTTTAGGCTTATTCCACACTTGCCCGTGTATACGTATTTGGCTTAATGACGTCAGTAAATTAAGATAAGAACTGACGCAACAAAAATAATTTTCTCTGTATCCCTTGAGATGATCCATTTCTGCTTGAAAGTCAAAATTTTTCCTCTTTTGGCAACAAAAATTGACAAAATCTGTCCTTGTCCCACTTAACAGTAGAATCAGGTAATTACTGTAGAACAGAAGAAACAGATATTAATTGTTAAAGATTGTCATTGATACGAAAATGTACATTCCCAGCTGCTTGAGGGGCTCCCTCTCGTCGGTGCCTGTCACGGTGACGACGTCTTTCGAAGTGTTTTTTGCTCTCGTCTTCTGTTTTATGATGTTTATTTCCTTCCAAAAGTATCCTTTTTTTATGCATAACTATGAAGAGATTAATGGATAACATGGTGATTTGATAATTTACCACAGAATCAAAACTGACAAAACAAATTGACTTGTTTTTAGTTGCTATGGTGATGCAATTTGTCTTGAAAACATGTCACTGCTTTCATAGACATTTTGGGGACTCTTTCTGAAACATGCCCTGAAGGGGACTGTAGCATAATTCAGCGCTTTATGGTAACTTTTGTCGATGATATTATGAATGTTGTCAAATATTAGTACCTGGTATTCTAAAAAATGAGATATGAAAAGGTGAGTCCCAGTCCCTACAGGATTCAATTTACGTAGACTGAAGAACAAACAATCATTTAAATTTAATCACATGTCTTCCGATAGCAATGTGTAGAGTGAACCACCTTTTGTTTAAATTTTAAGACATCAGTGATGGACGGCTTGTTTTTAAACTTAAAAACTCCCTTAGACATCACAGCACAACCGTTACACCTTATGCTACTGTTGCAAAGACCCATGGGTATTAACAGGTCTGGCAGAACCCTTGTCCTGGACTGAAGCACCATCAGTTAAACATTGAACGACCTGTTTCTTCTTGCAACACCTGCCCATGCCCTTTACACCAGCTCTCTGGAGAGATCAAACACAGTACAAATTACAAGGTGGGCTGAAACAGGACATCTTTATTCAACAAGACCTTTTACCATTTTGATCATTCAGTGGCATTATAGTGTACTTTTGTTGCTCTCAAGAATTTGAAAAATTCTCAAACAGGATGCTGTCTCCTAATTTTGCGTGTGTGTGTACTGGGTCTCGGATGATATTCTCAAGGAACCAATTTCAAATTAATTTAAAGCTCTCAACAGATTTTCTCAAGGAACCAATTTCAAAATAGCGAAGTATGAGTTAGTCCATCTCTGGTCACTAATTTTGTAATGCATATAATGGTGCTCCCTTTGTTGTCACAACTGTCTTTGAAATAAAAAATTTTGACCAAAAAGGCAATAAACATTTTTGTTTCCAAAAGGAGAGACATTGGCCTTCAATTAAAGATCCATGAAGCGTAAATTCGTACATATTTGTCACAATGTCATGTTGCAAAAATGGATGCTTCACCAGGCCTGGGATTGTCGTCCCGTTTATTTCAAACCAGTACCAGGGAACTTCAAGTCTTTATTTGAGTTCATACCGTACATCTTCCATCCCGTCAAATAAATAGCACTGAGGTCTGATTACCCTCACTGCAGTCATCTCCGTGCCCTTTCACTGGGAGAGGCTACGGCTTTCCACGGCTGGAATTGAAGCACGCTGACATTAAAGATTGATGCAGGTAGTGATGTCAGTTGATTCCCAGGGATCAAACTTGAGGAATCTTCCTCCGATGTCGACGTTGGTGGGGAACAGCTTGCATAATTAATACTGTTTTCACACGGTAAACTTTTTGCAGCTTTCAGAGACGTTCTTGACAAGCTATAACCAGTTTGCAATGAGCGTCTTTCCATAGACCGTCAGAGTGGTGATTGGATAGTTGTTTGCTGTAAATGATGATCGGGGGAGGGTAGTTGGTACCTGAAAGTGATGGTCGTGTAATTGCTCAGAGAAAAAGCTTCAGAATGCTGGAATAGTCGCTTGGTTTAAAGTAGACAATGAGCAGGTACACTGTTGGTCATTATGTTAAAATGTTAGTCTTTCTTCAAAAAGGGACCATGTTTAAACTGTCTCATTTTGTGCATATTAATAAAAAAAGTACCCTGTTTTGATCACAATCTCAACATGATGTTTTGTTTTGCCTCAGGTATGGTCATTGGGTAATGTTTTCATGTCCTCAGGTAGTATGGCAACTGAATAGGTACTTTTTTTGTAGTCCTCACTTGCCTGTCTATTTAGTAGCTTCTGTATTTTTGTCCATGCACTTGCTCTTGTGAAGTTTGAGCAAGGGTCATTTGTTGCATCTCACTCAGGATCGTCGCTTGCCCAATTTCAGTGCCAGCTAATTGTTTGAACTGGCCAAAGTGCCTCTCTCTCTACCTTCCGTGGAATATCCCCCAGTAGTACCAGTTGGAGGCCAACAATGTTATACCCTCTCCCAGTCAGTAAGAGCTAGCACCAGTTAGGCCTACCTGGTGCAGACTGGCGTAATGACTTCTCCCTCATTGCTCTATGACTACAACTAGGTCAACTTTTCTTTGATGACTTGCACCTATCCAGCCTAGTTCTGATTCCATCTGTGGCTTGACGAGCACAGAAGCCAGGACCAACTCCATTTGTTACATCAAAACTTCTGTACCAACTTTAACCAAGGATGTTGGAATGATGTTATGCTGTGTGTGCTTTGTTTTTTTTTCAAATATGTTTTTTTTTAAATAATCCCTTCTCTTATGACCACAGATGGATCAGAGTCAAATCACTCGGAACCAATGAAGGATTATGGGAAGGGTATTAAGGAAGCTCCAAAATCGCTCAGACCGTGTGCAGCTGATGCGTACCTCTTATTTCAGGTTTGAGCTGTTTTGCTTTTCTTTCGGTTACATAGAACAGATTGTTTAGTCAACACATGCATTATTTGTAAAGTTTTAAAATGCTGAGTTTTTAGCTTCAGTGGATGGGATCTCTGTATCATTCTAGCTGTCATTGCTGCCATACAACCATGTGACTATTAAATGTGAACTATTTACATTGCATCATGGGAATGACTATAGCCTTGTTGCACCAAGAGTGTAGGAGAGCCTTCAGTTATGCCGCAAGGAAGCAGACAATGACGCATTTTTATGTTTTAGACGTCCATTGTGAGATTAAAAATTCAGTATTTAAGAAATATGTACAAAGAAAATTCCACCTAGGAAATTAGTCACTTGAAACCTCATGTACATGTATGCCTCTGAGATCGGGTAAGTCGTCCCTTTGGTGCAGTTCACCTCCCATAATGCACTGTAGGTCTCCAAAATTGGTTAAAGAGAAAGTGCATTGAGCAGACAAAGCAGGAGAGAGCCCTCTAAAATGAAGTATGCACATATGATGCACAATATATTGCCAGTTTTATTAACGTGGTGTTTTTGCCTAGATGTGAAAATTTTGAGCGGAGACAGGTGAGTTTTCCACTCATAACTTGACTTAACTCATCTCTTGACTACATTTAATTCCAATCCTATACCTCCCGGCAGCCTGCTTATTTTGGCTGGTACCCCTTAGACAAAGAGCCCTCGTTCAAACAAGGGTTAGTGATGGCCTGCTTTTGACACATTTTTTCTACTCATCATTCGTATTCAAATAAACCTCTGTCTGTATGTTAAATATCTTTATCTACATGCAAATTTCATGACACAAACCTTGAATACCTCACATTTTTAGTTACCTTAATATGCCACTGTTTATATGCAGCCACTTACATCAGGAGCAATGTCGTGTATGCAGAGGGTGCCAGTGTATGATGCTCAATAGACTTATATCTTCCTTGACACTGTCTCCTCAGGATCAAACAAACAGTGAACCTATGGGCAGAGTGCCACCCTTAAAGTTTTTTATTTCTATCCTGTTGACTTGAAATCAACCTTTATTCCAATTTTAGAACAGGATTATAGAAGCAGAATTTCACAATAGCAATTGTCCGATTCATCTTCAACCCCTGTGGTCTTCTGACGGTCATTTTGCTGAAGTATCCAAATCTTTGATTACATCAGTATATATCCGTCACATGGCAGGTTGAACCCATCTTACAGATCGTCCTATTTTCATAAGCACGGAAGCAAAAAAAAAGCAAAAAAAAAACCAAAAAAAAGTGCTGAAGAGTCTGCCAAAAAGCATTTGAGCGATATGAAAAGCAGTGTGTGTAAGACATGATTTACGGATGGTTGTCCACTAATTGTGGAATTGTAGATCAGCCATAACTCAAGATCTCCATGAATATCTACATTGTCTCATTAACTTACAAAAATACTTTGAGGCTCTTCTGTCAGTGCATCGTCAGAGAAGCAGATAATGGTTCTCTTTCACGATGCTTTTTCTGTCTTTACTTGCCTCGTCGGTAGGCTGAGACGAGTTTCATTGCAGTCTGTGACTTTGCAAGTTATTCAATGTCTCTCAAGAAATAATTATGCCATCCCCAGTTCCGTTGCCATGGCAATGTGCACGTAGTCAGGCGTAGTGTAATGCAAATTTTCGAAACAGCAGTGGGATATGGGAAGCTCTCATGAATTGCAGAGAATTATTTAACTCGGTCTTTACAAGTCTTTTTTTACAAAAGATTTGACATGTGGAATCTTTGGTGAAACTTTCCACTGAGACAGAGTTTGCTAACATTCTCCTCCAGTCACAGAGATACAGATACTAGAGATCAGTTGGTATTCATGTGATGCGATGTACGTTTATGCCTGCTCAGCAAAAAAATCCCCACATTTGACTTTTTTTGTGCTTATCACATCACCCTGTACCATGCAGACAAAAATAAGGAAAAGATTCTCTGGGTTTTGCACCTCATCAAATTTAAGTGAACCTAGATTCAATTGTCAGAGCCCATCTTTTGTTCGTTGTGATTTCCTTTCTGTGTTATAATTGTTTGGTTTCTCTTTTTCAGGATCTCTGCAGCCTTGTCAATGGTGACCAGCCCTACTGGCTGAAGGGGATGACCGGAATGTCCCGGACGTTTGGCATTGAACTGATAGAGGCCATTCTCAACACCTTCCCTCCTATTTTTCTAAGAGTAAGATCTTTTTTACAGAAGCTTTTTATCCATTTTTCTTAGTCACTTTTTCAAGGTTTTCGTAGCATCCTCTTTGGAGCCCTATATTTGCCGTAGCAAAGAAAACAAATTCATGCATACCCCTAATCTCAAGTCAGATACTATATAAATTAGACTACAGTTTGTGTTCTTCAACTGTTCCAACCAGTTCTACATATCTGCCTTGTTACATTAAATGAGAGCCTAGCTTCTTATTGTGGATTTGCAACAGAGAAATAACATCAGTGAACCAGGGTTTAGATTTGACGTAATATTACCATAAAATATCACTCTGTGAGATGAAGTAGTTGCAAAATGGTTAAATATGCAGAGATGAAAAATATCATGTATTCTGTGCACATCTCTTTAGAATTGGACAGAACGGGTGAAAGGTGAAAGGCGTTAGAATGGCTTGTAGTCTCTAGAATGTAAATTGTTACCACCCCGTGGGATTTTTGTGAAAGCAATGCTACCTCGTGAAACACTCTACTGAGGAGACTTTGGGACACTTAACACTATCAGAGGCTATTGCTAATTGCCCTCGTTGGCCCTGATACCGTTGAGTGTGATATCGCACATTTAATTCCCCATTGAGCTGAACATCCATAGAGCACTTTGAAAATTACTACAGGTACTGTGATGAGTTGCTGCCCAGTGGTCACTGAGAGACTGATATGACATGTACAGTCCTCTCCTGGGCAAAAAAAATGAAATGAATAACAAACAAATAATCGTATGTTCACATCAATAATAGGAGAATAACAGCAGGATATAAGATACGCACATTGTGTGATTGCTATCAGTGACAACTTGAACACACAGCTATGGTTGTTTGATGGTCTACAAGAGGTGAGTTTGTTGGACTATGGGGAATTTTTTTGCCGGGTGTGTTAGTGGAGATGACCTGCCCCTGCGAAAATTGTGTTGTTTCATTCTGGCAGCCCACATAGTTTGTGTTTGGTTTACCTGTTCATAAGTTCGCTAGTGTGACTCGGCATCTGATGTCAGTTGTGTGCAACTTATATTGTAAAACAGTGCAAACAGAACGTACTATGTGTATGGCTATTTAGTGAATACATAGGTAAGGTGAGCCTTGCAGTAAGTCATTTGTTATGCACTGTGTTTGTACCTTAATGTATGGTTATTTGAAAGTTATTCTAAATAGTAGTTTGCCCCTCTCCTGGGCTAATGATACTGAGATGAGCATCACAGAGCAACGTTAATTTCTCCATACTCTAACTAATTAGGTGGCACACAACATGGAGACTTTAGAGGCAATACCAAGTTCATGGCACTCCTTTGAGTGAACTATCATGACCTGACCATAGGGGATATCGTTTTAAATTAATTGATGTTTTACACCGTAAAGAGTTGACACCTGACAGGGGCACTACAAATGGCATAAAGAGTTGACACCTGACATGGGCACTGCCAATGGCATACCTGATACGTGTGTAAAACTACACTTAAATAAGCATGGTAAGCTTGTGCGTTGTATATATGCTGTTAATTGCTATAAATAACTTTTTGTATTTAACCACCAGCAAGGCACCATGAGAGTGATATTACGTGTGTAATACACTCATAAGGTAAACATGGTGCTTAGCATTACAGGTTGTGTCCAGTGATCTCAGTCATCTTGTGAAGAAAAACAGCACATCATGTCTCTTCAAATGCACCACCCAGCTCTGTAGAGCTTCAAAGGACATCTGGCCTTGACTCCCATTTTCGTTCCTCTCTTCTCGACAGCATAATGAATTTAGCTTCCAGTTGAAGGAGAGAGTGTGTCCTCTGCTCATCAAACTCTTCTCACCCAGCCTCAAGCACCGACAAGGCTTGAGCATGCCAGTCAGCAATCTTAGCCCTGAGAAACCCTCCTTCCCCCTCAGCCTGAGACTGCTGCGAGTGGTGTCTGTCCTCATCAACAAGTATTATGCCCTCTTGGTGAGTCATAGAACAACAATCCACGACAAAGCAACCTACACTCCATGACAATGAGATGGAACAAACTGATGTATTTGGTGTCGTTTCTCCTTGTTGTATTAATGGAGTAATGCAAAAGTGACAATGTGGCTTCGTCCACATTTTTGTGTTGCTTTGCACTGTAAAATAACTGCCTGTACTTTCAAGTCAATTTTTCAAGTGTTCAAAAAGTGCAAGTTTGTTGCAGCTTTTGTTTATTTGAGATGTTTGTTAACACAAAGCTCTTTTTTCTCCCGGAATTGTTGTTTAAATATCTGTATTGATCCTATATTTTATTTATAAAATATAGGATCAATATGGCATATAGATTTATGCTGATTTTATAAGTACTTTTCAACTTTGTAGCTATAGTCATCAGCCATGTCATGTGTCACAAACGGAGAATATTCAATAATGACCATACCAGCCATTTTCCCATAAAAGTAACATCCACTTTGTCCACAAAGGTATTGAAATAGCAATGCATTTTATGATAAATAACATTTGAGACAGCCTCATGAATAATTCATGATCACGGCATGATGACGTAAAAGTCGCATGATAGTTTTGTTGTCCCTTGTTTCTGTACGACTCAGAGACTGTAGTCTCTGTTGGCCTATTAATAAATTGTGACGGTTTCAAACGATCTGCATCTATACAAGAAGACTCTGAGCACATTGAAAGTTGTGGACACGTAGTTTCGTATTATTATGGACTTTACGAGCATATTTTGAATGTTGCCTGACATATTCTTATAAGCTGACTAACACAAAGAGACAAATACAGATACTGACAAAGTCTACTACGTCGCAGTGAGCAGTACTTTTGTCAGAGCTTAATAAATGTATTCAAAGCTTTCACTGCGACAGCTGTCACTTTCTCCTGAATGTTTCAACAATGGAAATCTCTCGCAGAGAAAGTTTAATACTACAAGCAATTTTTGGCTTTACAAACTGTCACATTTTCATCAGGAAATCAAAGTTTACAGCTTACAACCAGAATATTAGTGATGCAGCGTGATTGTCAAATTGGTATACAAAATCATTTAGCACAGCAGGCTCTTAGACCCAACACAATGATGGCTGTCTTCACTCACCACCATCCAAGATTTAGCCACTACATTTTTCTTCTCAAAACAATCACCACATCTTTTTTAAAACAACCACCACCACACTCTGTCCAACTGCAACGCTGGTCCTTTTAACCATTGTGCGTCGTTTATCTGAATATAGTGGGGTGATATTAGATTCTCTGGCTTTGTCCTGCTCGGAAAATTTGTCTCAAAAGTCTGCTTTCTTCAATGCTGCTCCAAGCGCGGTTACTGCTGTGACGACGCTTTCAACAGTTTCGATACATTAACAGAGTATCTACAGGTATAATTGCTGCTACATGTTCTTCTCTTCAGGTAACAGAATGTGAAATTTTTCTGTCCCTACTGGTCAAATTCACGGAGGGAGACAAGCCACATTGGCAAAGAGTTCAGGCCTTGGAGGTGCTGATGAAACTCTGCAATCAACCAAAGCTACTAAGGTGAGCTTAACCAGAGTCCAAATGGAAAAAGTCAACGTGTGTAATGTCCAGTGTTTCGTTGCTTGTTGTCGCTATGGGACATAACAAGACAGTCAACACAGCTTCACAAATCTTACCAACTGAAAGATCTGTTGATATAATTTCAGAGGGGGGGGAGGTTGTACTAATTCCATTTGCGAGAGGAAACAGAATGCTTCATTTTCAAAGAGGTAAAATATAAAAATTCTTCCTCAGTTAGTATGGACGCTTCTACCATACTGTAATCTAAACCCTGCATATTCACAGTGGTTGGTGCCACTTAGCTGTTTGTCTCGTCTATAGGTGGTCTGTGCTCCCCATCCACCTGTCTTGACACTTCCTCTGGTAACCCAAGGACCATCACAGCCGCCTTTAAAGATGAAATTGCAGTAAAGATCGTTGCTTTTTCAGGAGGTTGGTGAGCTGTAGAACAAAAATTTCGCCTCATCTTATCCATTATCCTCCCACAGATGTTTTTGCGCCTCTTACGACATGAAACCACACTCCACCAAAATCTTTGGCAATATCATCAATGCGCTCGGTGCCTTCATCCAGTCTCTCTTTGTCAACTCTGCTGGAGACAAGCAGTCTGGTCCGGTGGGTAAGTGGTTGACCAGCAATCTCTGCTGCAGGCCGTAGGCAGACCAGAAGCCTTTAAGATAAATGTGCGATTGATGTTTAAACTTTGCAAAAGTAGGATTTGCATTGCCAGCATGGGCTATTTTAGTTTAGCTGGTAATGTCTCTATGTTTGTTTATATTTTGGTGAGAAATACAATCATTGTCATTGTAATGCATTAGGAATGTGCATTTTAAGAATTTGAAATGTGGACCTTTCAAGAACTGACATTGTTTTATAATTTCATGGCATTTTGCATCGTGTATCGTAACCAAAAATTGCCGTAACTGTCATTTCAATTTAATTTGTACTTATTTTTTTTCAGCTGCAATTGTATTTCCAGAGTGAAATGTCGGCTTGTGAGTTGTGTCATGATCTTAGTGCTTAAGTCATCAGTGTTTGTCTGAAGAATTGATTGTTCCCTTAAATAGTTACATGGTGGTAAAGCACACCATAGTGTGACTTTGTGCTGTATCTGAACACACTTCTCAACTTTCAGAGTGTTGGTAATGGATGTTGCTTTGTTATTGAGGGATTGTACTTGGTTGTGTGTTGGAGTGCCCATGTGTTTATTGTCTGTTGATCTGTTTTTTTTTTTTTTTTATTCCTCTTAGGGGAGAAGATGTCCAAGGATTCCTCAGGTAGCCCCACAATTGGAAACAGTACAGGGTCCCTCACGGTGGCTGCTGCCGTCTCCAACTCTGCATTCTTCTATAAGGGCACTTGGATACCACTGGTACCCGTATCAGCCGCAAACCCATCAAAGACAGCATTGTAAGTCGTGCTTCCATAAATTCCACATCTCACTCACCTTTGTGCGTGTAATGCATGATATATTTCTATCCTTCTTTTTTTTGGAGTCGGGGGAGGGGGAGGTAGGAGGCAAAGCATGGTGACGGAAATCATTTTTGCACACAGAGATAGGAATAGTCACCTTCAACATCCGAGCTGGAAGTAACTGGAACATGCAAGGTCTGTAGTGAATAAGTCGACGGCATTTGATCATCTTTATATTTCGCTATTATCAGCTGTGTTTAACAAAAGGCTAATTGACATACTGGAGTACCATACAGTCAGACACAAAATTCAATTATGTGACTTTTTCCAGGTTATTTTGCTATCAAAATGACTAACTTTTGGAGGTGGAAGGAAAAAGGAATACATGGTTGAGGATGTTGTAGTGTTCATTTAATCGTACATTTCTCTAAATGGCAGCCTGTGGTGAGTAAGTCCTTCCGATGAAAGATTCGAGTTCACATCTTCTGTGATGCCTTTTGTTAAATTTCATTTGTCACTTTTCAGCACAGTCTGTTGTGCATTTCGATGTCACAGAATTATGTTGCCTGTTCCAAACATTCGTAAACAGGCAGGATTGTTTGAATTCCAACATTGTTAGAAGCTGGGTGAAAGTCTCAAGTGTTATCCTTACCTTTTGTCACTCTTCAAATTTTTACAGTCCTTTCTGTAAAGTTCAAGTTGCTGAAAACTGTCAGTGGATGGGCCAGTTGCTTATTACCTGCTTCTTTAAGCTTCTCTACTTTAATTTCAACTCAAACCACCATCAGTGATATTCTTACACTGTGCCACCTCTTGTCAGAGTAAAGATAAGAAAGGGGTGAGAAGGGGGGGGGGGGTGGGGAGGCTATGTGGGAGAGGGAGATAACACAGAAGTGGTATAGTTTTGGTGCAGGGGGGCAGTGTAATAAGGGTATTGTCAGTGGTGTTTGTTTCAAGGGGTATAGGATAATGCAACAATGGAGATGAGACAGAAACAGTCTTTTGTGTATTCCTTTGTTTCCTATGGGTATAATGTTGAGACAGAATGTTAGTGTAGGCTATCGTTACCTTCTATATGGTAAATTCAATAGGATACTACTAATACTGTCAGATTGACACAAAGATGTCCTTCATTAAAGCATTGTTGTGATGGGCTAACCCCTTAACTTTTTATAAATGATGAATTGATTGGTCCTAACCTTCTGCGCCACCATCAGGTGCTATCAACATCAAAGGGAGTTTTCAATTGGCAGTCCTCGGTTTTTCCTCTCTCTCCCTTGTTGTGTGACACAATGCATTCACATTCGGGAAGATTTATGTCAGCAGTGACAATCAATTTTCCTCCCTTTTTGGGGGGCTGGTGGTTTTGGGTGCATACAGAGAGTACCTTCCTGAATTTCAGAACTCCAGTCCACTAAATTACGGTTGATGTTGATCGTTAGTCAGTCACCATTCGACTTAAAATCGACTGTTTTGCCATTTCAAACAAGGTCTTGGGAGACATTAGTGCTCTTTTCTAGATTAGCCGATGAGAACACTTTAGCAGCAGATTAAAGCTGACTATCGCAAATCATTAGGCTCTTTTTTTGGTGAACTTTTGTTTTGGCTGTATCAATGGCAGTTTATTGTCTGCAACAGTAGAAGTGTTACTTTCTTCTCTCAGTTTCTAATGAACGTGTCATAAGCTCCCCCCATCCCGTTGATCTCATTTGCTTTGTTTTGCAAATTTATTTTACTATAGGAAGCTGGCAGTATGGAGACCTCCCACTGTGTAAGTTTGTCTGTGGGTCCAACACATCCCATCTGATGGGGCTTTAATCTGCACCCTCTGACTTCAACCCACACCCTCAGATCCTGAAAATACACTCATTAGTCTGTGATATTTTATCTCCAGATACAATTCAAGTCCAGTCCCTGAGGGATAACCTCCAAAACATGTCATTTTGCAAGTGGAGCTTGAAATTCATGTGTGATGTAAACATGCCCCCATCTTCAATCAGACATTGCTATCGCTTCTGAGTTGCCATTTTATTTTCACAGTGAAATGGATGACCCAAATTATCACCTAATTTCAGTAGTGGCACGCAGTGGATAAATATAAGTGGTAGAGCAGCCGATCAGTCATTTGGCTTTGATGATTCAGGGATCGTCAGTAACTGCAGAGTTTTGACAAACGTAGTAAAGGACTTAATCGGACCTCCTGTTGTATCATTCACAACTACATAGTTTATGTAACAATGTTAAATTTTCAGATTTAAGATTAAATAGCTGGCTGCATTTACAGCATTAATGTGCTCAAGAATTAATAGGTGTTAATGCCACTGGTGAAATCATCCAGTCAATTCCCATTTGATATGGGCATACTGTATGTGTCAAAATTCCATGACGAGTGCCTATAAAGAAGAAGTGAAGTGTTTGTTTCAAGTTTAACCGTACAAACCCGTGTGTCTCTAGGCATATTTGGGGTCTTCTCTTAGTGCTCAGTTTTTTAGCCTCCCTGGTACGGTCTACAGGATAGTACCAAAATACTTGTTAGTTTGTCTCATTATGTGACATTATCACATGATGTAAGTGACATTGTCACACTAAATGACTGCTGTACCAAATAATAATCAAGTGTGCCATCTACCATCTTTTGGCTCACGTGCGACCCTCACCGTGACGTGATTGGTGATGAGGCTAGATTTCATATTTCATCCGTAGATGACATTTAATACGAAAAGCTATCATTAATAGTGAAGGTTAAGGTGAGGGGAGGGTAGCTGAAATCAGAATCATGAAAAATTTGTGAAAAAATACTTCAAAATAGAGACTTTGATAGATTTTGTAATTACGATGATCTCTAATCTTTAAGGTTAACGTGGGTCAAATTGTGACACCTTGTGAAGGAAGTATCTCAGGAAGGGAAACTTAGAAAAGTGCTCATATTTGGTGTGTAGCTGTACCATTTGAGCAAGAAAAATATATGTGGTGAAAGGTCATTCTGGATTCTCATGGAGTCACCGTGTCCAAGTTGTTCGATCATCAAGTGCTCTCTTAGCTATTGTAAATCATCAATAATGCAAAAGTTATGTGAATTCTTTGCAACTATGACTGGCACACATATGTGACAGCTGACAGTTACACTGTTCCAGTGTTTGCTACTTTTTTGATGTGCATCACCTCACTCCTATTCCATTGTAATGTTTTTTGTCATTTGCCTGATATTAAATCAAGCATTGCATCCAACTGACACAGACAGTGTGTGCTGATTGCCGTACTGATGAGCGTGACATTTTCTTTCCGACGGAAAGAGAATCAGCCCCTCACTTGATGGGAGGCTTAGAGTTTCCAGTGGTGACAAATGCTGTCACATATGTGAAGAAAATATGAAGGAAATATGAAGGAAATATAATTTAGGTGCATGATAGGCAGTCTTATCACGTATCAAGTCAAGTGCTCTCGACATATGGTCACTTATTGTTTTTCTACCAACACAATGTCACAGCAGTGTATTTTTGATCACCTTTTGCAAATGGTTAAGACTGGCCAGTCAAAATCACAAATTCGGCTTTATTTCACGTATGCTCTATTCAATCATCGGTACCTGCATGAAACTTTTAGTCCATGAAAAAAGAACATACATTGGACACCGGAAGACACACTACATGTTTTTCTAGGCTAGTGAATGTTGAAATTCCCTTCAACTTCTTTAAGATGCGAGAAGAAGTCCTCAAGTAGAATTTAGATATAGTAACCAGACTTGACTCGTGTTTGCAAATGTGTGAGAATGTGTCAAGAAAATGACATGAATCAGTAAGAGCTGGAATATGAGTTGCAGATTTGTCACATTTTGGCACTGAAAGTCAAGTATGTTTAATATGACCCCAACAGAAAAAAAGTAAGCCCCATTTTTGTACATATGAATATTCATATCCATTCCCATTGGTCTGTTTGATTTCAAGTAACAGCGATCGATGACTATGCTTTCTCGGGGAGTCTGAATTTTGTTGGGCCAACAAAAATGTCAAGGCAATTTTCGTATTCAAATATGTGGAAGGTGAATCCATCGATCTCTTTCAGATGTCGTGACAGGTGATCTTTGCCCCTACTGTCTCTGCCCTGAAACACTGACGAAGAACAAAGATAGCTGACCAGGCGATCGTCAGTACAACTCGTATTCCAGCTTTAACATGTGTTGTAATCACAGTGGATCTTATTCAATACAGCTGTTGGCCCCTGTTGTGCTGTCCCTTAGACATGACGTGTGTGTAGATCTCATCGTAAAGGTCTAACTTGGGGACTAACTTGGGGATTTGAAACACAAACCAACACATGGACCACTCACATCATGACAATGTACCTTACAGTCCTGAGAGACAAAAAAAAAGAAAACAGGTGTTTGCTGCCAAGATGCCGAATTTGATTTTTCATCCTTTTGCACAGAGATAATAGTCTGAACGGTGCTTGATGTAACTGATGTAATGAGACAAACATTCCTTCAATCATATGTTTTGTAGTACAGAATGTATCCTTTTCTTTTTTAAAATCATGTTTGTCCTTTCTCTGGACCAGATTGAGCTAGAAAAGGTCACATCATAAAAAAAAACACAAGTCAGCTTCTTTCATGTTTGAAACAAAATTTGATGCATGTCTTAAGTATTTTTAATTTGGTGGTTTATGTATTATTTTGGTGGTTATCCCTCATATCCTGGACATTTTTAACCTCTTTGTTGTACCCCCCTTCCTCAAAATACAGTATCTCTTTCCATATCACCCAGCACTGGAGGATTTTTTTTCTTTCCTCTTCCTGCTGCTTGGTCCTTGTCAATTGTTATTTTTTCCACACATAGCTACACAAAAAGTCCCTCTTTTTCTCATTTTTATATGTTTAATTTACATTAACAATATGATTTTGACAACTTGCATGCCCAAAATGTCTGATACTTACAAATGTTTACACATAATCTATATTTTGCTCTACACTAATTTTGCAGCAATTTTAGAGTTCTAATCACGCAAAAACTAACAGCACATTGAAATCGTTCTAGACATATATCACAGTGTTTGTACTTGGCTTGATTTTTTACTCAGGGGAGGAGGGTGAGGAAGGGGTATGTTGCCCATTTAATATGTAAAAAACATCTGAGCTAAGCAGGATCTGTAACTGCAAAAGTTCTTTGGCTTATGTGAGTTTGTTTAGTTGATTGGTTCTTTTGCCCCACCCCTCTCTTTCTCCTTACCCATATGTCATATTCTTGGGGATTTTCAGTTTTAGTTGAATTTTCTGTCTTCCGTTGCCTTCTTTGTTCAACGTTGCCTCCATTTCAACGACTTTGTTCTCGGCAGGTTGGTTTAGTCGTTCCCATTTTTCTGTCCTTTTCCAGCATTCCACTTGCATGATGTTTAAAAACAGGTGAATAGAATAGTTCAGTAGAAGTAAAATAAAAAAAAAAACTATCCATGATTTTGTTGAAACAGAAAAAACAAAAAATAAAGCAATATTTGTGGCTGGTGTGTGTCTGTATGGTATGGAAAATTCATCAATTTTATTGAGTTTTGAGGATAAAGGTCTGATAATGTTGGTTGATTTCCATTCTTAATTTTGCTGTGGTCTTAACCTGGCTTGTGGAAAATCTCGTGTGACCAGTGAGCTCACACTGAATTTACGGGTTTTACCTGTCTGTCTTCCCTGCAGTTCTGGGTCCCTGTGGTAGTCGTGAGCACCTGTGGACCATTCGGAATCACTTTTGTCGTAGGAACTCGCATGTGATTGTATTACAGTAAACCTAAGAAACAGGAGCTGATAATAGGGTATAATTGGGAAAAGAGATGTATAAAGAGTGAAGGATCACTAAGTCCTGACTGATGATGTTACCATGTTCCCATGGTGTGCAATCCATCTGGATACGAGATATTCACTATGTTGTCAGAATCACTAGTTTTGGTGAAAAATACTGTAGGTGTTAAAAATTCAAGCCTCAAAATGCTGTTATGACGATCTTTTGCTCAATGCAGCCAAACTCAAGTGTAAGACCTTTCAACTCAGACTTAATGTTTGATCAACTTGTATTTTGTCTTGGTACCCTCTCCTCTTCCCCCTCCCATCCTGCAAAGTAAACACAGCATATCATATGATTTTCTCAAACCATGCTTTTTATGTTCATCTTTCATTTTGACTAGTTCATTTGTCTTTCTGCCATTTCACTGTGCATGTTTCGTATCATCTTTTTTTTCCCTATTCTGTTTTATTTGATTTTGTTTTGTTTTTTTAAATTTCCTTGCACCTGTCAATTTGGTCCGTATCCCCGCTTTGAAGCTTCTATTTTAAATTATCTTATCTTTATTCTGCCATTTTCACTTAGTTGCATCCTCGTTTAGTGCAACACACCTTTCTTTTTGCAATTTGTAGGTAATTGCAAAAACCCTAAAAAAAATAAAACCCAAAGCAAAGAGGAGAGAAATGTGATTTTCATGTTACTTCTCGCATCGTGGAGCATCTGACGGTTTGAAAGTCTGTAGGTAACATCTAGTCAAAAATTGTATGATTCTGCATAAGTGGCAAGGACACAAAGGTGATAGCAAACTTCCTTGCCCCATCACGGTGGTGTTTTTAATGTTTGTTGTATGAGGGCAGTAGTCTTTTTTTCCATTCCATTGTTGACCTTTTAAACCTCCAACACCTCCCTGACCTCATCATGAAAAATCCCTCTCTCTCCCTAAAAGAAAAATGTTCAAAAAGCAATACCATGATTGAAATTAAAATTTACAGCTTAGCAGATTTAGTTACTTCGTGTCAACAGTTTCTGTGCACCCACTATTGTCAGTAGTTGCCTTTTGCATCATAATTGTAATGTATGACTCCTCTTTCAGTGTGGTGCAATTGCAAATGAGAGATGTGAGTGCTTGCCCGAAGGTAAATCACAAATACTCAGACCAGATGACTTTTTGTCATTGCAGTTCTGTATTCATCAAATTTCTTGTTCATGTCTTTGCTATGTTCTACCTAGTCAAACAACCATTGTGGAGAAGGGGGGGGGGGAGGGTGGAGGAGTTGTAGTGACCCTTAATTGGTAGTTAAACCAGACCTGGTGTGATATGTGAAGGAATAGATATAAGTGACGAAATATTAGAGATGTATATTTTGGTACAATTTTTTTCATCTTGATTTTATTCGTGCTTGTAATGTTTAGGTTTATCATATGAATGGCGTGAAATTCACATTGCAAACTGTACGTTGAACATCTGTCTTCGGTGTCGATCATCACCCACAAACAGTCACACGGTGTCGTCACCAGGGTCACGTTAACCACGTCTTTCTGTCGTTTGGCGGCTGTCTTTCACTCAATCAAATCATCGTTTAAAACTACTGAAGCGGGCTTGACAAGTGATCATTAAATGCCTGCCAATGGGAAACGTCGTGATTTTTCATGTGGAATGTCGTGTTGTTAGTCCAATCATCCCACTCCACGCTCAACGAGCTTTCCGACACAGTTTAACCGTCGTAGAGTCCATTAGCTCTTCATTGCAATCACGTCGCTTGTTACAGACGGTGAGGTTTCTGATGCAATTAAATCACGTTATACTCGATTAGCTTGATGATGCACTGAAGTCATGTTACACTCAGAGGAAGCAAAACAGGCGTGTCATTACTGCATGTGATAAATTGTAAACTCAAATTTGCTGAGATGCCACTTTTCGAGGTAGACTGCAAATTTGGTATGATTCATCGCCGTGAATGCAGTGATCCATTCGGATGATGAAGGATAACTTGTATGCCATTCATAGTCTTCAGTTTTTCCAAAAATAATGTTATGATATTACCATGAATTGTGCAATGAAGATAACACGTTCACCAGGGTTAGTAAAACAGTGTGGGTGATTTGGCAGTTCTTTATAGTCAAGCAATAAACCTTCTAGGATACGTCATTGCAGTGTGTCAGCATTTGAAACCATAGACTGTACAGCCAAAACTGTATGGTTTGTTGACAGAGAACTGTAGTCATGACAATTATTGAATCAATTTTATAGTACGTAGCGACGTTACCGTTGTTGATGACTTCATTGAATCCAGTGTCCTACCCCTGTCCAAAACCAGAGTGACCCCTTATGTATCTGTCATATCACAGAATTGGGCAAATTGTTAGACATTTTCTCCAGCATCATCATTTTCTGGAAGCCAGCTGAACCAAAGAGTGTGTTTAACACGCCGCAATTAACTATTTGCTACATTTTAGTTGGTCATTTACCAGTTTATGCAATGTGTTACTTGCACTTATGAGTTGCAGTTTGAACAAGGAATAGTACTGAACCGTCAACCATAAATATATTCTGTAATAAGTGTTTTATCTGGAAAAAAGTATAGTACCTCCATTTCCATCTCATTTCGTGGGCAGGCTACATTTATGGAAGGTATGCTGTTTGATTTTCTCTTCGGTGCCCGGCCTTGTCGTTAAAAGCTATCACTGTAATGCTGTAAACGTAAATCTGTCGTAAGAATTTTCATTAAATCAACTGTTTTAATCACTGGCTGCAAAGTTGAGAATCCATTTTCTTTCACCGCAAGGCTGCCAGAAATATGGTGAACTGGTCAGCTTGGTCGTTGTTTCGTGTAATGTGGTAGGTATCACACCACCAAATGTTAGTCTCTCCTTCCTAATATTTAACTTCCTAAAATAGCCACATTAGACAGCCCCTCATGCATGCAAGGCACATCAGAGATTCCCTTCCTGTCATGTGATTGGACAGTTTAAAAGTGGCCTGGCCTTGCCTGGCCTTGTCTGGCGTGATCATTTGTTGGCCATTTAGATTTTGAGCCAGAAGGGAGGAAGTTTAGAGTTGTGATCCTGTCCCCTCGAGAAACCTCTTCTACAAAAAATATTGCTGCGACACCTTCCATTTTCCCAAGCAGTCTAACATCCCCTTTAATTCTCGTTTTCTGGTTTTCACGTCATCTGTACTCAGTGCTCTTCAACATTGAAGTATACGGATGGAAACTGACAACGTGACAAAAATGAGACTGATTTGGCCCATATTATTATGTATGATTTATATTATTTTGCATGCACAAAAAAGATTCTGCCTAACTTAATGTCGTGAGGCATTATGCACGATGGGGGAATATGCGGTAGAACAGCTTGCACAGTAACATTGCAGTAAAATACATTAGGCATGAAAATAAGTCAGTTGAGTGAACTATATGGAAATTCTTGCATATAACATCGGGACGCTGAAAATAATCCCACTCTCTAATATTTCCACATTCATTCATTCATTCAGATATGATGACGGTAGGTCATGCATGCTTGCGTCAAAGCTTAAAATGCTTCTAAGTTTCACGTTTCCTACCCATGGACTCATCAACGGGCAGATATCTATCCTGATAATTCCCGATAATGGTCTAGATATATGTCTGTGAAACAATCAAAGTATAAAATATTGATTTGCCTCATTATCCGGCTTGTAATTGAAGCAGAGGAAGAGGCTGGTGGTGGTAGGGAGTAAAGAGAAGACTTTAGGAGTGTGGGATGGGTGGGCTAGAATAGGGTAGGCATGGAGGATAGTTATGAGGGAATATAGGAATGGATGATGGGTGGGAGGGGAATGGACTCTAGAGAGTGCAAAACAGAACGGGTAGTAAAGAAGGAACTGGGGATGGAGGATGGTAGTGAGGGAATAGAGGAGTGTATGCTAGGATGAGTTCATCTGTACTCTGGAGATGTTGTAATGGAGTAGAGTGGAGGTGGAGCATGAGGTTGGGACTGTGGAAGACTCTATGGGTGAGGGTGGGGGGATGATGTTTATGGCCAAGTTTGCCTTCGAAGGTTGGATGATGCTATGAAAAATGTGACTGGTAGCAATGGATGCAGTCACTGAATTGTTGTATAGTGATCCCTAAAGCTTTATAGTGATCCCTAAAGCTTTATGAAGATTATCTATGCTAACGATTGCTGTACAGACTAAGCACAGGCTTGGAAGCAAGGTCAACAGTTTCAGCCTAATGGCACATCTCTGTTGAGTACTTGATTTTCTGAGGGCCTGTACTGTACTAACTCAGGAAGCTCTCTGCTGGTACCATCAAGCTGTGCACGCGTTGCTCTTGAGTATCACTCAAGTGTATGGACCAGTTTTGTTCGCTATAAAAGCAGTAACGCTTATGCCATTGAATGCCATTTTCATCAGGACCAAGTCCTTATCCCAAAAACAAATGAGTGAAATAAACGAGGTCATTGGACGTGTTTTGAAAGTTTCACAGCATAGGTAATTCGCAAGGTGTCTGTTTACTTTGCCAGACATGAACCTTTTTTGTTTTTAACAATAATGCAAAGTAAGTAATGAAATGCATACATGCACATGCATCAAAGTATTTACGAAATGCGTAATTTATGCTGCATTTCTTTACCTCAGTCTTGAGCTCCTCGACAAAGGGGAACCTCCTCCTGTACCGGACGGCTACGGTATGTCGGTGGCATTCTGTGCTCTGCTGGATGCTGTCAAGGGAGTCTCGTCTGTGGTGAACTCCGAGATGGAGACGGAAGAGAGGCTATGGAAGGCCCATCCCGAAGTAGGAAACTTGAGCCAGGCTGTAAAAATGGAAAAGGTTAACAAAGGTTGGTTAAAATTAGAGGATCTTTCTTGTCTACATAAGACTTCAGTGGCTCATTTTTCTCCTGCAATATTTTGTGATTGAGGGAGTGACAATCATGCAAGTTTGATTCTTTAAGTAGGTGTAAAATTGGCAGGTTTTATTTGACATTAGAATCTCTAAGTTGTCTTAAACTTATCTGTTCAGGCATTTGCTCAGGCATTTAGACAGTCACTCACAATCAGCTGTCCATATCTTTCACAGAGGGATTCATGTCTTTGAAAGACTGTTTTGACACACATTAGATGTTATCATCTACCACATCATTGCTTTGTACAACGGCCCATGTAATGGCCTTAACCACTTTTTCAACGAGCCAATGTTCCCTATTTTGCAAGGGTATAAACTTGCTTAGTTCTTTAGAAAATCAATCTTTGGATGTCTGCGTAGTGGCTTTTAGTTTCGAATGTCAAGTGTGCAGATTAGATTGTTCAGTCATCTCCCTCAGGTACGAAATCAGCAAAGAACAGATAGTAATTTGTTCTGGTTTGTCATTAATCTCAGTATGTTCTTCTTACACCTTTAATTATCGGTGATCAGAACTCGTAAAGAGCGATGATGAGGATAAAGACGTTGATGAAAAGGAAGAGAGTAGAGAGGAACGGGTAAAATCTTTTCCCAGAAGCCATCGTAAGTTTTGCATTTAGAAACATCCACCCTGCACAACTACCATACCTCAGTGCATTCCAAAGCATCGCCCCAGATTTTATTCCACATTTCCCTTCTCACATGTCACTTCAGTCATGTCCTCTGCTCCTTATGTTACAGTCACTCTCATCCCGACAATATTAATACAAATTTGTCAAAGCCTCGCACGTTGAGTTCCATTTCTGTGGCAAAGTTGAGACCTCATGTCTAGTGTCGCTAATAACGAAAGTGATACAACCTCATCAAACCCTTCCTTTGCTGAGTGTTGTCATTACAAAAGAAGTGATGCAACCTCATCCAAACCTTCTACATTCATTTAAGTTACTGCAACAAGAATGATACCATATCATCACAACTTTCCTAGTTGAGATTTTGTCCTAGATAATAACTGATGCAGTGTGGCTTAAACCTTCCATGTCGAGTTTTGGTGCTACAAAAAAGAGCAATTTGATACCATTTATAGGGGAATTCCCGTCACGGAACATGCCGTCTGACTTACTTAAGCCACTTCAAACCATTTTCATTCATATTCTTGACGTTTTGAAATGAACTTTTCATGGTCAACATGATTATGTTCAAACTTCCCGCACAACAGAGTTTCTAACATTATGCATGTGAACGAAGGGCACCGCCATTATTATGTAATTGACCATGATCTCTGTGGCTAATGACATAGTCAACAACCAGCAATTATTAACATGATTAACCTACATAATTAGTAATAAGACACAACTGTGCATTCAATGTGGCTATTACAAGATAAAATTGGTCATAGTTATCGATAAAGTCGAGATAAAACACGTAAGAACAGGAATTTCTCATTAAAAGGCCAGATAACACGTGAACAATACCTTGAAAATAAGGAAAACGTTATCTTTATTAAGTACGACATTACTAATTATGTAGGACAATCAGGTTGGTCGTCGTGGATTAGAGCTGGTCATTGACTAAGTCACAAGCCACAGAGATCACAGTCAATTACATCATAATGGCCGCGTATACATGCATAGTGTTAGAAACTCTGTTGTTTGCAAAGTCATGTTGCCCAAGAAAAGTTCATTTCAAAACGTCAAGCGTAGGAATGAAAATGGTTTGAAGTGTCTTAAACAAGTCAGAAGACATTTTCTTTGCCTGGAATTCCCCGTTAAAGCTTCCGTGTTGAGTTATGCTACTACAAAGAGAGTGCAGCAAACGTCTAAGTTTTCCCTGTTGATTGAGTTTCGTTACTACAAAAAGAGCTATGCAACATCATTTAAGAACTTCCATGTTGAGTTTTCCCACTGCAGCAACAGTAAAGCATCACTATTTAAATCTTCCATGTTGAGTTTTGTTGCTACAATACCATTTAAACTATCATGTTGAGTTTCGCTACAGCAACAATAATGATGCAATATCATTCAAACCTTTTATGTTGAACTTAGATCAGTTGCAAGAACTGCAAAAAGAGCAGTGTAATACCATATAAAGCTTCCATGTTGAAATTTGTTACCACAAAAAGAAAGAGTGCAGCAACCCATCTAAGTCTTCATGTTGAGTTTAGATATTAGAACAGAAAGGCTGCAATATCATTTTAATCTTCTTTGGTGAGTATTGCTTTGTAGTAAAAGAAGTATCTCACCCATGATCTAAACTGTCTGTGTGGAGTGTGTGTCTTTGTCCGAACAGCAAACAATCCGCCATACCTTTTACCAGTTGTTATATTCCATGCATTGAATGTAAAGGTAGCTCTTTTGGTATATATTATTACCATGGCACCATGAGTTAACAAATTCACGGTAAAAACTGATTAAGTGTGTCGTATAATCAGCCGACAGTTTGTCGACGAATGTTTGGTGTTCATAGACCCCCATCTCGTTAAAGGTTTCTATCGCAAGTATGTTTGTGCCACAGTGTTTAAGTGAATGTTTTTTCTTAAGGCAAACTGAGTTAATTAAAGAACAATGGCATATAGTTTAATGTTTGACAGATTGAGTGTATATTAAACTGATATGTAGTATTTAGGTGTTTTCCTGAATATGATTATTTACTGAGTCCCGCACTGATTCAAAGTGATAGTTTGTCTACAAATAATGGCTGGACATTGTAGTTCACAGAACATAAACAATCGTTTATATTGTACATCAGTATCTAGTTCATACTAAATTGTTATTTTATGCACATAAATCTGTATTTATACATACATGTATCAATAGGTACCAATCATACGAGTAGTTAACTCTCAGTATTCCGCAGTATGTATTCTGAACTTTGTTCTCATTCTATCCAAATATAAGATCATCAGTTTGTATCTTTAGAGTGTATACATACTGAGATATACTTACTCTCATGCAGTAACTCTGTCAGTATGGTTCAGTGTATGTATATACACTGCATTTCTTCATCATATCAATTCCAAAATCATCAGTATACATACTTCGTGTGCATACATACCGACAGATACCCTCATGCCAATTGTTCCAACATCAGTTTTAATCAGTATCCGTACAAAATAGTATGATTTTTCTTCTCAGTCCCATTACTACATCATCGATATATGTATGTGCACTGAATAATGATATATAACTGCCATGTTGATTTGACCCTGTAGAATTGTTTCGGTATTTGTGTGTATAGTCATGTATACTGAATAGTCATCCCATTTGTATCAGTAGATTATATTTGTATCAGTAGATTTAGGGAAGTGCTTGTTAATTAGCTTCAGGAACTGAGCTCCAATGTTTGTCTTCACGTTCTTGCTGAATGGGGGGTTGTACCATATTATTGACCTCCTTTTCTTCTGCTCGGTGCGTTTTCTACGCACCGAGCAGAAGAAAAGAACAGAGTTCATCTCCTCGTGTAGACATGGAAACACAAACAAAAATCACCGATTCGTACCTGTTGAAAACGTTAGCTCATTGTTCAGTGTACAGTTATGTGTTTTGCAATATCACCATCTGCCGGCTGATGTCGTATGGTCTTGTTTATCTTGTAGGCATTGTACCCTCATCTCTACGGTAAGTTGGTGGTTATGTCACTAATAGACTCTTCTCTCTTTCAGGAATTATGACAGTACCATCAGTTTCAAAGAACTGAAGTACAAAGTATGAAGCTTAAAAAAAAGTTATTAAAGCTGTTTGTTGGACATATTGTATTTGTATTTACTACAATTTGATATTGAATAGAAATTGGTCTCATTTTAAAGTTATGCTCAGGGGAAAAATTTTGCATTTGTCTGAATGTGCCAGTGAAGACATAGCAAGATATCTGCATATATTCATATAATATCTTCTGAATGAGTTGATACCAATCCTATATTATTACAGTAGGTATATGCATTATTAGAGACCTCCTCGGTAAACTTATTTTAAAGGATCTCAAAGGGAACATTCAAATTGTTTGTTCCGATGAAAATGGTATTCGTTTATCAGAAATTTGTGGGAAATAGCCCACACAGCTATCGATTGTACCAGGAGGTGGAACGTCGGTGTTTATTTCACAACCTCCGGTGAATTCGACAAATAATGTAGATGCCAATTGATTTTGAATTTGTTGACTTGGAGGAGGTAACAGCAGTCCTGGTGTGTATCGTATGTGTAAAAGCAGAATGATCTTAGGCCCCATCATCTCTCCCCGGATGTGTTTCCAGTTGAACAGACAGACAAAGGAGTCAAATCACATTCCACTTTTGGCAAGCTGCGCAAGCAAGTTAGTAGTTTCAGAAGCAATCACCTGGTAACCTAACAGAAAATATTGTATAGCCATGCAGTCGAGCCAGCATTACCACATACCACTTTCCTTAAGAGTTTCATCTTCACAAGATTTTCATTGAAAAATCTTTGTGTGCTGTATATCCTTACATCTAAAGTTCCTTTTTTAAAACTGGCCTTTCTAATGGTACAGCTTTTAAAAGTAAAAAAAGAGACAAAAAGAAAGAAAAAGTAAAGTAATCTCTTTTTAAAAAGGAACTAATAACACAGAAAACATAGTGTGTTAAAGTAAATGAAAGATGGTTTGTAATTTGTAGAACGCTTTAACTTAGACGTTGAGTGTTAAGTGTTGTTTCTACTGGTTTTACTTTCTCTGCATATAGATTTGTATGCAATGTGGACCACGTTAGTGGAGTCTTCTTGGTGCGGTGTCATGTCTGCCCTGTCGCTGTTACTGGAAGCCTGGTGAGTTTTTAGACCTCATATTTCAGAAGCTGTTGTCGATCGGTGAAGGAGCTTCAAACAGGAGAAAAAGGTTTCCTTGGAAGTGCTTTGCAAGACCAAATTGTGTATGCTGGAAAATTGTAAGAAAAAGCTCTGCAATTATCTTCTGTCATGGATTGTAGTCGGTGTCTTTTGTGACATCACAGTTGGTGTCCTAGTGATGTGGTCATTCCTCTTTTACTGATGATTGACGTACCACAGAGTACCGTTGTCAAGATCTAGCAAACAGCATCACTTAAAAGGTGATAAAATCTTGTATTGGTTTTTACAGTACAGACGAGGTAGCTACGGAATCCATCCTCAAGTCTTTGGAGTTGTATGCCAGCCTCTGTGGTAAACTGGATCAGACGGTATCCAGGGATGCTTTTGTCACCTCTCTCTGCCGGTCTGCTCTTCCGCCTCACTATGCCCTCACAGTGCTCAACATCGCCACTCCGCAGAGCACCTCACATTCGAAAGGTATGCTTTCGTCGTTGCCGTGGTTACATGTCTGTATTCATGCGATCGATTGTTCACGGACCAGTCGGTAGCTTGTGATGTTTTGATGCCATTTTTCAGACCAGTGTAACTGAAGTCTTTATTTGGCATTGATTACTCCATGAAGAGCTGCTCTTAGTGACAGATATTGGTTCAAAAAGTAACTTTGATGACAGATCGTGCAAGAATGAACAAGTTGATCTCCTTCATCGAAATGCATTGATATGTTCTCTCATAATGTGAGAACTGGCATGAAAGCCCTTTCTATGAGGAGCTATTAGTACAAAAATGTAGTTCTGTTTATCTGTAATTTTGACCTAAATTTCCAAGTAACACTGGCTAATCTCCCACTATTTTTTGTTTTTTCAACTAGAAGACTTTTGATCCCTCAGTTGTTCTATTGTCTATTCATGTCGTCACGTTTGATATTGCAGGCCACAAACGTCAGGCTAGTAAAGACAGTCTTTTGCAGCAGGGAGGGACCAGTGACGGATCAAGCAGTGACCAGGGTGACGGTCGCAACCAAGTCGTAGCCGTCGGCACCCCGCTGGCTACCTTGCACGGTACAGTGCAAGGACCTGTCATGGTGAGTTTCAAAACCTTTGTTACAGACCAAAACTTGATTTTGGTGTAAATGCAGGACATCGGGAGGCTGATCATAGTTGACCTGGCAAGACTTTTATAAAATGATTTCATGCTGTTGTTAACACGTTGTCAATTTGGAGCCACACAGGTTTGCAGCCACGTCACTGGTACAAAATGAGAAGACGTTGTATGACTCCATTGTGATTTGATTGTTTCTTTTAGATGATTGTGATGTTTGCAATAATGGTATGATCAATACACATTATAATAAATACTTCTTCAAAGAAAGGGGATTTAACTTAGTGTGTAGGTTTAAAAGACAATGATGAAACGAAGGGGGGGGGGGAGTCCAAAGAAGGTAGGCAGCTTAAGTACGGTCTCTTTTGAAGGCTCGAATGGTAAGCAACAAAGGAGATTCATGAAAATGGGAACATACAGAAATTAAAGAAGAAACAAAAGAAGAAACAAAAGTAAAAAAAAAATTTACTCAAGGTGAAAGTCAGGTAGAAATTCCTTCATATTTCTTTTGAGAAACTTGATACTCCTTTCAGTTTGAACTCAACCTCAATATCAGTTTTGCCCAAATTTTTTCCAATTGCAGATGGTTGGTGTTTCAACCTCAATATATTTACAAATGAAGGGGGAAACATAGAATTCACCATAATGTTCTGATGGTACTGTTAAACATTATGCTTCCATAGCACCCTTAAGTTTTGAGTAACTTGGTTCGATGGCCATTTTGAAAGTCCGACTGTGGGTTTGATGAAAGCAAGCTTCCAGAAACTGAGATGTCTCTTCCATTAGTAGAAGACTGTACTCATATGTTGAAGTGATGTGCTGTTTGTTTGAAATTTGACTGCTTTTTGGCGTACTCTTGGCACTCATGCATGCGCTGTAAAGTCAAATCAAAGCAAACGCCAAACCCGTTTGACCATTTTTACACCGAAAGTCAATGATGTCTTGTAAAGGATGCCCTACCCTTTGGGCATGAACAGTAAGTGGCCATTTTGGTGTTTGAAACAAGCCTATGCTTTTGGATGGAGAAGTAAACTGGCAATCCCAGGATCAGTACATGTTACTGTTTGTCAAACTCCCTCCTGATTGTGATTTGGATACTAAGCAGAAATAGGTGTCATAAAATAGTAATATAAGGTTTCAAACCAAAGACACAACAAGGATTAACTTCAAATGAGTCAATTCATGGTTTGAATCCTCAGGTGAATATTTAGTAAACCCTGATTTGTTTTTTTTCTTGATCTCGTCTAGCTAACAGCCAAGAACATTCAGTGCATGAGGGCCATTCTCAGTTTGTCCTGTCTTCATGGCTCTGTTTTGGGGTCTGCCTGGCACCAGATCCTCACCACCCTCCAACACCTCGTTTGGATCCTGGGCCTGAAACCGGTCAGTGGCGGTACTCTGAAGGTCGGCCACACCGCAGACGCCCCCAACACGGTGATCACCACGGCGGTGATGGCCGAACTGCCCATACTGACGTCAATGCTCTCCCGCCTCTTTGAGTCCTCCCAACACCTGGATGACGTAGCCCTCCATCACATGATAGATGCCCTCTGTAAGCTCTCATCGGAGGCCATGGAAATTGCATATTCAAATAAGGTTGGTACTGAACATTCAGTTCAGTTCATCTCACTGTATTTCAATCCCTTTCATGTAAATAACAATGGCAGTATGTACAAGATGTAAGTGAACGAAGTCGTGATTTTAAAGTCTTATTACATGTTTGCACAGTGTCAACTGTAATTTCTCTGGATTGCCCAATTTTGGAGCAAAATTTCACCAGTTAATGTAAATTTTATATCACTATTAGTGATCTCTCTATTGAGATTGCTACGTTTTAAAATCTTCAGGTGAATTAAATTTGCCTACTTACAAAAACTATGTAGATTCTGTAAGCATAGTTCTAAACCTGCCCAATGGAATATTTGCCAATTAGATCTAGTTATTTTGGTTACAAGCACTGAAGACACTGGTAAATGGCCCATTTGTGAGTGAAAAATAGCTGATTTGTGAATGAAAAATACGTTGAAATGGGTAGTCAAAATAATTTTCTGATAAATTGAGCATGCTACAATCTCATCCATGAATTAATAAAAGTAATTTTCTCGACTTTGACAGCATCAACAAAAATGACTTTGCACTGAACCATTTGGATTAAGAAATTTTCCTTCTTCATATCCTTGTTTTCCAAAAAATTCAGCAGCAAGCATTTATTGAGATTTTTTATTTTCCCTTTTTGGGGATGACTCAGCAAAACACCATCGCTGTTCCTCATCGGGTTTGCTCTGCAACACCTGGAGTAATTAACTGTACAATTAGTGTAAGACCCAAGCCATTTTTGGAAGTGATGAAAAATGGTACCCAACTTTCTTCGTCGTCTGTATTTCAGGAGCCGTCTCTGTTTCCCGTGGCCAAGCTCCTCGAGTCAGGGTTGGTCAACCTGCCAAGAATGGAGACCTGGTGGAGGCCGGTCACGGCACACCTTCTGGAGGTCTGCCAGCATAGTCACGTTAAGCTGCGTGAGTGGAGTGCGGAGGCTATCACCGACCTCATCACAGCATCCGTTGATTTTAAGCATGACCCTCCCCTCCACAAGAACTTGGTGAGATGGCTGCCTCAGAGTAGCTTTGCAGATATGCCTCAATAAAAGAGATACATGCATGCAAAGGCAAAATTTAAAGGAAGTGTGTAGCAATTCAGAACTGGAGGATAATGAAGAACAATTCATGATGCTTGTGGAAGTTGAAAATAAGTCATATAGAGAAACTTACCATATAGAGATAATTGCACTGAAGTCATAGTATGTACCTTCCTGTAGACAACTGGATGGCAAGAGGAATCACGTCGAGTTTTACATAAATTTGTCCTTGGATCGGGAGTCTGAGTGTGGGTTGGATGGGGGGTGTGCGTGTGCGCGTGTGTGTGGGTGTGCATGCTGTGTGTGTGAACTCTGTCGTCATCCTGAGAAGTTTAAATCACAGAATATATAAAAGAAAAATGACATGTGCATGACATACATAGATTAAGTAACTTTGAAGCTGACGAATTAAAGTCAACTAAGAGACGAAGTGCAACGAGACAATTATCGAAACTTACAAAGACGGAGAAATGTGACGTAAGACGTGCATAACTGGGTGTGATTTGCTCGAGCGTCTCTGTGTGCATGACCTCGTAGGGTTCTGAGACTTTGGAGCTGAATGACAAAAAGTCGATGAAGACACGGCTTAACGAGACGACCTACAAGGGAAGGAGAAATGTGACGTAGGGCACTCTGGTGTGCCCTGGTATATGCTGTTACTATGTGTATGCATGGATGGTCTGGAAATAGGAAAAGAGTCATAAAGTGGATGTCATTTGTTTCAGATATCAGTGATTTTAGATGTACATCCTGGACTCAACCATTTTGATAATCCAAGGGGAGGGGGTGGTATGGGTGGGAACCACTGATTTGTTTACTTTAAACTGATGTTAATAGATTGATTTGGGTATGTGACTGTCATGTAGACTGCAGACAGAGATATGAATCCATTTGTATGTGTGTGTATGGGGTATACTGTATGTTTAAAATGTGAGAAAAATGTTAGATCAGTTCTGAACTGCAACCTGTCTACTCTCAGTGACTTGCAATCAAGCATTCATCATGTTACTGGTCACTTTTTACAACAAAGCTCTTTCTCTTTATTTCCAGAAACTTCAAGCAATGCTGCTAGGACCTTTGCAGGAACTCTCTTCGATCCCTCACGCCGACATCCGACAGAAGCAGCTGGAATGTGTGCACCAGTTGTTGTCCAGCAGTGGTGATTGTCTGGTCCACGGCTGGCCACTTGTCTTGGGGGTTATTGGTGCAGTCACACAGGATCAGGGGTACAGATTGGCTCTATAGTATTTGGAATTGCTTTTAGCTTTTGAATTACTGCATGCAACATTTCTCTGATATGAAACGACTGTAAAAGTTTTGTGCTGCCACGAGAAATGTTTCTCATTTAATAGTGTCTACTTTGTTTCATCTTATAATTTCTGATGATCTGCACAAAAATTCCAAGCTTTTCCTTTTCTTTTCGACAGTGAGACGTTGATAAGGACAGCCTTCCAGAGTTTACAGCTCGTGGTGACGGACTTCCTCCCCATCATGCCCTGCTACTGCCTGCAAATATCGGTTGAGACAGCTGCTAGGTTTGGCCTTCAGAAGGAAGAGCTGAACATCAGTCTGACCGCTGTCGGGCTCCTGGTTAGTCACTGGGATATTGAAATGATCGTTACTGAAAGTACAAGAAATGACACATGCAAAGCAAGAGACCAGAAATGGTTACAGCTGTATTACTGACCTTGTTGTTTCTCACACATACTTAAATGATGTACAACTTACACTCACTAGATGGCTGTCATATTCTTTATGGTTACTATGGAAATGTTTTAAGTTTAAAATCTTGCAGCATCAAACCGGTAACATTACTAATCACACTTCAGTGTATATTTTGCATAGAAACTATTGCATTTTATGCAAAGTGCTAACCTGACATACAATTAGTTCGTATAGTACTCGAAGCACGTGCCAGCAATTTTTTTTTCTGGATCCGGGAACACAAGAATCCCAGTAACAAAGTTTTGTTAACCAAGTTTTAGTTTCCTTCTTTTCTTGGATCTTGATTTTCATAACCTCCTCAAAAGTTGCTTGCGAGACACCAAAGGAGACAGGAAAGACCTGAGATTGTTACTCACAGCTACAAAAACCGGTCGTAAAATGATGCTCGGAATGAGAAATGTTATAAATAATTTAATTGGAAACCACTGTTTACAGAATGTTCTTACATTTGGTAAGCTACTATGCTGAAACATCACCCAGACTTAAACTGGACCATCAACTGTGAATCAATACGTCAGTAGCCATGTAAGTTAGCATGAGTGGCATATCATATTCGTGAGTAGCATGTCAAGTCTGCGAGTGCCTGTCACTCGCAAATATTCAGATATCTTGCAAATTAACGTTTCCTTTTCCTAATTCGATAGTGGAATATATCAGACTACCTTTATCAGACTAGAGACAAAATCAGAGAGAGCTTGGAACAAGATTCCAAGAACATTGAGATACAGACAGGAACGGAGAAACCGGTTCCACCATTTGATGCTCTCTGGCTCACATTGTACTCAAGGTAACCGTGTTGGCTTACAGTGTCTGTGCACTTGTAATCTTGATTATTCAAACTCTTTTGAAGTCTTCAATTTGCATAACCATTTGTTAGTAGTCAAAGACCAGCAGCAAAGGAAAATCTTCCTTTGTTGTTCTTCCTGCCTTCATGCCTGTCCATGTCTTATTCAAAAGTTTCCAGCATATGTTAGCGATTTTTACTAGCCTCTACTCATCCCCACCCAACTCGTGCATTGAAAGTTTTACCAGTTTACATTTCAATTTCCATATGTGTGATATTCTTTCCTTGACATGTAAGGATAATTCATCATACATCCCATTGAAAGAAATAACTGTAATTGTGGAACCTTGGGAGCATTCCTTGATAATGAGTAAATATTTTCCTCATTGTCACTTGCAGGCTGGCAGATCTCTGTGTAGACTCCAGGCCAGCCGTCCGTAAAAGTGCAGGACAGACGCTGTTTTCCACGATCAGTGTTCACGGTTCACTGTTAGAGTTGTCCACATGGCAGATAGTCCTGTGGCAGGTAAAATGTTATGCAGTTACTTATATCTTCTGTCTTGGTGATTGGTGTCACACCAGAGCTGACCTGCCATTATTAGTCATGTGATAATAATCACAGTGAACATGTATATGCATTGCCACGTAATGTAGCCTTCAAGTTAGTAATTGCTTCGTTATTTTGAGTGTCTTAATTAACGAATGATTAAAAGGTGGACCAACAGAAAGTCCGGCAAGATTATGGTACAAGTAATCAAGAATATTCAAATTTTTCTTTTGAAGAGGCTTCTCGATAAAATTCAAAAGCTATGAAGACATCAGTCAAGAAATCAGGTCTTATCAATTCTGGAATGTACTCAATGATTGTTGTACACATTGCCAAGGATGTTTCGGTACTTCGCAAAAACGTGATTGCTTAACTTGCATGTCAAGTATTCAGAGTTGTAGTGAGGCTCCTTTAAAGTAAGCAAACCGAAGTAAGCGAAACTGTGTGAGTACACCCATCCAGTCATGACAGTATTAAGAGCCATCAAGGGTTCATGCACAAAAAAAAATAAAACATCATCGAAGTCTGCAATATCTTATTTTCGACAGGTGCTGTTCCCTTTGCTGGACAAAGTAAAGAACTTTTCCGGTGCTGCTGCCCATGACGGGGTCGATGCCACGGCAGGGGGGAACATCTTGATTCATCATTCCAGGGATACCACCGAGAAGCAGTGGGCAGAAACAAAAGTACTGACTCTCGCTGGGGTGGCCAGGGTCTTTAATACTTGGAGACACGCTCTCATGCCGCTGGGTGAGTGAAATATATTTGAGATGTTGCCACATTGGTCTGTCTCATAATTCATCCAAGCAAGTATTAGATGATCGTAGCGTCAAACCGACGCCAGTCAGACTGTGACATCATTATCACATCATCACCTACTGAAACCAGAGTGTCATATGTAGAACACATCTCCTCAGAAAATTTGTATCATGTTGAAGTTTTCTTTGTTACTATGTACATGATAGCTTATCATGTAAGTGTGTATCTACATCATGTTCTGTTGGTGACATGTTTGACAAAGTGATCAGTCGTTCACCGTCAACTTTACATCCACCTTGGATTTCTTCACTACTTCATTACACATTACTTCTGTCAACATAGTGCTGTTTTGCTCTTCGAAGGTGATTTTCCGAGAGCGTGGGCCCTGCTGTTGCAGCACATCGAATCCTCGGCTCTCAGTCCCAGCAAGGAAGTTTCACTAAACGCTCTGAAGAGCTTTCAGGAAGTGCTACAGTTGAAACCTCCAAAGAAACTCAATTTAGTCAAGCAATCTAGCACGACTAGCAGCAGCAGCGAAAAACATACCGACGACACTGCGCTCTCTGTGGACGATCTCGTCGTTCCCGCCGAGGAGGCCATAAGCAGGTCTGAAAACATGGTGTCGGCAGCGGAAGAGGTGTCAAGCGAAAGAACTTCTGTGTCAGACTCGATCGACTTAGAGAATGACGAGGCGGACAGGATAGACAGCGACGTGCTGTGGTCCAATGCGTGGCGGGTTTGGTACAGTATCGGTATAGCTAGTACCAAACCTCCTCAGGAAAGAACTGCAAATCTTCCATCTCAGGCTTTTCTCACGGCGTTAGTAAAGATTTTCCCTCTCCTCTTCAAGCACATCCGGTTACGGTTCGTTTCTTCGGATCTCCACAAGTTTTTCTTGGTCCTGCAGAATGCGGTCTCCGTGCCAGTCCAGGCAGACATGTCCGTTTTCATCCTCCCATCTGCCGGGGACAATGAGCTCACACCTTTGCAGGAGGCCATACTGCATTCCATCAGAATTCTTCAAGCGGTGAGTTTAACGCTTTGCCTGCGCCATTATGAAATGCCTCCACCACCCCCTGCTAAGGTAATCTTCAATGTTGATTTGCAGAATACATTGAGTCATTAGTTCTCAAATTTTTTCACGGCTTTATCCACGCAGGCCATCAGCGATGGTACGAAGCAAATGCAGTCCATGTACCCTGTGATATTTGATCAACTCTTGACATTCGTCACTTACTCCTGTCAAGCGCCCTCGTTCGGTCAGATCGAAACCAAAGCAATATCCAAGGTGTCATCCAAACAGGTGAGATTTCATCTTCGGGTAAAAAGTGACCTAATGAAGCAATGAAATCACCGTAAACACGAACCATGTGAAAAAGTGTGAGAGCTTTTACAAATGTACGAGATATTCCGGTCCATACCCAATTGCCGTGCTACGTACAAATTTTGAAACAGTAGGTTTACCCGTCGTGTAATTATGTATTTTCTTAACCAAGAACATGCTGGCATTTGCTCTTGCAACCTATCTTACTTTAAGTTCTTGCCAGCACTACCCCCCCCCCACTTCTTCAGTTTGTACTACTCTCCCACAATGGCATACACAAAAATGTTTATTAGTGTTTACACCAGGTGCAAAATTCAGACTTGGGTACCCACAGTCCATGTACAGGAACCGGGACATCCGAAAAGTAATTTAAGTTAGAATGCCACTTTGTTGTGGAGTCATAATATGATGTTTTGCTTTTCAAGTTAATTCATATATCACATATCTTACATACAGGCATGACAGTGAAGTTTTTTTTTTCCATTCCAGCTAAGTAAATGTGCTGATTTTTGTCACATCTACGTGAAACTTTAGGCCGAATAGCAATTGCATACCTTTGTCCTGCCATTGTCAGTTAGGTACCTCAGTACCCAGTGCAAACATTGACATTCATGTTTGTCAACAGTGGAATTTGTAATACAAAATTAAGAAAAAAGAAGCTTACGGATGATTTTGGTCTAAGACAGACCTCGGAAATGAATGCTTCAGTCGTGAATCGATAGGGGATGTGCATTTGAAGACGAGAAAGCTTTCTGTTCGCCTCATTGGATAAGCCCTCAATATGTCGATTACACTGTTATGTGCAACCACTTTTAATTCGGAGTCAGTCCGTGGTCAAAGTCATCTAATGTTTCATTTTGATAACATGCCAACAAAATAATTTTCCATAATTTGGTGACTAAAGAATTATATATTTCTTTTCTTCCTTGTGTGTTTCATCCTGTGATACTTAATTTAGACGTACATCCATTACCTAGAACACAAGGTATAGTTTGTTTTAAGTTTGCTTTTTTCCACAGACACTGGACAATCTTGCAGCTCAGGGCTTGATGTAAAACACTGTAAACATTAAGCAAAGGCACTCAGAGAGTCCTTAAATTAAGGTCTCCCTCCCAAAAAACTTTATCTAAAAAACATTTTAGAGGGGTTGCTGGTCAGACAGTCAAGTTGAAAAGAAACATGGAGAGATACTTTTGGAAAGGAAATCCAATATTAAATGCATCATCAGATTTAGTCGAAAGGATTTTCAGATTTCTACCTCACTTTTTGCTTAATTGTGGCCTCATTTACCTCAAGCCCTGGATATCTTCACAGTCCAGCCTCATTACAAACTCTATTTTTCTTATTTCTTCTTCTAGTGAGTTTCCTACTCCTGAATTCTTCATGTTCTTGTCAATTTTAACTCTGTCCTCCTCCTGTTGCTGTTTCTCGCATTTTGCCTTTGAAAGTTGTCCTTCTCGTTCATCCTCTGTTGCTCACCTTTTCCTCTGTCTTTTTCTTCTTCCAAGTGTAAACTTTGCCTCCTCACGTTATGGTGAAAAGTTCTTTGCTTCCTGACTGGATAAAGAAGTAGCTCTTTTGAGGTTCTTGTTATTGAGGTAGTGATGCCTGCTAAACCTCTGAACGATAAAGTGCAGCTGTAAAGTAAATAAAAACTAAAACTTTTGGTGGTAGTACCAGCAAATTCAGAATTTGACTTTCAGCTCAGTCTTGTTCAACTGTGTAAACAATTTATTTTAATGGTCTCACAAAATTGGAAGACTCACTGAAAAATTAATTCTCCAGAACTGGAAAAGGAAGCTGTTGAAATGACGACGTATTTTTCCAGTTGACATTTTTGTCATCTGTAGCCTTTTTGATCTCTCCTCCTGTCGACTATTGAATGACTTACCTGGCCGAGTCTTAGACATGAATTAGTATGGCCTTCATTTTGAAGGTAAGCCAAAGAAGTGCAAAATAAAGTGTGATCAGATGGTAGATTGTCATCAGTCTGCCACCCAAGGGAATTGACTACAAAGAGATTTGATTCAAATGGAGCAACATTGTGTGGCATCAGACCATAACAGAACTGTGAGGGGTGTTGGAGGAGGGTCCGTATGGGAGCACACAGACGCAAAGGAAATGAGCCATTGTGGTAATGTAGATAAGCTGTGCCAAAATCTTTGTCGCCTACGAGAAACTTGCCACAGTCACACAAACGCCCCAAGAAGTCTAAGCATTTCGGTTTAAAACTTTCCAAGCCTCCTTTGTGTCATTGGTTGTCACCTTGACCTGAACATACTGTCTTACCTTTGAAGGTTTTCCAGTCACAAGGCTGTAGATGTCCTTTGCAGCTGTCCTCCACAACTGTCATCAGCTTTCACTTTTCAGGCAACAGAAATCAGTTCCATTCAGTCAAACTCTTCACTTAGTAAAGTACTGACTTAGAATTCTATTCTTCTTGCTCTTGCACCCTAGGAATTTTTACTTCCCAAAATCACCTCTTTCTTCCTTTTTAAATCTCCTCTATGACGTAATCATCACATAGTAAATCATAAAGTATGAAGTTTCCCCTTCAAACGTATTACGATGATGAATTCAGCAAGAATCCAAAATGTTCAAACCGTTTCGTCTTTGGCAGGAGATCCAAATCCAACAGTTTCTTCTGATCCGTGCTGTAAACTGTGAATCCTTCACATTAGGAAGCGTACGTATGAGAGTGTCATTTCTCTTGCCTGTAGCTATGAAGCTTACCATCTACTTCAAAGTCAACTGTTTAGTGATGTTTCATTTTTCTTTCAAATAATTGAGTTATATTACCGATCGTGTTGCTTTGCATATAAACATGTTGCGGTGCAACTTTACATGTTAACTGAATGATTTCCTTTTTTTTTTTAGCTTACACATTGGCGTCTGTTCGTGTCTGTTTGATTTTAATGAGATTGCAGAGATTTGTTAATTTGCTTTCATAACAAACACAACAAGAGACAGAAGACAAAAATACATGGATCAAAAATCTTTTCCATTTTTGTGAAAGTGAGTTTTCTAAAGTGCAGGGCCCAATGCAAAGCAGAATTAGAGTAGTTAGGAAAACAAACAAATACAAGGAAAACTATCAGATGTTTAATTACTTTCAAAAAGAACATGTTTCCTTTGTTTCATGTGGAAATATTTCTCTTGTTATGCTGAAGCATTTCAATAAAAAAAGTCGAAAAATTGTTCTACTAGACTGTCTATGGGAGCATCACGTTCTATTAATATATTTTCCCTTTCATCATCTAGGTCTCCAAAATCTCAAACATTATTAATCAACCAAGCAAGGTTTAATTCTGATCCTGAGATTCGTTGCATGAAGAAGAATGCAAATGGGAAAGGGGGCAAGGGTTGGACAAGATGTAAAGTTTCCTGAAGTTTGTTCTGAAAATTACAAGGACGACAATCTTAAATTCTTGAGTTTATAGCAATCTGTTCCTTTTGATGTCAGGTCATGTTATAGTACATATCTCTCTGGAATCTGTTTTTTTTTTAACTCTTTTTCGATGCCAAACATGACTCTGTTACTCCAAGCTTGCGAGAATTATTGATGATCAAAATTTCGATCATCAATATTTGTCGTGATTTGACTGGCATCCATTACAGTTATTTCTCTCTTTTAATGATTGATGTATTACTACTGATTCTGAGGGCATGTGGTTTTAACTTTTGATTTAGAACTCGATTTTACTATCACTACTGTTTTATTGCTTATGTAAAATTAGGTTGGCTCGAAGTTTCAACTTTATCAGGATCATCTCCAGAGTTGAAAATTATTCTAACTCTGAATGAGATCCTGGTAGGATAAAAGTTTCTGGTCAACTTACTTGTACATATTTTTCTACACAGACTTTTTCTCTCTCTGTGGATAGCAGTTTGATAAACAGTTTTGTTGTCTTTTTGTATTCATATAAATAGACAAACCAGAGTAACATCAGTCTACCCTCTCACACGCCGAACAAATGAAGCCGAAACAAACATACGTGCGGTACTTGCTCTGTATGTCAAAACTGCTCTTCCTTCAACATTTCCATATATAATGCACATACAGCCTGAGAATTTTTTGTTTTGATATATATCTCACTACATCTCTGGGGAAAACAGAAGTAAAATTTGCAACCGTCTGACATTTTGAGATAACCTGATAATATTCAGGGAAAATTTGCCTTCCAGCGTTTAGCTGTTTGCGAGTTGTGGTGTCCTAACATTCTGTTGGATCTGTGTTACATGGTTTCATGAGAACACCTTTTACTGTACAGTGTTTGGGCTTTACTTTTTGTTCCTTGACACCATTCTGGTTTATATATTTCTTCCATGACACCATTCTGGTTTAAGTGTGGGTTATACCTGTATGAAACAGTGTTACATTTGCCTACGCCGCAGACGAATAGTGGCTGGGAATGGTTGCGGTGGAGGGAGTGGCCAGAAAACCTTAAAGGACGGTTCAGCCACAAATTTAGCTTTGACATGGTTAAGAGACAGTTAATCTAACCATTCTGGTGAAACTTCCATTCAGTTTCCATGTCTGGTTCTCAAGATCTTATCAGTTGAAGTTACCCTAGAAGTGATATCATCTCCTCACATTGATGTAGAATCTTTTTTCTTCATTATTGAATTTATTATTGTGTCCTTGAAATCAATAGGAGGTTAATTTCAGTACTGGTCGTGTGAAGGTCACAAAGCTCGCATATCCCTCAGACATGCACATTATGATAGCACTTGATACTGAAGTATTAAATTTGGTGTAAAGTTTAAAGAAAAACATTAAATGCTTTATCAGTGTTCGGAGATGACATCGCTCCTGCTGGCTTCAAGTTAAATTTCGGAAACAAATGTGGCAACTTCAACTACTCACATCTCGGGAATCACATGTGAGAATTGAATGGAAGTTTCATCAAAATGGTCAGAGGTACTTACTCTTCAGCATATCGAAGGTATATTTGTGGCTGGATCATCCTTTTAGGGAAGGTCTGAACACCCAGATTCACTAGTGTAGTAGGTAAAAATTAATTTCATAGATAAGGACAGGGGTTTTGGCCTTTCCCTGAGCCTCATTATTTGACGGTCCCATTTGGCCATTGATGATTAGACTGCCCCATAACCTGCCAAGGGTATCAAAATTATTCTAACCTGCTTATAAAATCAGTGTTCTCTACAGATTTTCAAGAGCGGTTTGAGCGGCTGCATGTTATGCAAGTGTGTGAACATGAAGCAATTGTCGAGAGAGGTTTGATTTGAGGGGACATCTCCCCTAACCTCCAGAAATATTTGATAATATGCTAAAATGTTGCCACCTGACGACAATTTCTTGCTCCGTTTCAAATAGCAGTAGCAAGTTGTCAACTTTTTTCCTTTTTTTTTTTTTTTTTTTTCAGAAAGCAAGTCGATCTTTTGTTGGGTGGGATATTTTTTTTTGTTGGCTCCTGTTTCAGGGGTGGTTGCTGTTTCAGGGGCAGCAATTTTCAGTAAGGGGGTTTGGCTGTCTCCTAAAACCCCTCATGGAGTACCCTGAAGACTGCATGTCGAACACGAATATCATTAACGGTGCATTGTGTGTCCTCTTTCAGAGAATTTTTAATTCCCTCAGACATGTTATCAATGTCCAGAAACATCTTCAGGGTATCTCTCATTGTTCTGTGTATGTTATTTGTCTGACAGCACCATCCATAAGTGAATGTGCAAATCATTTGACAGTCTTCTGATAACACATTCGTCTCTTTGTCGACTTTTTTCCTTCCTTTATCCTTTCTCTATCACCGTGACTTAACATTTTACCATTGCTTCTTCCTTGAATTGTACAAAGTAACCATCACAATTTTGCTTTGCTTTTTAATTTTTGTAGGAAAAATGGGATTCTTTTAAAGCAAGTGCTCAGGTGGGTCATTTGTCATACCAACGATCCGCTTGATGTTTTTGCTGTGTTGTGCTCTTTTTTGTTGTCTCGTTAACTTTGTCAGTTTAACTGCTTCATATAATTTGTTTGCACATTTCTCTCCTGCAAAGAAAATAGGTCGGGTTGAAAACTGCCTTTTACAGAAATATTTGACAGAGAAAAACTAAAAATATGTTCCACGTTAGGCTACTATGACTAGTAATGTTCATTGGTGCTGTATCCCATCAACTGTGGTCAGGGTTGGCTTTATTTCAGGAAAGACTGTTTCATGTTAGGACATTGATTAATAATCAAAATCAGTAACTTACTCTTCATTTACTGTTTTGAATATTTGTTATTATAAAGTATCTTTCATTTGAGTTGTAGGAATTTTGGTGTAGGACTTTTTTTTGCATCCAAAAGGTAAACTCATTATCAATTACCTGGACATAGCTTTGCAGACCGTAGTTTGGATACTTCGTGGGGCATCTATTTACACAGCACGCTGTTTGCTTGTTCATACCTTTTGGTTTTTGGACTTAACTGACTTGAACGAACATGTCCTGTTAAATATAAACCACAGGTTGAGACGGTTAATCAGTTTTGTTCTGATTTAACAGATTTCATTCTTTTCCATGATAGCTTTCTTCTTTTGGTTTGATGACATGTTCAAGCAAACTGCTTTTTGATCTACTCACCGGGGTCCTCTGTTTTCAGAGCACCTCTGCCTCAAGTCCAATTATACTGACAGAGACTTAGTATGGCATACAAAACAGCTTGCAGGAGAAATTCCTTTCATCAGTATACTTTTTTGGGATGCACATGTAACCAAAAATGTTTGTATCAATTATTTAGGGTCGGTGGTGGGAAAGGGGCACTGTGCACGTGTGGAAATCACTGTGAATTATTCATTGAGCTAACAGACCTGTGCAATGAAGACAAAGGAAAAAATTGCTCATCAACTAAAGAAAAGACCTTCATGGTCATCAGCGTACAAAAAGAGGCAAGATGGTAGTTACAGTATGAGCAGAAAATTCAGCTATGGTGAACTTTTGTGAAATGTTGAAGACATTATAATACTTTTAAGCAAAAGCAATAAAAAACAATGGCATCATTCCAAGTAGATAGCAGTGCAACTATTCATGAATATTCAAAGGTAGTGTCAGCCAAGAAGATCTGTTTAGAGTTAATTTTGCCATTTTCTGGTTTGTGCTCTCCATCGCCAAATTGATGTCAGAAAGAGTAATTACTGAGAATTAAGTTACACTATTTGCCCAACCATAAGCTGTGGTATGTTGCATTGTGCTGCAAAACATGTGAATTGTTGTCATGTAGTCCCTTGAGCTATGTGGTGTTGCCATGTTTTGCTAGAAGCAGTGAGATGTTGCTCTGTAGTGCTGTGAGCTTGTTGCCATGTATTGTTCAAGATGTGGTGTTGCCATGTTGTGCTGGAAACTGAGGTGTTGCCATGTTGTGCTATGAAACGTTAGGTGTTGCCGCGTAGTGTCAGAAGCTGTGAGGTGTTGCCCTGTGGTGCTGTGAACTTTGAGTTGTTGTCATGTATTGCACAATATGTGGTGTTGCCATGTTATGTTGCAAACCTTGAGGTGTTGTGCTGCTGTGCTGCAAACTGTGAGGTGTTGCCATGTAAGTGGCAGAAGCTGTGAGGTGTTACTCTGTAGTGCTGTGAACTTTGAGTTTTTGCCATGTATTGCACAATATGTGTTGTTGCCATGCTGTTGCTGGTAACTGTGAGGTGTTGCCATGTGTTGTCAGATGCCGTGAGGTGTTGTTCTGTAGTGCTGTGAACTTTGAGTTGTCGCTGTGTATTGCACAATGTGTGTTATGTTGGCATGTTGTGCAAGAAGCTGTGAGGCGTTTCCATGTAGTGTATTGCCTTGTAGATTCATGTGGCATACACTAAGACCTCCACTTAAAATAGGGATAGAGGATTGCTAGTGACATCATGCCATTCACATCTGACAAGAAGGGGGGGGGGGGGGAGAGGGGAGGGGGACAATAAGAAGGATCTATAAGAAACAAGTGACTTGTCTTTTGGCTTGTTACTAGACAACCATTGGTTGGCTATTTCCATTTAGTAATTGGTTACTTCTCAGTGGAACTTACATTCACCTTTTCAAAGCATTGATTTTTTTATTAATGTATTATTAACTTGATTATTCTCAAACTAATATTGTCTGTCACTTCGTTGGTTCATTTAAACCATCGTAAGTCATTTTGCAGCGATCATTCCAGCATTGTCACGGTTTTAGGGATCCCTTACAACAGGCATCATATCACACTGCTTCTACCGCACAGAGCATCATCGTCAAATCTGAAGTAAGCTGCTTTGGTGGTATAGGCTTGTGGGATGCAAAAGTCATCATTCTGCTGAACACTGGGATATTATATCCAGAATGCACCATATTATTACTTTACAGCATTTCCAGTTGATTCAATTTCTGTGGGTTTGTTTGTTCTGCGTTTGTGTGGAATAAACTTTAATTGGTAGCTCACACCATCATAGGTCAGTCTAATATTTACTTTTTTTTCTGTATAAATGCCATCATGTGACACTTTGGTTCATCCTCATTAAAGTTATATGTGGCTGGTTTTGCTTCTTCGGAGCATTCAGTTTGTGTTTTGTTTTTCTCAGAGCCAGATACATTTGACAACATGACCAAAAGGATTTCGCATTTTGATTGAAACTAACATCTGTTTACTCAGTCCTGTTCGTTAAATGATCGGTAGCCCACAGTTACATGTTTGAATTGATTGCATCTACCATTTCCAATATTTCATTACTTTCCCACATTTGGACAACTTGCTCCCGAAAATCAAAAGAAAATTGTGAGACCGAAGCAACACGTCGTGTCTCCTCTTGCATACAAATCTGTGAAAGCATTACCTGTGGGCATCCAGGCAAATGTCAACACTCTCTTTACATATTGCAAATGTTTTGTCTCCTATTTCTTCTTACATGTCATTTCTGACCTAGTCGTTATTTGACAAAAATTAGCTTAACCTTCTGGAACGAAATTTGTCATTGAAAAAAAAAAAGATATCATAGATTAAAATCAATCTGCTGTGAAACGTAAAATCTTTTCTGTCTGGCCTTTTTGAACTTTTATCACGATACGTACGTGCAAACAAATTCACCAGTTTCCCGGAGCTTTGTGAGACCGAGATGAGCAGGCGGAGCAACTCCACAAATCTTTGTATTTAGTTGGTTTACTCCAAGCTAATCAGCAACAGAACCAGGAATTTTGTCTGCCATTACCAGAAGCCACGTTCACTGTCCTTTTGACTTCTACATCAAAGTATTTCTGTGATGCATGTTACTGTTTATATTGTAGTGATGTTATTAATATCCTTGTCATGCGCACTGTTCTATGTAGTGTCGACCGTGATGGCCAGCATTGGATGTCGTGGCTGTGTGCAACGTCAGTGTGGTTTCGAGTTGATTCTGTGATAGAAGTGAAAGTTATTAAAAGATTGCTGCATGAATTTAAAGCTGTAACTAAACAAACCTATCTCCTCAACCTGATGAAGAGCTTGTTTGTGGATGTTAAGTTATAGTATAGATGTCTATTCTGCCTTTCCGTATTACTGTCTCATAAACCTCATGTAATGGTAGTTGTCTGCCATCATCGAAAACGTCTGCATCTTTCCTTTCCTCCCTCTTCCAACCCACCCTCTTCCCTTGTGTACCTTATGTATTGTTGCCCAAGTGTAAAAAAATGTAAATACCAGTTATCTTCTCACTTGAACATCCCCATTACGACTTCAGACTGGTTGCCTTAATGTGAAAGGAGTCCACATATTCTGACTGAAATCTTAGGAATGGTATTGGTAAGCGATTCATTGAAAATTATATCAAAAGAAATCAAAATTTTACTATTGGTAGACATGGTGCTCCCAGAAAATCATGTCCAGTGTATTCTGCATGGAGTCTCATGTTCATGCAGATTGTTGGATAGAGGTGGAGCAAATATTAGGTCCTCCATAGGAGAAGGAAAGACTCATATTTCACTTCACTAATTTGTTGGTTTCTTTACAGTGCATCAGTATCGATTGTAAAGTACATTCATGACAAAAATCAATTTCATACAAAAGACAACACTGTGAAAGGGAGTTGCTCTATTGAGAAAACTTAGTGGGTGGGCTTAAAGAGTAGTCCCTCTCCCTGGTGGTTAATTTGATGGTAAGTGTGCAGGTCATACGTCAGTCCCACTTCTCGTACGTCGCTAGTTTTTTTTTTTCCTTGATCCTTGTCGTGATTAACTTAGGGACCAATCTTGCTGATATTAAGCTGCATATTGAAAGATGGATTTCCTGATGGTTTTAGACTTCCTTAATTTCTAACTCTCCCTATTCCTGACCCCCCCCCCCCTCTCAGCTGGCCACATTGACAGGATGCAGGCATTAACTTGCCTGGTCTCTCTGCTCTGTGACAGAGGGATTATTTCTGCACAAAGAATAAAAATATCTGTTAATCTGTCACTACACTGCAAGTAACCTTCAATGATGGTGAGTGTAACAGCATGAAAATTGAAATAAAGTTGAAATAAAACTGAACTACAAAAAAGAAAGAAAATAAAACAAGAAAACCTGAACTAAAAAAAAGAAGAAAGAAAAATGAAAGAGTCATATTATTTTTTCTAATGTAACTGTTACTGATTGAAAGTGTTTGATTGCTGTTTGAGAGAAGTTTTCAATCGAAGTGGGATGAGCTGTCATCTGGGAGATCAAGCAGTTACAGAGATTTGGTGTAGCAAAGATGCCAATAAGAAGAAACTTAGGGTACACTGTTCAGTAGCCAAGATGAGGGACATTGTTTTATGTGTGCTTAAGTAATGAACTTACTGAATCTTTGTACCTTGTATTTCGGAAATGTACACAATTATTTTGGTCATTCACACCTGGGCAAGTGTTGAGAACTGAAGGACAGTTTTGTGGCACTCAAAGTGTGAATCAGCTTTTATTGTCTCTTTTGACTATATTTCACATGTTACGACATTGCAAAATGCAAATGCAACATGATAATGTTGTTTTCTTGATGGTTCTGACAAGCTTTACCCTATCAAAGTTCTTAGCACAGCTTTCATGCAAGCACATTCATATATCCTCCAGACTGATTGGGTAGCCATGAATTACGTCCCATTTGCCGAAAAGTCGCTGGAACTGACAGCCGAATTGTACCAGTTGACAGCTCAGCACCCTGTGGTGATGGAAGAACATGTCCTGCAAAACATTCTCAGAGTAAGTACCTCAGAATACCTCATCGAGAGGGGGTAATAAAAGATCTTGCTTGGTGTAAAAGAACAAACCCCATAAGTTTTTAGAATAGCTAATCTAGGCACATCCATATGGTAGTGGAAAGAAGTTCAACCGGGATGAGTTCACCGTTTCTGTTGTAATGAAAGGTGATAAGCTATTTTATGTCCTTTGAGTATTTAAGTGCTTTAAGCACTTCTCTCATGCAGTCAAAAATGTGGCCAACAGTATACCCTTAAGTGTTAGCAACTCAAATGAAGAGCATTTTCTTGTGGTGTTGGAAAATCTTAAGAGTATCCTGTAATAGAACAGTTTCATTTACCTTCAGAGGATTGTACATTTTGTGAAAACTGGTTATGTCTTGATGCATTTAGCGATAAATACCATCCCATCAAATTGTGGAATCTGGCCAGTGGTCTGTGACATCATTGCAAAGTACAGTCCAATTGTCATGGAAGAAAATTTTTCTTCTAAATATCTAAAGATCATGTAGGCATACCTCAAAGTGCCTCATTTTTTTGTAATTGAGGACCAAACGTGTCTTGGAAACCTCTGCATTGGTCATGATGAATACTTTACCTGTATTATCTCTTTGGAATCCTTTCCTTACATTTTCAGGTCCTTCAGCTTCCATTGGGACTGAAGTATGCTTGCCCTTCTCCTTCCACTTGGAAGTTATCTGTGCAATGTTTGTTAGACATCTTACGTGTTGGTCTGCCTGTAGCTAGGTCAGCAGACACCTCCAAACACTTTAGTGACGTCTGGTTGGACATGGCAGCGTCGTTTGAATTGTTCCTGTTCGCAGATCAGTAAGTAGACAAGAGGTTTAGGGTGGTGTGACAAGGGCGGGAAAGGGGGCTATGGAGGGATGTCGCAGTTAGGTGGAACACTTCATAGCAAAATTGTCCAGATGTGGTCATCTTTGCAGTAATTGCCACAGCATGATATTTTTGTCTCAAAAGAATCAAAAGGACGAGGCACTAGGAAGTAAGGAAGAATGCTGACGTAGTGTATGGTCTTGGGTTTTATGAAGTGAACCCAAGGGTATGTGAGGTTGCTCCCATTGTATTCCAACAATCTTTCTGCAGTTCAGTATGAAGTTGAAAAGCTTCAACTGGGAGAACAGACAGTGGTTTGGAAGGGTGTTACGGTTGTAAAAGTTACCTGGAGCAAATCACAGTGAAGTTGTCCAAATATGGTCATCTTTGCAGTAAGGTGAGGAAGCATTCTGACTAAGTGTATGGTCATGTGTTTGTCACATGAAGGCAGAGAAAGAGGGGGCGCTTCCATTGTGTGCCAAAATTTGGGGTGAGATATATTTCTTCATGCCTGCAGTGTGCATCGGACTTAAAATTTGAAATTGCAATTTTTGTTATGAATTTGTAAAGTAAATCACTTTAATCATCACCTTTCAGACTAACTGCCATCTACAGTTGCTACAAGTTTGACACAAAAAGTGACTTGGTTCATTCATGACTTCCTCCTGTGTATTTATGGAGAGTGGCAACCCTTTGAATTCATCCCGTGTTTGATTTCACAAAATAAATGAATTGTTTTTTACCACCCAAATCCATTAATAGCCTCTCTTCTACTACATGTGCACATTTTCACCAAAGATCCTGTTCTTGTCCTCCACCTATTTTAAGTCACTCTGAATACTCTCATTAATTGATCTTAGTCTTGGTTGCTATGTTCAGGTACTGATGCACTTGTCTTGGGCCAAGCAGTGCCATTTCAAATTTCCTGCTGATCTTTCTCACTTCAAGTAATTGCTCTTTTCCCTTCATCAAAATACAAGCCGTTATGCAGGCCTATGCAAAGAATTCGAAGAGTACAATGACAAACCTATCTTGGGTTGGTTTAACCTTTGACTGTATCATCAACACTGTTTAGAGGCGGTGGAGGGGGGGGTGAGGGTGAGTGCAGGGACAGGAGAGTCTACACTTCCTGTTTATGACCCTACAGTAAGCAGTGAAAATATGTTGTGGTCGTCCCAGGTAAGTGAGATCCTAAAATTATTGATGCACAACCGAACTCTGTGACAACCATGTCAACCGACTCAGTCGGGAAGTTGACCAATTAAATGTTTTCTCCAGGATGTTTGAAACATTGTCATGAAATCTTGGCTTGACAAGGGAATATTGAGAATAGACAGCATGGTGCAAGTGTGGCAATGGTATGACAACCCAGAACATTGTTAAGTTTATTAACTGTATTGATGATAGAATCATAATAAGATGACTTCATTTTAGAAGGATGGCCACCTTTACAAGTCCCCAGCCAGGTCAGATTCCTGGGAGGGGCCAACATAGAAAAAAAGGGATGAGCCCCCCAGGGCATGTGACTTGATGTTGACGATTATCCAAACAGTTGTAGGGGGGCAGAAGAAGAATTTTAAGGAGGCCTCTCCCCCTTCTCCACACCCCTTGACAGGTCTGAACCTTAGTGAGGTAGTTGCCCATTGGAAAAGTAGTTGCACGTTTACTGAATTTTCAACACTGAATAGTCATTTCCATGTTACAGTACTTACCTTTTACAGTGTCTTGTTCTCCACAATCCTGTTCTATCTCTTCTCATGTCAACATGATCCACATGAAACAACTGTTTTCTGCAATCTCTGTGTCCTCAAGCATCTTACCCTTTCTGTTTTTGATACAATCACATCACAAACTTGAGATAACTTGTCGCTTTAAGGTTTGTGAAAGTCCATGTCTAAGAATTTTGGCCAACAGGATGCATGGAGGACGACGAGATGGTCCCGCCCAGCTTCATAGTTCTTTGTTCTTTTGTATGCCACTGGACATACACCCATTCAGTCAGCTTCTATCGGTGGTTGCGTAAACTTGGAGAAAGAAAAAACGTATTGACAGAGGAAACAGTGTGAGATGGATGTTTAATATCAAATCACTTTTGATAACTCAGGGGAAGACTTTGCTGTCAAATCGTACTTTGTAAAACAAGTGGCTGTCAGGGGGGCATCCTTCCTGTCAGGAAAGTGGTGATCATCTTTTAATGTTTAAGGTGTCAGGAACTCCCCGGGTTCACTCTCATGCTCAGAGGAAGTACAGTGAATCTGCCAATTTATCATTTTCTGTGATTAGATTCGTTGACACAATCTGGGCAGTGTATCACAGTCTGTATTCACATGTGCCTGATGAAGATTTTGAAGAAGATAATTCGCAGATGCCACCACTGACAAGTCATGTACATGACTGAAGGGGATTTTAAATGTACAAATAGTGTTGACATGACTGATTTGTTTCAGATTGTGGAATGGTGACCTTGGCCATTATTTGCTCTCTCCTGTTATTGTGTTACAAACCCTCCTGTCTTCTAGGAACTAAAACAAAAGTCCAGATAATGAACCGATTCTTATCTATTCAAGAAGACTCCAAGGAGATTTGGAGTTGTTGACATGTTGTTTGGTATGATGATGGATTTTACAAGAATATTTCTTAAACTTCGAATGGCCAGTTCTTAATAACAATTACACAGTTGCCACTGACTGCAATATGAAGTGTAAGAAACCAAATACTCTTCATTCTAGTAATGATATCAGGTCAAGATCTGTAACCTTGTGATTCTCTCATCCAAATCAGGTGATTCACCCTCGATTAAATAACATTTAATTGAATAAATAAATTCAGAGAAGGTAGAAGATACGTCTCTTTCTTGGAATCCAAATGAGCATATTTAAATTAGTAACACATGTACACACAGGGCCAGCATAACCCTCTTAGAGTTGGGGGGCAGGGGACGTGGAGAGGACAATGTCCTAAGGCCACTCTGAAAAGAATTGTCCATGTATAGTATGGGCACTTTTTGTCCCAAACTACAGTATGGCACCATGTTTAAAAAAAAGGGGGGAGTAGATAGCTGTTCCGGTGGCACTCACTGTGTTACAAAAATTACTATTGAATTTTTTCAGTCCCACTCCATCAACATTAACGGTGGAGGAACAGCAGAACGATGAGCAGTTAGATGTCTCGGTGGTCCAGCTGATCCGCGAAGAGATCCTGCCGTTCTCGTCTGGCATGCCCGATGAATTCACTCACAGGATCATGGCGCTGCTCAACAGGGGATCCATTCACTCGACCAGTACAGCTAGCTTCTTAGGTAAGCTGCCATCTAACATTTTGTTTTTTTCTATCTCTCATGCCTCTGTTACGGTTGTTTACGGCGCCGTTGGCAGGTCATGAACCTGTTTTAATCGTGTTTGCCCCACAATTCAACACTGTGGGAGGAGATTGTTTAATATAACGGCAGTAAATGCCAAATTAATAAAACTCTTCTATTCAAGTAAACAAAATCCCAGATCGAATGAACGTACTCTATGACGTTGATTGGTTGGTTCTCAGTTTGACATTCCTCTTAGGTGTAACTTTTTCAATTGGTTCTGTGAACTTTAGAATTTGCATTTCAAGGAAATCTCTCACTAGATTGAGTGGGAGTATCAAGGTCATCTGTAATCAGTGAATTATATGGCAGTCACTGTAAAGTTACTTACTGTGGATCTGTTAATTCTTCAAGAGGATTTTTCTCTGTCACATATTGCCACAACTGTGTTGAAGTTAGTTGTCAACATTAGGTTTGTACTTACTGCATTTTGCTGCAAGTGTTGTACCAGTTTCAACGCTGACTGTCTCTGTCACATGTGTTGATGTTAGTTGTCAAAACTGGTTTCTCCTTGTCATATATATTCAACAATTGTGTTGATGTTAGCTGTCAACATTGGTTTTCACTTGTCACATACTGCCAAGATCGTCTTGATATTAGACACCAATATTGGTTTCTACTTGTTGAATGTTCCTACAGATGTGATGATTTGTTTTCAGCCCCAACTTCTCCTTGTCACATATTGTCATAACTGTGTTGATGTTATCTGTCAACATGGGTTTACCCTTATTATGTTTGTGTCGATGTTTGGTCTACTTGTGCCACATTGGCCACACTGTATTTGAGTGAGTTATTGCCATTGAATTGATCTTGAAACTCATTTCATCATAACTGTTTTGATGTTAGCAGCCAACATTGACTCATACATGACAGGTAATTCAGCTGTGTTGATCCTTTTTGGTCAACATTGACTTCTCCCTTTTGTGAATTATTTATAACTTTTGAAGTTAAGTCTTCATTACTGTCTTAACAACCTTCATGTTCTCATGATTGCTGTAAGCTAATTTTCAGTACTGACTTCCACCTGCCACATGTCAATAAGTCACATAAATTGACATTAGTGTACCAATTGCTGGTATTTGTAATGTGTTTATACTTCCTGTAATAATTGTTCAGTTTGCCATCACTTCTGTTATGGAAACTGTCAGGTAGCAAAATGGGGACCTCATGTTTCATTCCACTATAAATAAGGATTGGCATTATCGCTGTTACAGTATTTCTTTGTTGTAAAGTATTTTCTTTTGGCAGTGGCTTCTCCGCAGCTGTCACACTGCATGAGGTGACTTTATCCTTCGAATTTTCAGATCAATCAGTACTGGCCTCAGACTGTGACATTGCAATGGATGTGGCATCAGTTTTAGGATGAAGACAAGAGTTTACTGTTTGGGGAAAAATGAAAAAAATTATAGAAATCATAGTACATTATGGAAAACATGAAAAATAAAAAAAAAACAGATATGAGAAAAGTTGAATTCCCAAACCATGAAGTTTTAACATTGGTGTTAAGAGGAAATCTGTAAATAATATTTTTTGTTTTTGTTTTCATTTTCTTTGACAGATGTTGATGACAGGCAGTTGAGGCAAGAGTTTGCTAAGGCATGCTTTGAGACCCTCCTGCAGTTTTCATTCATCACCCAGAAGGCAGCGTTACAGAACTCATCGGATGAGGGTGCTCTCACTAAAATGGCGCTGACATCCCTTCTGGGGCGTTGCCAGGAAGTCCTCAAGAAGTACGTCGAAGACGAAAGGCTCAGCGGGAAGTGTCCCCTGCCAAGGTCAGTCTCTGGAAGTGATTGTTTGGACAAATTGGAACCTGATGATGAGATATGTGGCCTATGTATTGATGGATGACATGAAAGTATTGTAGGAGCAGTGTTAACTTTAGCCATGCTGTGAAAATGTGAGTGCTGAAATGGTCACGTCATTTCCATTACCAAAAACTTCAACCATTCGTGACTTAAATTTGTTACCTTTCAGGGCAGTGTTTTGATTTCATTCCTCTGCCAGCCCTTTGAAGGTAATTAAAAAGGGAGGGATAATGTCACGTGATAATTAGCCACACGAATGTAATGTTGCCTTTTTAATGCATGGCCATTGTTCCGAAAGGTGAGTTAAACATTCTTAACAATGTACACAACTTCAGAGATACATTCTTTCAAACATTGACGGAATTCATTTTGTTTGAAGTGAAAAAAAAAGACTCACAGCTGTTATCCTTTTTTATGAGCAGATGTTATTTTAGGATTTTGCAGCTGCTGTTTCAGGCTGCTTTTTTTTTTTTAAATTGTATCACATATCATGCAGTTTCGGAGAGACATTCTGGTAATGTTTTACACTTCACCTTCTTTGCTTTTGCTTTCACCCAGATCTAGAATGACGGAGATGTCCTTCGTCCTTCAGGCTATTACAACTCTCATTCAATCTCTCAAGCGTGCAAGTCAAGACAATGGTACGTGTTGAAGTTAACTTGATCCAGTCATCAAGGAATTTCTCCCCATTTCCTTGAAATCGGAAAACACTTCTGTTTCATGTGCAGTGACAGAATCATTGCCACTCTCAAGTTTGCGTGTAAATGAAAGCTAGGCCTGACAAACGTGTGGTGGCCTTGAACTTAATTTGAAGTGGCTTTGTGTTCTAACAGTAATTGAACCTAGGGTTACTGCATGTGCATAAGCAGAGCTTGCCTTCGTTCCCCCAGTCATTGTATATCGTAGCTATGAATGCCTCCTGATCGCATAATTGATTTCAGGGGTGGTGATTTAGCCTTGTCAGGTAGGGGTGGGGGTACCTTGGTGCAAACTAATGTGAAATCCCCTTTGACTATAATTTTCCACAAGACTGCATAAGTGGAAGTCCTCAGTCAGAGCTTGTGTAAGCACCTAGAAAGAGAGAGGGAACATTGCATCGTAGAGTCAGTGGTCATGTGTTGCAGCTTAAAAAATAAATGTTTGTTTAATGGAACGTGTCGTCAAGTCAGCGACTCGGTAGCATGCATATGCTGGGGCAGGCATAGCTGATGTCTTAATGCAGGAGGTACCACAATGAAATGAATGCATTAACGACCCTCTTGCACTCCCAACCTACTGAACAACTGAACACCGAGATGACAAACTGTTCTTGTCACATCAGCACAGGCGATGAGATGTTTTCATGTTGAATCACGTTATGGATACTATTAGTTACATTAGAGACGATGACTTGAAGGCTTTAACAATTCTGCTGCTGTTCCTTCTGTTACATATAGTGTCTACAGTATAAGATGCATTTCAAGGACTGGCATTGTCTGTCTCAAAATTGAAAAGAAACATTATAGACCATAAGCGAACGTTCCATTTGTGCTTTTGGGGTTCAACTTAAACATGTCAGCATTTGTACGTTTGGTTTAATATTCACTCTCGTTAATGTGTTTGTTCTGATCACCCCTCGTTCTCTTCCCGGAGGGATTATCAGTCCTTCTCTTTTCTTTCCTCAGTGGATCCATCCACCTGGGAACAGGTGATCAATTTGTATCCATCTCTGGTGGACTGTTGTACATGCAGCTCATCTCAAGTGTGCAATTCCCTCAAGAAGGCCCTCTATGAGTACCAAGACCTCCTAGTGCCCCCTCACCAGCGGATCCTCAACGGAAACTGAACCACCGCAGAAGCTACCGATGTGTCATCTCACATGCCCATGCCCTGTGATGGCTACTTTCGAACACCGATTGACCGGAGGGCCGCTCGAACCTGCTCGGCCTCGCAGTTCCCTTACGTAATCGCTGATAGAGACGTTACCGGAACATGCAACAACATTGTGTCAATTTTGAAGATTCTCCTTACAGTGAGCTCTGTGAATCTGTTGTGAGGAAATCCTGAAGATGGCCGACTGTTAATGAAAAGCTTTGTAAAAGTGGTGTTGGCGGTGTTATTTCTCTGCTTCCCTTGCTCTCCTTCTCTTTAGTGTGGCTTCCTTTTTTTGAGGGAGGCCAAAAGTCTTAAAATGTTGGAGTTACCTTGTGTGCTTTAATTTGATAAACTCATTCAGCTCTTAAATATTTAACAAACTGTGAAGTTTTGTGCTCCATCGTCGAAGAAGATGCAATTAATTTGTGTTTGCGTCACAGTGCAAACAGTATCCTAAGTGTTCCTCCCCCATTCCTTGGTTGTAGATCATTTGCTGGCACACCCTCTCCCTCCCCACAGCCTATCCTACATGATTGTGGGTTGAATGTTCCAGCAAGTGGGTCAACCTGACTGTTTCTTTTGAGAAAAGTTGCAGAATTTTGGCTTGGAACCTTGAATTTCTACACAAAAAGATGACAACAATTGGTTTGTAATTCCTTTTGTTTTCAAACTTAATGGGTTTCCTGGATGTGTAAAATTGATTATTGTCATGACCAGCTGATTCATTTATTAGGATCTTCTACCTCACATGACTTACGTGATTTTAAAATGATATACCATCAAAAACATTAATGTATATTAATTTCTTTTCCCATGACTGTCACAAATTTTGTGAAGAAAAAAAAAATTATACAATGCACCAGACTTTTTGCCGGTGATAGGTGGAGGGCTCATCTTGCGTGTAAGGATAGGAGAAATAAACAGGGATGGACAGCCTTAGATTTGAAAAATAATTAAAATAGTTAGGATCAAATAAATGAAACATCTAATATTGTATTTCTTGCCACTTGTGGTGAAAGCTACAGAAGGGGTTTCGTTCAGTTGTTCTGGATGTCAGAAATATTTAACTTACAAAACTGTTGTATATGTAAACAGCAAAATAGAAAATTGTGAATGAATTTAAGCATAAATTGATCCTCCTATCATATTTTTTTTTTACCACGGAGAGAAGAGATCAAAACGCGATAGTTATATTGGAATTGTAGATTACTTTTATCAGCTAAGATAAAAAAAATAACATATTTAGGGCATTAGATTGAAAGGGGAGGTAGTTGTAATGTTTATGGTTTACTGTTTTGATTTTGGACACTTCTTTGTGTTGTTTTTGTTTTGTTTTTGGTATTTTTTTCTTTATTCAGCCTTTTATTGTGTTTTGTTGGCATTGTCCCTTTATCACACTTCTTTTAAAATGAATTATTAGTTACAAAAAGAACTGTGCTACACTGCATTGGGGTCTTTGTCGAAATGTTCCTCTCAACTGCTTTTGTCGCAGCTCATACTTGATTTATTTTCTTTTATCCTCAGATAGTTGGAATTTATTTGCATCCTGATAGTGCATCATGTGACATGTGCTTGACAGCAGATACACTGACATAGTGAAACCATATCCCTTCCCTTCCATCCCACCCCCCCATCTACCACTACTACCCTGACACAAAGGTGCAGATGTTGCAAAATTGACTAGGCCTACATATACTATCCATTTTGTTTTCAAATTGGAAGTGTAGCTTGAGGGTTGGATGAGAGACCTAGCAGAAATTCCCATGTTGACGAGTGTTCATTATGAACCCCTCTCTTCACCACCACCCCAACCTCACCCCACCCCCCATCAAAAAGCAGTAGAGATCCCTAGCAAAGACAGGATCATCAGATATGTACTGGAGTTTGGTGGATTGAAGGACCTTGCTCCCAGTAGCACTAAAATATTGCAATGACCATACAGAGGTATCCAGCTGATTCTATGCCTGTGTTTTGTCAAATGTTAAAGCAGGGTTTATTCAAGCACTGCCAAAAGTGCACCACAGATTTGGCCATTGTTCTTACAGTTGTAAAAATCTATAACAATCTGTAACAACCACCATGACCCTACCCTGGTCTTTTTCTCCAAATACAAAAAAAAAAAAGAATGCTTTCGCATAAGGGTTTCATCGTGGTCATTCACACAGAAGTTTCGTATATTCAGAACAGGATATTTTTCTGCTAAGATTTTAGTCCCCAAAGTACAAAAACTTTCTTCTATTGTTATTTACCCTGTGATTGGTGAAATTTCCCCAGAAAGGTGGCATATATGCTGTTTTTCAGGTTAGTATAAAATGGAAGATTAACGATGGCAGGTTTTTTGCAGGGTTTTTTTTTTTTTGTCATCGAACAGCACATCTTGGTTTTAAGAAGACAGGATGGGTTTGATGAGAAACCTGGACGGTCAAATCTGAACAAGAGTATCAAGAAATGAAACAATCTGAACATTATTTTTCCCTCTTTTTTTTTGTATTTTGTTCAATCAATAATTTTGTTAAATGTTTGCAGACTGACCACTCTGCATTTTCTGTCCATGAAATGGTGACGTTTGATTTTTGTGTCGTCAAATTTAAGAATGATGGGATCAGAATGAGTGGAAGGAAATACTGTATTAGAAGTAAATGCTTGGTTTTTGAGAATTTATGTTAGAGACCTAAAGCACTTACTGGTTAGCTCTCTTCTTTCTAGCATTTTCAATTTGTACTTCCATAAAATGTTCATCATCTCAGAATTCAAAGATTATGAAAAATGAAATTGAACAACAACAAAAAAAAGTGTTTTATCTATCCACTTTAAATATATTTGAAAGGTCTCAACCACAAGAAGATAAAATATAGATGAGACTAAAAAACTATGACTTGTCATCATCCTCTTTGAGACTATATGGGATAAAAACATTTGGAGGGGAGGGGGGTGGAATTGATGTCACATGCCACATCCTGCTAGAATCAAATAAGTTCATTTAGCAAATGTTCCCTGGAAAGTGCATTTTTTTGTTTAGCAAAGTTCTGATCGCATGTAATCTTTATTATATACATTGTGTGATAAACCACAAGGTCTGTTTGTATGCACCAGAAGGATACTTTGTACAGTGTTATGCTCTGCTTGTGTACATTTTATTGTGTAGTGAAACAGCAATTGTGGGATTGATCTCTGTAGAACATGAATACCTGGTTGGAAAGCTTGCTGAACTGAGCTGTTCAATTCTAGCCTCATATTGGTGGCATGCTATGTTGTTCCTCACCTGAAAACACTGGACGCATTGTGTTTGTTGGAACTGAACCATTGGAAAGAAAGTTTACTGAGGTGTTCTAGTGTCGTCCTCCTCACTGATAAAACTGTTTGTTTTCCATGATTGATTGCAATGGACCATGTTATCTAATGCACCTTGTTTCAAAGATATGGTAAAATTTGAGAGGCATCACTTGTCTTTTGAATTTCCTGATCAAAATTTCCTTTTGGAGGATGTCGTTCATCAGTTCGATTTACAATTCTGCTTGGTTAATAATTCTGCCTGATTAATAATTCTGCCTGGAACATGACAGGTGCTTTGAAACTGGCTGAGCAATGAACTGTTGTGTAAAGTGTCAGAGCTTTGCTTCAGTGGTACTGTTCGTAAAGTTTACCCCAATAAGTATTTGTGGCAGTTGTTTGCTTAGTCTGCTTGTGAACTAGGAGAGAATTTATCCTTGCAGCAAGTTTCTGAGATAATACTACTTTACTCCCTTTTGCCGCATTTATCAAAACTCGTTTTCAGACGCCCGTGTGGTGTGAGGTTTGTTTTACCTCAATGAGTGCCTCCCTTAAGGGGCTATTCATGCGAATGCTTTTCAAGGCTAGCAACTGTCACTGCAATCAAAGGAAGGGGATACCTCATTTTTCAAAAGTAACGATGGATCAACATTTGGCAACTCTGTGTGGGACGATCATCAACTCCCTTTTCAAAAGTAAGGATCAAGAAAATGTCTTCACAGGATAAAGAAAATATCGTATAAGATTAATTATTCAAGACTCTAAGGGTTTCTTGCAGAAATCCACAAAAGAAAATGAAGTTTCTACTTTCACAGCTACTGACCTAAAATGATAGACCTTTTTGACATAATGTAGGAAATTACACAAAGCTTACAAGAGACAATGGAACAGAAAGATAACACTGAGTTAGCATCTGGTTTCAATAAATCCAAAGTTTATATTTTGAATAACAAGTTACACCATCATAATACTATGTACACAGATACTCCCTGACTTAATTAAAAGATACATAATTTTGAATCAATAAATGGCATAAAAAATGTAAGTGAGCAATGCAAGGCACTTCTTAAAGTTATGTAAAAAAGTTGGCAACCCCCTCATTCCCCCTGACCCAACCAAAAGGTCAGAGAGCAATCAATATCAAACTTAATTTCAAAGTATTTCACAATAGGAACCAAAGGCCTCAAGAACCAAAAGCTTTTTTGTGATGTTCCCTACATACATTATAGTATCTTCAAAATATTCCCAGCAGTCTTGTTGGGATCGATGCAGTGAGAAAATACTTTCTACAGGTTTCTCTACTCTGTGATACCACTTGGTTTGGTAGGTATCAAAGAAATGCATAGTTGGAAATCACCTACATGCATAAGGCAATACTGTGACCAGGAAACATAAATACAAAAGTTAGTCTGCAAGAAAAATGCATAGACACCATACGATAAATGATATGACACAGGCTTGAATTTCATTTGGTTTTACCGATAAGTCTGTGCGCGACAACTAGTAACAGCTATCACATTGTTGAATTTGCCCACTCGTTTCGGGTCGGTGACGGTAGAAACTATTACTCACAAATGTTACAAGCTTCTGAAAGAGCTGCAATAGTGTACTGAAATATATGAGCTTGTTGTGAGGTTCAAAACACGAGGGGATTCTGTTTTTTTTTAATCAATCCAGTTACAACATGAAAATGTTAACTTTTAATGCACAGGTAGAGATTACAACCTTTGTAATGGGTGCAATCACACCACATTCATTTCATGTTGAAATCCTTCCCTTCCCCTCTCCTTCCCCGACTTTGATCTACTTTACCCTCTTCTCTACGACATTTCTCATTCTGATAACAATGATGAACTTTCTTGACTACATTGAGTTATTCTGCATCGTACAAATGACTTTAAAACAGACCAACCACACATCAATCACTGCACCTGTTATGCAGTACAATTATGGGAAAACATTCAATGAAACCACAGAAAATCAAAGGCACATGGAGGAAGAGTTGAATTAAACATCTATCACAAATATGAAAGAACAAAGCATGAAATCAGACCAACAATGATTGCCACTGATTTTATCTGGGAGCCTCCCCCCCCTTTCCTCTTTCCCTTTCTTTTTTTTTTATTTCTGTCAACCGATTAGCTGACAGCACTGAAGACACATCAGCCTGTTCTGGCTATTTTATGAGAGTACACATGACGATCCACCACAGTCGATTGGGAGGTCCTCCACTCGTCTTTCCAGAACAGGAAATTGAATGAAATGCCAAGGGGAAATGTTGATTAAGCCGAGCAGTGACGTGATTCATGGCTGTGACACCCACAGCAGCTAGCAGAAAACTGGCAATCCAGCACTGCATTGAAGGGTTGTGTCACAAAGGATGCACCAACAAAGGCGACTACTTTTGGACCTCTTCATGCATCATGTACTTTGAATACAGACTGTGACACAAACACAGCCCTCCAAATACCTTTGGCTTGACACAGACTTGTACATCCCGTGAGATTTCAATGACAAATATGCTGTTAATCGATTGCTACTGAAAAGAGAGCTCCGATCTCCTCCGTATTTGGGGACCGCTGGTAAATTTTGCTCTAATCTGGAATTTCTGACTCAATGTTGAAGAATGGCCAAAAGCCGTCAAACGATATACGACACCGAGGAGATGAGTTGGAGATTCTGGAGAATAAGAAATTAACCTACAGTATGCTTACATACTGGTAATGCAAGATACATTGGTGAAAACTCTTCTTGTACATGTCTGGTCCCCTTGATGGAGAAGTAACTCCATTAAACAATTAATGCCAAGGATTTGCCCACCCACCTTCCCTGGCTTTCCTGCACCTGTGTTCCAATAGGAACATTAGCTATGCTTGCATTAAATACACCACCAGTTTGTCCCCTCCCCATGATAACATATGTTCTTGTCAATGTTTCCTAGATGGAATGTTATACCATCAACATAGACCAATTGTGTGCTCCTCCTACCTCACAACCCCTCCCCCCACCCTCTCCCCATCCTGTTGCCTTGCGTCCCTCACAAAGCATCACGCAGCCAGCATAACTACTTTGCGTCCTGACAAACCTGATTTTCTGGTAATTGTTTTCATCAAGGAATGTTCTAACAACGTCAAATATCACTGGTCTACACAGGCCTTCATTATGCAGGATTTTCAATCCCTTGTCACCACTCAGCTACATAGGCCCTGATCGAAACATGTGATTGGCTATTGGCTAGGTTACATAGGCAAACATTCCAATTGAATATACACTTCGCATTTCTCTGAGCGAGATGCTTTGGTGATGAATAATGCACTCCCCCCTCTCCTTCATTCTATGGACTAAGGACTGAAGGAAGAGAATCTCCCCTCTCATCATATTTCTTTGTTCCTCTCCACCAAACTTTCTAAACTGAAGACGTAATTTTATTCCTTTTCAGTGCTATTGTCTATTGTCACAATGAACACATCATGAAACAGGGACTGTTTCATCTGTCTCTCACACACAAATGTCCTCCGGAGACCTTCGTTTATAGGACTTTGCAGAACTTTCTACTGTGGCTCTTTCTCTTCTGCAGGGCAGCTTTAGTAGCCGTTTCAAAAACTTCTCTGACTCCTTCATTGCTCTTAGCTGAGCATTCCAGATAAGCATAAGCATTGATCTGATCTGCCATGCTCCTCCCTTCCTCTGGGGTCACGGGGCTTTGTTTCATGCTGCGGAGTTCGTTGATGGTTGCTTGATCGTGACGAAGGTCCTTCTTGTTTCCCACCAGGATAATCGGAACGTTAGGACAGAAATGTCGGACCTGAGTGAGGTAGAGATGAAAGGAGAGTCGGTTGCATGATTAGTGATGGTACAATTCCTGCTTATTTAAATAAATAACAAGAAATCTGAGGCAGGTCATGAAAGAATTCATCTCCTGGTAAAAGTCACGGTATTTGCTATGTTCGGGGAATCTACCATCTGTCCCCATAGTGACTTCACAAATGAAAGTCAAACAGAAACCGCCCCTCCATGTTTGCACACATCAGAGTTTTGTTTGATGTGCAAACATCTGTACCAAGGAACAGCACACCACAACACGTGCAAGAAAACACAGAGTGCAATATACATTGCACATATTTATACACTGAATGATGTGAAAAATACACCAGGGGTGCTGACGGCGACTGCTACCGAAATAGAAGACTCGGGACGGTGGGCAGTGCCTGTGATCACAGCTGACCTTTGGAGTCAGCACCTACTGTGCATATACATGTAGGTCTGGACGGCTTTTCAGTGCTGGGTACCCTTGACAAACTGTACATATAACACTGTGCTTTTTACGACAGCGCCTAGAATTTATCCCACACAACAATCACGATTTAGTGTCTTTGCTGGTAATCTGTTGAGTAACCCATTGCACCCCATATTTGGCTACTAAACTATGTGCAGAGTAACACCCACTGCATCCTCAAGAGCATCACTTGGCATCTTTGTTGATGATTCGTGCAATTCACTTAGGATTTTCTTGGGACATGTCAGATAATAATTACAGAGAGATGGTAACAGCTTACAGGTGTGCTGCACCAACACCTGTTGCAAACTACTAGTACATATGCCGAAGGAAATGGATAAAGGAATACACAATTGTATTAGGTATCCATGTACTCAAAGGTCTCCCTGTCCTGTACTTTAAATAAAGTGAGGACATGTTTTAATGTCATGAGACCTGAAACCTGAGAACAGCCAAAACATTGATGGCTTTCAGTTTGGAGGAGGATGTAGTTGATTTGAGAAGAACACATGAACCATACAATGTTTAATGAATAAAACAATGAGTAGGGGCTGATTTTGTTTGGCAGCTAATTTCAATAAACAGATTCCCTCGGCATTAACTGACAAAAGATGAGAAAACACAGTTTAGATATGTTCAGGATAGTGGAGAGAATAACACTTACTGATAATTACTGTAGCATTTAAATTGAATCTCAGATCTGCCGGGTTTAGAAAAACAAGTTGCAACTGCTTCCACCGTAAGATCCAGATACAAATTTACGACCATTGCATGAAAAATATTTTATGACTCTGGAGAAGGACTCCACCAAGGAAAATGTAAAGTCACGCTCAAAAAATTGAAGTACAAGATGGTGACTTTTTACCGTTCAAAATTTCAGAAGAGAATAAGATTAGGAAACGATGCTAAAATGACTCTTTTCAGTCATGTGTTTTCATATTTTAATTATCTTTGGACATTGGAAGGCATAAAAAGCAATCCCAACAGATCTGTCTGATTATTTAAGTTGTGAGTCCGATTGTGGTGAGTGAATCAAGTGACCAAACATGGTGAAAATTTGTCTTCACTTTTTGTCTTACCTCTGGGGTCCACTTTTCTGGGATGTTTTCTAAACTGTCTGGATTGTCTATTGAGTAGCACATAAGGATAACGTCTGTGTCTGGGTACGACAGTGGTCGAAGTCTGTCGTAGTCTTCTTGTCCTGCGGTATCCCACAGAGCTAATTCAACCTGCAAGAAAGACAGTATTTCACATATATATTGAATTGAGAATCCCCAAACTCACCTGGTTTGGTTATTTACGAACGACTCACTTACCTGTCTCATCACAACAAATGCTGGGGGGGGGGGAGGGAAGACTCCTGCATTTTGCCAACCAATGGACTTCTATTGGGGCAGGCCCCTGATCTGGTAGCCGTTCTGGATCACATCGACTACCCAGGGGCCTGTCCTGATAGATGCCCGAAAGATGCAAAACGCATGAGTCTCCCCTCCACCACCTCAGCGTTTGTTGTGATGAAACAGGTAAGCGAGGAGTGAAGTAAATTGTATTTGTTTTATCAGAAGAATATGTGCAATGTGCAAGGAAGTTCCCCCCCCATCCTTAACAATGTGGAGTACTTCCCTGAAAAACAAAAAAAAATAAAAAAAAGTGTGAAGTACTGTACAAGTACAGTGAAACAAAACAGGCACTAAGTCTGAATTACCATGGACAGTATCGTTAAGATCACACCATGCAGAGTCAACCAGTTTAACTCTAAAGAGATTCCCTCACAACTGCTTACAGTAATAGACATAAAGGGTGGGGTTAAATAGTGTAATAATGTATGACCCACATCACCATCAGGAAGACTGTAATGAGGAAAGATCATCCCTTCCTTAATTTTGTATGCTTGGGAGGAACTCCCATGGCTTCATACAAGGCAATTGAAATCATAAAAATGCAGAACTGTAATCATGTTCACCGCAGGAACATCAATTATGACAAAGTTGTTCACATTTTAATTTCCTTGTATTAACGTCTACCCCGCGATAGAGAGCTTGAGCTTTAAATCAAGGAGGAACACGAGAGAGATGGTTCATTAATTAGCTTTCCGTCTCCCTCACTGTGATACCGCCACACCTGACTACTGGAGATCAGTGTAACTCAAACAACGACAAAAGGTGTTGCTAGGGCAAATCTCTCTCTTTCTCTTTGACATTCCTGACTTATAAATAGATACTGTGAATGAAACAAGGTTACATATTTATTTTATTTTTTTTTTTAAACCATATTCAAGCTACCCATCCAAGCAAGGTATTTGACACAGTCATTGTTAGCACAAAGCGTAAACCCTTTGAGAGACTGATATTGGAGACAGGCATCAAAACAGACAGAGGGCTATTGCTGAGCCTATACAGTGAGTCTTCGTTTAAGGTGAATATTATTGTTTATGGCACTTTGGAAAAAAAGCAGACAGCCAATGATAAAAGGACAGATTGTCAAGCTTGTCGCTATGCAGATTGCTCTCCCAACAATGGACTGAATGCATACCAGGAATTGTTTACAAAAGAATGATTCATCAAAAACTAATTCACACAACTATGTAGGAAGGCTCCAGAATAGCAGTAAACGCTGTTATTTACGTGCTCATGTTTGCTCTCCACTTACCTGTGGATAGCTAAAGCACAAAACAGTGCCATAACACTGAGGAGGCTATAGTAAATTCTACATTATGATACTACTTCTGCAGAAGGTGCAACTTCTGAGTGGGCATATATGCCTTTGGTTGTTTGGAGATGTGCTTGAACAGACACAGCTTTACTGATATTTTTCATTTTTTTAAGTTCCAGGAAACACGTGCATAGCACAAATATGGTGTACCATTTATATTACTGCAGTTCCAGTATTATCTGCCTCTTGTTGACAGTTTCAAACTTCAACTCAGTGGCCATCTACATTTATCTTCATTGGACTTTTCTACTTGTGCCTCTTTAAACGTGAGCAGCCAAGTTGGTTTCTGGTTCAATGCCATAAACAAAAAAAGAAAATAAGAAACAGGTCCAGCATTCCCCCTCTTGCATGAGGATTAAAGGCATCCAAAGTTAATACCACGTACCTGTTTGCTGTCAACTTCTATATCAGCCACATAGTTCTCGAACACAGTTGGTACATACACTTCTGGGAATTGGTCCTTACTGAAGACGATGAGTAGACATGTTTTACCACAGGCACCATCACCTACGATGACCAACTTCTTTCTAATGGATGCCATGTTAAATGCTTAGAAACTCTTTGTTTTCTCTGTGAAGAAAAATGATACAACAGATATTTTGTGATTTGTTCACCTTTGCAAATGTCCGTAATGACTATACTCCACGGTAAAATGACTATAAGACTGTAATACTGTACACGTGGCAAATCCTACCCCATAACTTTTAATGGAAGGTGGAAGTAAATGCCACTGAAAATCTACCAGCTTCCTACAGCAATTCCAACTTGCCTCATTTTGTAATTTCCCACCTGTTTTGGTATTGTGTGATATTTTTAGTCACTTAAGTTCCGCCCACATTCAAACTTTGACCACCCCCATTAAGCCACAGCTTCCAAGTTTCAACATTGACGCACCGTATCCAAAACGGCACCACCAAACAAAATTCTATGACAAACAGGTAATCCCATATTCAAGGTCCTGTTCCTGTTCAATAAAAATTCTCACTGGTAGGGCGTTTTGCTTTCACATAGCAATGATGCACAGGAAGTGAACAAATTGTTTGGCTGGATGTTGTGTTGTTTTCACACGCACCACAATCTGCTGGGTCACTTTGAAACAAAGTTTGTGAATTACCACTGGTGTGGCGTTTGCTACACCAGAAACCCAGAGGTTTCTCAGAAAACGAAATCCGCAAATTTAACGGTAAACACGTCCTCCGTGGAAAGGGCAAAAACAGCTGAAAACAGCTGAAAACAGTGTGCTATGGAAACTGGAGGAAATACAGTAGCTGATGGAGATATAATACTAACAGATCTCCTGCATGGTTACTGTACATTGTTTCATCAAAACGAGAGAGTGCTTTTTCTATAGAAGTATTTTTGATCCATCTGCTACTAGCTTACGGTGCACACTATCCTAACACAGTGCTCTGGTATAAATAAATTAACCATAGGATAGTAAATGCAAACTCTACAGAGCTACAAGCTTGCTGTGTGTAAAAGCTATTCTAATACACATGATGATCAAAGAACTGCACTGTAAGATGTACTGTAGAACTCCACTTAACACTTACTAGTACTACTGTAACACTGTCTCAAATTAATATCCCAAAATATGGCACAATTGAATCAAATATATCACATGATGAAAAGAAGTACACAGGCTGTATAAATGTCAGTCACTCTAGAAAAATATCAGGCCTACTTTGATGATCAAAGTACAAAGTGAACGAATGTAAAAACGTCTCTGGAACAGTTTGCAACAAACAACAAGTTCACACCATAGCAACTCTACATGAGATCACAATTAATGACCTGTAGGTATCATTACCATCAGACAAAGAGTTTACACACAAATATCCAAAATTCCAGAAGAGTTCACCATTACGCATGCAATATGTATCTTCCTATTTATGGCGTTACTCTTGATGACTAATCACTGTCTCGCTTAGTTCCAAGAGGGTGATACTGTAGGAACTGATTTATTCAATTAAGACTGTGTTCAACCACAGCAGTTTTGATGAGTGCAAGACTGTTAATTAAGTAGGTGCCTTCATAAATGCCAGGGTACTTTATTTCAAAGTTGTTAAAAGTGCACTAGGAAAAGAGTACACTGACATTTACTGAACAGAAGTCCCATATACACTCTATTAATCAAAAGTTACAAACATTATACAAACTGCTTTTTGAGTGTTGCACTTGCCCAAAACAAACAGATGTAAAATATACAGTTCTCACAGCAATGGGTGTGTTATCCTAGGAGCAGTAAGTGAAGTGACACACGGAAATACAGTACTGACAGGTCTGTACTCACATTACCCTGTGTTGTGGTGCAAATATGGATGTTGCATGTAAATGGGAAAACAAACTATTGAACTTTGTGTTAACAGTGCCTGCAATCCTCACTGCAGAGTATACAGTATACTGGTTAATGTGTGCCGTTTACATACAGTACATGTGGGATGCTGCCTTTTGGGTTTTATTATCAGTAGCAAGTACTGTCCCTGTGATACATTGTACAAGGTTCACTGACATATTGGAGTTTCCATAAATTCCTCTTTTCTGGCTCACACCACCAGAAAACTTGAAATCAACTTCAAGTCTACTGTAACATATATAATGTTATCTGATAGTCACACGCAGGCACCAGAGCCTTTGCAAAGCAGACTACTTGAAAAAATGTATCTCAACAAGCTTGTGAAAATTTTTTGTTTGGCTGTTTGTGATTTGTTTTATTCAAACATCTGTTCTCAAAATGATATTGAAACATCTTCAAATTAACTGCGCTTTGCCAGATGCTGCAGGGTGCCAGCAAGATGCCGGGTACTGTCAAAATGCAGCAAATATGTGTATTTTCACATTAACTGTCAATTTTACATAGAAATTTAAACAGCATGTAGTAATTCTAACACCGAACAGTGGGATTTCTGCAAAACTATCAATTATTGTCAACACGGAGATCTTGGGTTATAGGATATATGACAAACAACGCAGTTGGCAGAAATAGCGATGAGGCAAATCTGTTTGATTTTTAAAACAAAAGCTGCTTCTCGTCACACATTACCAATATTGTCCTGTGTGAAGTGTGGTGCATGAAAAATTGCCACAGTTGGAAAGGTAAGATAAAGACAGTCCTGTCACTATAATTAGCAAAGTGAAAGCAACCGCACCAATGATGGACTAGAAGTGAAACAAGCTTCCTTAACAGTCAATGTGTATTCAACGTACTGTAAGGTTCTAAAGCAGTTTTTGGATCATGATTACAGGAAATCTGTGTCTTCAAATAACTCTCTCACAAAGTCTTAAATGATTTTTTTCAGACAAGTATTGATGAACACAGTGTATGTTGGACAAATACACTATTGTGGACTGAAAAATCCACACCATTGTTCGAAAAGGGAAATGCACGATCGTAACATATACTGTCGACTACGGTGAAAAAAACCCAGTTCGGATTTATTCCTCACATAATTTTCACAAGATTATTTTGCATACGGTTAACTCAGTAAAGCAGTTTCACTGGCTCACAGCTGAAGCAGCCAGAACTTTTCTGTATCTGGGTGAGAAAAAGTTGACATTTTTGATCAACTTGAAAAAATGTGATCAACTTCAAAACACACTTTCATCACAAAAACACATCCAGACTGCCACATGGCTCACTGATTCCTTGCTGTATGGCTATGAATTAACCACATGACAAGTGTGAGATCAATTACAGAACTCTTGCAATGTTCATCATGATAACAAGCTTTTGACCCAAAATGACCTTTTCACCTCCTCCTAAAACAATAGGTGCAAAAATTGATACATACAATATCATTTATTCAATACAGGCAATGCACATGGTACATATAAAATCCCTCACAATTACCCTTCTTGAGTTATATAAAGTGTTTACAACATTTTCACATGTGGTGACATCAATGACTTTTGACCTGAACCAAAACAATAAAGCACAACTACTGAATATGAGCAATAGACATGCAAAGTAAAGGATCCCTGAGCACTGAAGGGACTACGTCATACATAAACATTTGTAAGGAGAGAACACGCTTGATAGGGAAAATATCGGATTGGATATCAGCCAAAGTTGTGACAAAAACATCAGCCATCGGGTCTGCAGAGAAAAACTACGTAACTGCCACCTAGTTTAACTGAAAAAAGCTGTCACTATTGAGAAAAGTAATTTCATTTTTGTTTGAACTTGTGGCACAAACTTTTGCCATGGATCAACTGGCAACATGTGATTGTTCTTTGTTCTTGCAACTAATCACACACAAATTGATCTGAAGGACAAAAATTCCCATAGCTGGAATTTGCAGGTTTCTGAACAATCTACAGCCTGTAAAAATATGGCCCAGTTTTAACTCAGTCAAAATCTCAGTATGAAAAAGTGAATCTTTGATGTAAAATTGTCACATTTTATCAAAATATTGTGTGCAACCATCCAGAGCAGTACTTTGCAGTTTTTACTTTATGAAACTGGCACTGCCAGTGAGCCTATAATCTTTTAAATCTAAATAATTGAGGTTACTAGTCCCTTTCACTGGCTCCCTCCCATTGAAAACAACCATTGCTAAACAAACGACAACTCCACCCAACACTTTACAAAATTCTTGACTAGTTTTTCAAGAGAATTTAAGAAAGCATTGCATGACTATCTTGAAAATCATTCACAAAGCACTTCCTGTAACTTTGAACCACTAAAAAGAAGAGTATTCGCTGAATTCGGGGGAGATTTGCAAAAGCCTGAGCATTCCGTTGATCAATTGTGAACAATATTTCACAATGGTTAATTACACATGTTGTGGGTTGGATTTGCCTACCACAGGATGAGTTTATGCATGTGGATCAAAGAACCCAAATACAAGGGCTTCACGCTATTGATGATGGATGAACGAATCTGAATGTGCTATTGAAAAGGTTAATACTACTGTACTTGTGAGAAAATTCAGTTGGCTTTAGTTGTCTGGGACTAAAATAGTTTCAGTTCTCAATGATACAGCTCCTTCTTTCAGCATAAATGAAAGATTACATGGGACTGTTGGCAGAAATACACTGACACCTGATCATTCCAGCAGTAGCCCACACTGTAGGCCTACATGGTGAGTTTAGAAACACTGAATGAGAAAAAGAAAACTAGTATTTTTAGAAAATGAATTACTGGCATGAGAAAAAGAGAGAAAAAAAAAGGAAAACAAACTTTTCAATACTGTACATGTAGAAGTGAATGAGGTCAGCAGCATCCTGTATATTTCCCAGCACAGTACCTTCTGCATGCATCACTGGTTTGCAGCAATTTTGTCAAACACTATCCATGACCTGATTCAAACTTAAGTTGCAATGCACTTAACTGTAGTGACTAGAGAGAGTATGTGGTACAGTAGAAAAGAAGCTGTGCAGTTAACAGAGCTTTTCTACATGAAACTGCACTTGCAGTACAGTAGTTTCCAAACAAGGAAGTGCTGCAACAACCAAGTAGCCTACTGTGGCAGAGAGCACTGTATTCTACATACATCAATGGCAATTCTTTAGATGAACACACACAGTTGCCAACTCTCACAGTGTCACTCTTTGGGGCATCTTCTCACTATGACAATGTCAGATATCACAGAAACATCACTGTGTGATGATGCAACCAATGCCAGATAAGTTTCCTTCACACCCTAGATAAATGCATGTTTCAGGCACTGGTTTTGCAGATGTATTGTTGCCAGAAAAAAAAGACTTAGCAAAATCTTCAGTTTGAAAAAGTTAATTATTTCTAAGTTTTTTTAGAGAATCATTTTTTTAGAGATTTATCATTTGTTTTATGATGGCAAGTCTGTGAACATGCTATTAAAGACAAAAACTCATCACCCCAGACAGTTTCAATTCTCCCAACCACCTTCGTCTAGTCCCTTCCTCAGCCTGTCTTAAATTCCCCCACATGTGTGATCAAACAATGGATTCCTGTGTGCACTGTGTAATATGAGCTACTCTGCATCTTTCCAATTTGCTGCCAATCAAAGAGTACTCTGACTTAAAACCAGTTCAGAATTTTGCTTTCCAGAAGGAAAAAATATAGCTTAGGGTGATGAGTTACGGCCTTTAAACATACTTGTCTGATGAAGCTTTTTCGTTTTAAACAAACTGCATGATTTTGAGCCTCACTTCCAGACAAAGTACCGCACTGATGGTGAAAAGTCGAGGTTTGTGATAATCAAGACGCGTACATGTGTCTGTTTCATTATTCTATAAGTCTTGCAAAGACATCTAATTCACAGTGTAGCAACAATGGACCGAATCACACCTTTTACTTTAGCCGCTATAGAATAACTGCCATCATTTATCAGTACAACACTCGCTGTCTACACATAGACCCACTTAACAGTGTACACTTATTCCATTTAAAACATTTGATATTTTTACCTACCTCAAAAATTCCGAAGTGAAGTAGTAGACAGACCCATCACAGTACATGACGGTGTTTCTTGGAGTTCAACTCCCTTTTGTACACTACCACCACACCAGCTACAATTATGCAACACATCTAGTACCAAATAACTACAAACTTGGAAGTAAACAACATCCACACAACTGAGTTTCACATGTGAGTAACCACTTATTAATAAAACACATGTCAGAACAAGGTGGCCTATATTTAAACCCTTCCCACAGAACCACAACTTCTTTTAAGCATAACTTTTTGAGGAAAGTCACTTGAGAGATATCTGGCTATACATTGTGAAAACTTGTACTTTATGATTCAAACTGAGGCAATCCTTCTGTAATCAAAAACAGGGTGGAGTTACTTTACCAGTCTGACCTACTGTACATGTGAGTTGTGAGTGTCATATATATATACTGAAGACCCCCTGGAATGTGGTTACCAGACTTTGACTTGTGACACACACACCAAAGAGAGACTGCAGCTCTTAGCTGGTTCTCATGTGGAAGCTATGCAGACTTAGACTGTGCTGGGTCATACACAGTGTACCATTGTCGATCAGTGATCCACAGATTAACAAGTTAAGAGGTTGTGGTGAATATGCAGTGGACCATTTCTGTGTGTGGTGTTACCAGGTTATTGTACCAACAAGTTACAGCAACGTTCTCCATATCAATGAACTGCGCAGGAAAGAATCAAACATGCAGTCAGTAGAATAGCTACTTGAAGGATACTGTATGCATTGAACTTGCTTATAACTTCTGAAGATCATCACCTGTCAGTAACAGTTTTAAGTGTTTGGAAATAATTTAGTAATCACATTAATAAGCTTGGCACTTAATTTGAGTTTTTCTATAGCAGATCTCCAAAGTTGCAGGGGAGAACTACATTTCAATATATGCCCAAAGATGCCCAGCCCTTTGAAAAACATTCATCTCAAAGAAATCAATTTCAACAGAGAGTTACAATTATGAACAAAGCATTGCAACCTCCCAACTTAACCACACAAACTCACCAAATTAACATCTTGACATTAATGCAAAGTTGGCTGATTTGCTTAAAAAGTGCCACTATGTTGTATGTCTAGGCACTTCTTCTATGGGAAAACTTTTTAATTTTCAAGATGGGCTATCCCACGGCCCTCTCCCAAGGCTGAAATCCACCGACATAATGGCCAGGGGTGGATCCACATCTCGCTTCCCCAGACTTGGGGGAGGTATGGTGTAAAAAACTCATTGAGAATCCTACATTTACAGCTAAAGAGCATCTTTTACACATGTTTGCATCAGCTCCACCAATGAAAAAAGTGAAGGGACTATGGTCCCCCAATTTATCACCAAGGGCTCCAAGAATAAATGAAAGAGAATGCATATATGATTCTTGCATATTATCTCAACCCATCTGATACACTTATTAGCACGGAACACCCAGCAAATAATGCTTCCAGCCATTTGGGGGAAAAGGCGAAGCCCTAACTTTTCTTGTATGCTCCGACTGCACAAAACAATCGTGGTGCTTTGCTTGGGCCTCACTGAGAAAAAAACAAATGGTTGTCCATCCGAAAACCAATTTTTTACCCTTTGGTTGTGCGTTTGAAATTTTTTGGTACTTATCTACAACAACTGGACAGCAATGAAAACTGAGCCATGAACTAGCAAGATTTATAGCGTGACAGGTTTACGGAGCTGCTCGACCATATCTGGCAAGAAAAAAATGTCAAAGTTTTTTAAGGAGGAGAAATTCAAAGACCAAAAGCACTGATTTTTTCTTGAAGTTCAGGACTTACTACATGTAGTGTTAAGATGGTGTACACCGTATACTGGGTTTCCAAATTTGGGAGGGAATGTCCCTCTCTGCTGATACAGTAACACCGTTCCTCCACTACTTTCTAGGGAATCATTTTTTAAGACTTTTCTATGACTCTCCCGACAATACTTTAAACAACAAATTTCCATGACTGTCATCCAGAATTTTATAAAGTTTTTAACCACTATTTTACAGCAAAAGTTGCAGCAAAAAGAGGTGAATACTGGAAAGAGTAATAAATTTTGATACATCGAGTGAGAATACATTTTGATGTTACTAGTGAAAAAAAAAATGTCACTTTGTAAAAATTTTGTTGACATTTTTGCAGTTCTTCAAAAATTTTTGCTGTATTTCAAAACTTTTCCAGGCCTTGAAATAATTTTCCAAATGTTTGAATGTTCATTACTATTACAAGAACTTCCAAGAGCAGGGACCCTGTGATTTTTGTGACAGGGACATGTGTGAAAAAGTGAAAAGAGAGAGATTTTCTGCTCACTGTAGGTTCCTTATTTCATTGCTACTGTGTCTATTTAAAGCTGAGGATAATACGGAAAGAATAAATTATGGTGAACTGTGACTATCACAGCCAGTCTCCTTTCACAAATTAAGTACTGCAACATCTAGTGAGAGTGAGGAATATGGGACACAATAAATAAACTCATATCTCATTGCAACAAGCAGCAAGCATTCTGCAGTTAAATCGCAAGATGAACATTGCAATATGGCTGTAAATACTGTAACATTTTGTATGATCCAGGTTCACTAGCTCTTATCAGGAAAATTTCAAACAATGAGCTTCATTTCAAATATTTAAATAAGCATATATGAAATGTTCATGACTATATGCACCTGGCCCCAAACAGCTGAATATCAACAAGAAATATACACTCAGCAACAGCATATAGGGAAACACATAAAAGGTCAGGGCAAGTTCATGACACAACAAGTACTGTACACACAAGGATTCATTAGAGATTTTCAAACAGAAAAATATCCATTCCTACAAATTGATGATTGAAGCTATTCACCAGAACACAAGTAAACAAAGTTATAGGCACAAATGAGATTTTAGCCAATCAGCAATTTGGCCCCCAACTGCATTTTTCCCCAGTCATTTTGCCACCGTGCAAGTTCACTCCAAAGTAGAAGTCACTTTGCGGACAAATACCAACCAGTTTGCCCAAATGACAAGTCACTTTTAAATGCTGTTGTGATGTATCAATTTCATCTACAATTTTCACAATGGCAAAAAAAGTTATCACGATAGCAAGAACAGCTAATTCTCACCATCAGGGATGCAGCTAGCCAAATCTGAGTGCCGGGTAAAAGTCTGATCTGGGGAAAGCATCTTGACCCACTCCATGGCATCTATCCCATTTTTCAGCCATTAAATTTTAATTTTTTCCTCATTTTACTTAGAGAGGAAATTTGGGGTTAGTTTTAGGTCTTGAGTGGCAGATTTGTGGTGGGCGGGGCGATGTGTGTTTGCCTGGAGTGCTGGGCGGAAATATCTAGTGCTGGGTGTGGCCGCCCAGCACCGCCTGTAGCTACATCCCTGCTCACCATGTAGCGAAAACTGTCACAGCGACAATATAGGCACTGTAAATTGTCGAAAAAAGGGAGAAAACTTGGAACTAAAATGACCATGTTCACACGATTTTGTTCTCTATGTCTGTACTAGTTGAAGTCCATGCACCTATTTCTTGTGATTTTTTATTTTTTTTATTTCACAATGGACTTGTCATTTTACTGCACCAATCAAGTAAATTGTTTAATTGAAATTTTGATGGAAAAATGAAAGATGAGAAAGAACATAAACAAAGCAATGAATACAAGAGATACATCATGAAATGTAAATCCACTTACCATTCACAATCAAAATTAGCGTATTTCCTCAGTAAAACAAGATGACTATTTGAATTGGTTCCCACTTTTTGTTTCACATTTAATGCAACGATCAGGTTAGGTTAAGGGATGAAGTGGTCTGCTGTGGTACTGTTTAGATTTCAAGGGCAAACTGGTAGGCCAGCTCCAGGGCAAATTGGTAATTTGGGGGGGGGGGGGGTTGTACTTGCAAGGGGGCAACACAACTGATTACCCTTGAGTAGGGTTACATATTATGTAGGGTTAGAGGTTGGGTTTGTGTGAATAACTGAAGGTATTCGCTCGTAATTAACATGAATAGTTTCAACCAACTCCATAAACTGTAGGTAGGCATACCAGAATGTGTATGAAGATGTGCTGTTGGTACCGGGTTAGCTCAGACAGTGCTTGAACTTGTAAACATGGGCTGGGCCTTAGGCTACAGTAAGTGTTACTAACGGCAGTGTTAGCAGTGTTAGCAATCAACGGACGTCTCACCCTTCTTAGCCTACCTCTTTTTGAACTTTGTAAACTTAGCAGATCATGCATAAAATGCCTAGCCTATGCCCAATCTTACACAATTAACGAAAGTAAATGTTAATTGAACTGAAGCCAACCAGTGAAAAGTCAGGAAAACCTTCTTGTGACACAATCCATGCTCCTAGGTAACACTGAAGAAGCGTTGAAACATTACTGTACATGAACGCAAAACAGGTGTAAGCTGGTTAGTCACACTCACTCAAGTCAAAGGCTTAAAAAGTTTCGTAAAACTTTTTACGTTTGAGTTGGAAATTTCAAACCTGCCCGACGTCCTGATTAACGAAACTAAATAAGGGGAAATGAACACTTGACTTACCGTTCAGGTGTAATATGATCCGATACTGACGACCGATACGATCGTTTTTAATGGATAAAGTTCTCGTTACAAGTCTCAGAAACTTTCCGCCCAACTACAGTAGTTTCAGTCAAGTATCACTATGCCGAAAGTGTGCTATTACGATTACACGCAATGGGAGTGTGATCACATTTGGCATCAATAACCTGACCGATTGCCTTTTAAATATTCCAGTTCATCGATTCTAAAAATAGAGAGATGATTTAGAGGGAGACATGCACCTAAAATTTTCGGAGCGGTAGATCTTTAACAGTTCGACTGTTCCAGTTGAGAATCTTACAGAAATGTTTTTTGCAGCATTTAGCATCTGAACTACTTCCAAACCAAATATTTTGCTTTTTGCTGTTGTCTAATTTTTTCTCTTTCTTTTTTTCTTGCCTTCATATTGTAAGATATATCACAATTTGGATATTTTCTGTTGATCGTTGTTATAAGCATTACTACATTACGTTAGACCTATTCTTAGCAGGTGGTCACGGTATAAAAAGGTGTCTCAATTTAGCGTTACCGCTGATTCTGGACGGAAACTTACTGATTGTCAATCATACACAAGAGAGGAATTAAAAAGCCGTGTCCGGCTTGTCTCTTGGTGTACGTGGTTCATGTGGTAAGCTTATTTTCAAGACATTTTACCAAACAAAACGAGTGAACGTTAATTTATAGTCTCATACTAACAGTATTTGCTAATTGAGCGGCCATATATCAAATGTGAACCCGGCTTATCCACAAAAGAGTAATATAGCAAAAGGAAGAACGTAGTAAGAAATGGAAACTTAAAATAAATCAAGCTAGAAAAGAATTAAAAAAAAAAACACTTTGAAACTGAGTTTGCTTTGAACAGGCCCTGGAGAGATTCTAGCCTAAGTTTTATCAGTTCATCTCAGAACAGATGCATTTCAAATTTCACAAGTTCGTTTCTGCTTCCGTCGTATATGGTTGGTCACAGCGGATAAACTTAAATAGATAAAATGTTAACATTAAATCGATTTCGCGATAAGCCAATAAGAACACAGTTTTTAATGTCTACGTTAAATAGATTTGGCATTAACTGTAGACATTCGATGTAATGCCTGTATTAAATCGGGAGCTAGATACTTAAATCGAGGTAATGCCAGCATTTAAAACTGTGTTCTGATCGCCTTATCGTCAAGTCGCTTTCATCTCAACATTAATTCGATTCAATGCCAGCATTAGATCGGGAACTATGTCCGTTGAGACCAACCATTGTCTTGTAAACAACCACTACTGGGGGGGGGGGGGGTGCTTTACAGTGTCTTACATTGTAATTATGCTGAATCTGATAGCATCCTCAGACCATTCTATGATAATTCCAAAAAGTCTTCTGACATATATTTGAAACGATCAGTTCAAAGCTTCCCGGGGAGGAGGGCGGGGAGGAGGGCGGGGGGGGGGTGGAATCATAGTGCTTTCCACAGAACACGTTAGAGAGAGTTCGGCAACAACTAAAGCCAAACAATCAGGAAAAAAGTCACGATTGAAGTAATCGTGATTTTTTTTTTTTCATTTTTTCATGTCGATTTTCCAAAAGGTGAGTTAGTGACGATTTAACCCTGCACGTCCCTCAGTAGTGCGTGATATAATCATACATGTCACAATTGCCTGTGTGTGTGTTTGTGTATTGCTGCCCTGTATGAAACCTCACTGGATAAACTATCAGTCCCATTCTGGAAGTGCGCAGTAATGCTTTCTAGCTGCAGGGGTGGCCGCCAAGTTTTTTGAGTCAGGCTTGGGGCCACATTGCCACCTTTATAATACCACAGTTTTTCGGATTAAAGTCGAACTTCATTCCCTTCATTCAGTCTACTCACATAGAAACGATTTTCCACGGTCAGAATGATATTTATTTTTTAACCACTCACTTGGAAAATGAGTCTTATGAAGTACAACTATACGTAGGAACACGCGAAAGGAAAGAGAAACAAGCATAATTGTGGAATTGCACAACTTAATGTGCTTTGACAACGCCCCCCCCCCCCGCTCTGCATATAATTGGTTGTTAATTGCATACGATAATTATCAAAGAGACATCATATAAAACATAGAAGGGAAAATAACAATCGACCCTCCCCACCCTCAGTATATTGGTTACGTGTATAGCTGACAGGAATTTTCATATGCAGGCCAATTGGTCTGTGGGATTTCAAGAAATGGTGACTTGACTGCTATACTTTCTTGGACTGAGTCTGAATTTTGTTGGGCCAACAAAAATGTCGAGACAAGTTTCATATCCAAATATCTGGAAGATGAGTGCATGTAGCTCTCTTTCAAATTTAGTGACAAGTGATCTTTTCCCATAGTTTCTGTTCTCTGGAACACTGGCAAAGAACAAAAGTAGATGACCAGGTGATTGATAGTACAACTCATACTGCAGCTTTAAACCGATCTTACAAATTGTAAAATCATCATATTTTCTCTTCATTGAGAAACCTGTTCCAACAGCATTTCTTTTGGAAGTTATGAATTTTAAAGGGAAATAGGGCGTTTAGAATACACCAACATGACATACAAAAGAAGTAGCTTTAGTCACTGTTAAACCATCCAGTCTCATCAATAAACACCTGCAAAAGCTTCATCTCCTTAAAACATTATGCATGTGGTGAGTAACGGAAGATGCATCATTTGAATTTTGAAAAGTTTGGGTGAACAAATTAGTGTTGAGTAAGAAATAACTGAATTTCTATGAGTGAAAAGCTTATTTCTTGAAAAGAAGCTACTGCCCTTCCTTATTTTGAATAATCTATCATTCTACGTCCCCAAACATTGGTTTCAAAAATATGGATGTTTTCTCTAAAACAAACGCCCTATTTCCCTTTAAAGAAACATCTATTTCAATATGGTATATTGCATTGTGGGAAATCTGTGATATCATGCATGTCATGGCATACTTGACTTTGTATTTCTTGAATTGACTACATGTCTTAAAGGAAATAGGGCGTTTAGAATACACCAACATGACCTACGAAAGAAATAGCTTTAGTCACTATTAAACCACTCAGTATCATCAATAAACGTCTGCCAAAGCTTCACCTCCCCAAAACATTATGCATGTGATGAGTAACGGAAGATGCATCATTTGAATTTTGAAAAGTTTGGGTAAACAAATAAGCAACAAATTGAGCAACAAATAACTGAGTTTCTATCTGTGAGAAACTTATTTCTTGAAAAAAGACTACTGTCCTTCCTTATTTTGAATAATCTATCATTCTGCATCCACTAACAAAATGAACATTATGATAGTTCAATAGACATGTGACCTTAATTTTCACAATTTAGCAAAACCCAAGCTAACTTTCTCACTTGTGTTAATTTTCAAGGTTAAATAAGGGCTTAAATTTTACAGAATAACAAAACTTCTTGCAATAATTTGTAAAAACCTGTTACACTGGCATTTTGGCAACCTTTGAGGCAAATGGAAATCTTTCTTCAGACAATTACCATTGACTTAGGAGCTAGATATTGGCATGGGGTTGGAAATTCCCCGCAGTTAAAAGTATTCCTTTTCTTTTGTATGGAGAAACAAATATTCCTTAATGTAAGTTATTATAGTAGGTGAACTGCATATAGCTCCACGCTTTAAGGTCAAGCGATTTCTAAAAGGATATATGGCATTGTTTCTATCATTTGGCTAAGCCTACATATAGTTCTAGTGTAAATATGAGCAAGATTTAGTAGGATAATTATGGTGTCGATTATTAGCACTGGAAAAACGTATGCCCTTTCACAATAAAATGTAAATGTCAGGGGAAGCGATGCACCCATGCAGCGTCTGACGTTGATTAATCTCACGAACTTGGGATCTTCAGTGTGTTTGACCCCCAACGCCCTGTGTTTGAAATAGGCGTACAAATGCTGCATGCATGAGTATGGGGAACATAACGCAATTTAAGGCATAAAAATGGGTGGAGAAATTTTGGACTGGAAACGGATCGAGTTATAGGCTATTAAGAAAATGTATTTATGACTAAAATGTGCTGTCGAAATAGTAAAATGCATGGTTTCACAGGATCTGAACCATCGAACTGAATGCAATGAAGCATCTGTTTTGCCTTCAGTCTTCTGCAAGTTAATTGAAGGGAGACGAGGAGTTCGCATGGCGTTTTACGTTTGACAATATAAGCGGAGCGCCACATCAGTCAGCGAGTGGCGTACAAATAATTTTTTTGCAAAAAAAAAAAAAAAAAGCCTCTCAGATTAAAGCAAACTGATGGCATTCTCACTTTTTCCAGGCCTCGTTAAAGGCATCCAGACATTCTTTACGTACATTTCGTGCTTTTAAAGCTTACGTCTCAAATGATAAACGGAAGAATGATAGATTATATAAATCACTTGCCCATTTATTTTTTGAGGGCTGAACCCTCCCCCCCCCAGCCCGTAGAACCGCCCTGCACACACGATGCGTGTCCATCCACAATCACTTGGTTCTTCTTGAGGCTCCTTCAAGTTATCGCCCCCAATCATATGACCACAAGAAATCTGTATTATTTGCTCAGTTAATTACCTCTCGAAACGATTTAGATCTTGAGGGGTGACATGAGGAATTTTGATTTTCTTTAAAGATGCTGACTTGGGCTATTGTTTCTTTACCTGAATAACCATGCAGGGAGATGTTATTTGGTATAACAGGTGGCGCCAATTGCTTTTAAGTCATTTGTCCCCCCCCCCCCCCCAAAAAAAAACAAAACATGTTTAACTCAGGTGGTAGATTGCTGTACTATTCATAGTCTCGCTAAATTGCGTGGAAAGGTATACCGTACATTGTTGTGCTACTGTTGACGCACGGATTTAACCACACAATAAATATCCATGCCCTTCCAAAAAGCTAAATAAGGGCATGTACATTTGCAAGAATGAGCAAACCCCCTGTAGGTACTTAATTGTTGTTTATTGGCCTATATTTACATATACATATACATATATATATATATATATATATATATATATATATATATATATATATATATATATATATATATATATATATAATAAAACTGAATATAGCGATGAGTTTGAAATTCATGATGAATAAAATATATTACGCCAATGTTTCGTAAGAATACACCTTACATCGTCAAGGCGAAATAGCAAACTGATAATACAAGTCAGTACATTACAAAAACAGCTGTAACAGATGTAAGTGAGTAATACCAGCTAAAATAGCTGAAGATTAAAACTCTGGACGTTTCTATTCAGGGCAGGTTGTAAGTCCTTAATGAAAAGAGACTCCATGATCTTGCGTCTATACCATGTAGAGAATGCCTGGTATAGACGCAAGATCAAGGGGGGATCGAAATACATTTGCTTAAGTATTACGGGACAAAATATTGCTAATCAACGACTTTAATTGATTCCCGTAATTGATGGGGTAACCATCCTGTCACTGAGCACCAGCGACTTTATTTTCTGGGTGGAGTATATAGTACGTGACTTGAGGCTGTCGTAATATAGGCTACATGTCAAACATTTTTTTATTGAGTTCTGAAGCCGCTCATCTGACGAATACAAGAGAAGTAATTACAGAGGTGATTCAAGATAAGTCCCCAGTTTCTCCCCCTGTGGTGAGGAGAAATGCTGAGTTGTCACGGCCTGACAATCAAATTATGTCCTCCGTAACAGCTACATCTTCGTTGCTCTGAAGTAACTTTCTAAAAACACCCGTTACGTCAGTTCTGCCAACAGTCCACCTCTCTCAGCCTGCTCTCACCTTCTCTTGTTTTCCTTCTCTTTGTAAGTTTTAAGTTGAAACACAAGGAACTACGTTTAGATTGTAAGCCATCGTGTGTCAGCCTAGATTTTATTTGTAATTGTATTTCCTAACTTGTTTCAACTCGTGGGGAAACGAGAAATGATAAATCCATTTTCAAAGTGATTCAGATGCTGGGTTTGGTTTGCATATACCGTAGCCCGGATGTTGAAACTGAACACACCCTCTCTATCGTATGAGTTCGGCAATTCCGATGATGTACGAGTTTGTCCGAATGCGGTGTCGTTGGTCGCAGCTTTGAATGATATAAATACGTGCTTGGTGAACGCCTTATTTCTTCCAATTAAATTGTAAGTACCATCCGTCAAGTGAATTGTTTGAAGTGAAAAATCTTCACAGTATTTTAAGTTCGTTAGATGATATTTCTTTGTATTTATTTGTCTATGGACGCCAAAATCATGGTGATTATGGGCACTTCCCGGTTCAGTGAGTGAAGGTGTCACAAAGGCGCATGATTCTACTAAGTACTTAGTATAGCACTAGATGCCATAATTGCACTGTGCAGATGCGTTGCAATATACAGATATAGGCTGGTAATCAGTAGGTTAGGATTACTCATTGTTATGTTTGACTTAGACCAACTTACAGTAGGCCTGCGTTGTCCTGTGACAGTTTGTCATGAAATTACACATCAATAAAAACATCTTGATATACGTTTCGTTAGCCTATCGAGTATCGTTACTTTTATGTGTTAGTTGTCAATGGCCCAATTATCACGGGTAGTGATAGTACTAAAATGCAAAACTAGTCTGTAGTGAAAGTAACAAATTTAGCCCTCACTCCTATTCCTAACTTTTGCCCCAACACTAGTTGTATTAACGCAAACGTTAGCATCAAGGCTATGATTATGAATATGAATGATTAAATGTAACATCTAAGTGAACCTTAGGCTACAATTACTTGGATGAAGTGTAGAAACTGATGGAACATAAATGATACAACTGCAGAATACAAGTTACAATGGCGCAAACGCTTTCCACCTTGGACCTAGACGTACCGTATGGTCGTCGTCGATCAACACATGAACAATTGACACACTAAGGACTGGAAGCTGGTAGACTCACTGTGGCACCACAACCGTGCCTCCTTTTTGGACATGGTCTCATAAGAGCATACATGGAAGGAAGATAGGCATGTCGTTGCATTGTTCTCAAAAAAGCCCTTTGAAGTTTGAGTACATATGATCAACATTGTATTCATCAATTCACATGATGCCAAAATCCCTTGTCTTTACTAACCATGGGGCTGTGACCATGCCTCCGCTAGAGCCACTGTCCTCCTCTCGAAGCTACTCATAAAGCCCTTTGAGTACATGTGATCAGCGTTGTGTTCAATAATTGACATGATGCAAAAAGGTGTCTTAGTCATGGTGGTGCTGCGACTGTACCTCTACCCGGGTCACGTTCATCCCCATTATGCTGAAATGGTCAACGTTATATATTCATTTACTGTTACAAGACATCATAATCACAAGTCTTTTCCCACTGTGGCACCGCAACAATGTCCTCGCTTGGGACTCGGTCTTCCTCATCAACCTAAAGTGATCAGTACTATTCATTTATTGTAACGTTACATGACCTCATAGTAACATGTTTTTCCTCACCGTGGCACTGCGACCGTGCCTCACACATTGTTCCTCATCAAGCTAAAGTGATCAAAGTTCTATTCATTGATGGTAACATGACTTCATCATCATCATCATCATCATCATCATCATCATCATCATCATCATCATCATCATCATCATCATCATCATCATCATCATCATCATCATCATCATCATCATCATCATCATCATCAATCCAAGATGTTGTTGGCCATAGGCCATTTCGTTGAAAAGAAAAAACTGAAACTAAAAATCGGCTCTGTAATCAAAATAGAGATCCCTACTGTGCCAGACTTTGTCATGTGTCTTTCCTCACTGTGGCACCTTGACTGTGCCTCAGTTTAATACACACTCTTCCTTATCAAGGTAAAATGATCGAAGTTCCCTTCATGTACTGTAGGAGGATGTCATAGTCTGATCTATCATGCTAGGAACACAGTACCATAATAATATGCACAGCAACGTAAAGGTCAATCCGCTGTAACTCTGTGAGTTTAAGAAAGTATTCGTCCAAAATTGATCAAGATATTCTGCAGTTATTCCCATAAATTTCTCAGTCGAACGAATTTCTCAGTCTAGCAATTTGTAACCTAACCGTCAAGCTACATCTATCCTTACTGACAGTCGGCCATTACCAGGGTGACAGGTGGGACAAAAATAGATATGGATGGACATGGAATGTTGTTTGGTTGAATGTTATCTATGTTTACGTGGACTCTGTAGGTAAACTGTGGTGGTCCTCAACCAAAAGCATTTCTGCTGCACAGTTAGGGAGAAACATAAAAGACGTACTCATGAATTTTATCTTGCTGGTTGCTGGTGTAAACATTAAAAAAAAAGTAAAAATTCAAATTTTTTTCTTTCTAATGGGGAACTTTCTAACAGAATTTATCCTTGACAGATAATTTTTTTACCACAGATCTTTAAAATAGATTTGCTTCTTCTCCATATGGAGACACAAAGTGCAAAAAGGTATGTAAGATGTATTTCACAGGTACCTATCCTCTTTTAACATGTTTTAACATTTTTTTTACTTTTTGTACCCACTAGCACTATTTTTAGTAAACACTCAAATAAAATCACCATTAACAGTGGTAAAAGTGTCCCAATCAGAGATTCTTCTCCCAGAATTCAAATTTTTAAACATTTAAGCTGATTCCTTGACATTTGGATGCATCTTACAGTACAAGACCCAGTGCAATCTTCTGCAGTCAGGGGGTATACAGAACCAAAAGTGCCCTTGCATGCTCTGCAATACAGTAAGGTGATGATGGTGCTATGCTTACAGTAGGTGATTCAGCTGGCACTCAATCTGCCCTAGGCTTATCCTCACTGCCCCCTTTACTCACTGAAAATATGAGCCGAGCAGTTTTGTCCAAGGTGCAGTTAGTTCTCTATGCTGTGTGTCAGCTTCGAATCATGATGAGCAATGTGGAGGCTGATGACAGTGAGCAAGGGGCAGGTTTAGGTAACAGTCAGTCTATGCATGTGTAGCCTAACAAAATGCAAGCTTAGTATATTGATGTGGTTATCTATTCTCATTGTTATATACATATGTGTGATTGAATGTTGCAAACACTGGACTTCGCAACTCTCTTTTCCTACTAGTGGAATCATGCTCATTGCAATTCACAAGCTCAAGACCTTTGGTTCTTCAGGTTTTTGCAAGTTCCAAGCAGAATTTGTCCCACCATGTTTACTGCATATACTGTACTGAATGAAGATGGCTTTGTATGTACTTGATTTAGTAAAAATAATGGTACCTTAGATGTAAGAAGGAGTCTTGATCAAGTCTTCTATGCAATTGTCTTTGTCGACTAAGAGAGGTTCATTATTAATGTGTCCAATCTGCATTAATTTCAACTCACCAGGTGCGACATGGCAGCGATACGGAAGAAGTTGGTCATCGTAGGTGATGGTGCCTGTGGTAAAACATGTCTACTCATCGTCTTCAGTAAGGACCAATTCCCAGAAGTGTATGTACCAACTGTTTTTGAGAACTATGTTGCTGATATAGAAGTTGACGGCAAAACAGTAAGTTTTAACTATTACCCACTGTAATGCACTAAGCGTACTTCTAGTTGATTCCGGGACAACTCCCCTCCCCCAGACACCCCAGACAATTTTCAAGGCACAACTCCCACCTGGACAACTTTTCCTTGGAAAATTCTCTCTGGGGCAATTACTAGCTCAGACATTTAACAATTCCCCCTCAGACAATTCCCACTTGCCTTGTACTTAACAGTACACCTTTTCCTGAAAGAATTCATCAAAGGAGGGAATGTATGAGAGGGAATTCTTCGGGTTGGGACTTGTGTGGGTGGGAATTGTCCTGGAGAGGTTGTCTGAGTGGGAATCGTCCAGCAGGGGAGTTGTCCAGCTGGGGAGTTATCTGTCAGGGGAGTTTTCCGGTCATGCCTCTGGTTGTTTATAACTGCAGCTGCTCATGGACACATGTGGAAGTAACAAAGTGGTATTGGGAAGCTGGTTCATTAAAAAATCACATAACGGGGTCCAGTAATTTTGCAGCATGAGAACATGTTTCTATCATTGCATGACTTCTCTATTGTGGTTCACGGGTGGCAGGATGATTTCCTGGCTTTTGCACAGAGAGACTTCTGCCGTGGATTAAGCACGGTAGGTGATCCAAATTCAAATGATTGTATTTGCAAGGACTGAAAACTGTTGTTGCCAGAAGCCCAGTATTGCTAGAGTCCTCGACCAGCTGCACGATGAATCTTTTGCAAAGCCTTTTGTCTCAGTGAAGCTGCTTCTTATATGTGAAGAACGTTACCCATTAAGGCTTCAAATCACTGTATGTTTGTTGCACATAGCAATTGATCACATTTCATCTCTGACGTTACTGCAGCCAAAGATGTTTCCACAACCTGTAAATTTCAAGTTCATTGAAGATGATATTGCATAGGTTTACCTAGGATTCACTAAGTCATGCAACTACCTTCATGTACTGCCCAGTGTTTCTTCTACTATTACAGAGATTTGAAACCATACAGAAGTTTACTATAGTTTAAAGATATTCTTTCCCAGCCCTCTGATGTTGAACGGTAACATATTGTGTTTGTCACCATTTTCTGTGGTGTACTGTACCAACTGTAATAACTTTTAATGGCAAGTGGCATTTGAACCCCTTTCCAAGTGGCACATTTGACAATTTCAAAGCAGGATACACAGAACTGTACTTTTGAATCTGTTCTAAATTGGTGTTCACACTGTACAGTGTCCAAGCAAGAAATTAGGAATTTGTCCAAGCAATGAGGAATTTGTGTATGTTGTATTTACCATTATAAGGGTTCCTCATAAATCACATTCCACACCAAAATCCTAAAATTCCCGCATTGATGATCATTAGAGATTAAACGATAATGGGATAAACACCAAATTGGACCGATGTTCACCCATCGGTAAAAGATTGGATCGGCAAAATTTACATACTAATGTTCAGCAGAGTGAAAATGTTTTGGCACAGGAGGAAGTCTTAATCCATGAATAGTAGATGAACAGTAGCAATTTAGAAAAGGACTATGAAGGATATTTTCTATCTGCAAAGATAAAAGAAATTATCTTTAAATTTGCTGATATGATTTATGGATTCTGGAGACTACATCATAAATAAAATGGAAATTGTCAGGAGAGAAAGACAGTTGATAGCTAAACTATTAGATCGGATATCGGACATTGTTGTTATAAAAACATCAGCCATTGGATCTTTGGAGAAAAATCACATCTGTGTGTCCCCAGTAATTATCATGTGTCAGCTAAGTCGATGTGTTTTATATAGTCATTGGTTGAATAATTATTTTTTAGCTTTCAGGTGATTTTGTTGAGTCCTGCACATGCTTGCAAATGTCATATCGAATTGGACATTCTTGGTTGTCGTGGTGCACAACTTAGGGAAGCTTGCTTTGTTTCTTTTGGGCCGTCTTCAATAAATGTAGGACAACTTATTATGTTGATGTGACTGTTGGTGGTGTCAGTTACTTCCTTCCTGCTATCCTTCCTTAATATGGGCTTAGATTACCAAGATGATTAGCCAGCTACAAACCATTAGATCAGCTGGCTACAAACCATTTGCCAAACACACACATGTGCAGAGTTTGCTGATTCACTCCATCTTGTGACTATCGTATGTACTGTGTTGAGAGCAAGGGCAGCAAAGCAATTCTTTTTAATGTACACATATCAATGCAATGACCTTTTTTTTAATTGAATGATCTTTTACTATGAAATGCATAAAAAAAATGAGTACAATATCAAACAGACTAACAAGTATCATAATGGAGGTTAATTCTTACATTGTTTTCTTTCACAACAAGTTATTTGGCCTGCATTAACATTTTTCTGGTGTGGTGTTATGGGAACAAATGAAACATCAGGGTGGGGCTTCTTTTTAAAACAGGATATGATAATTACCTGTATTGATACAGTGCTGCTGTCCAGTTTGTCATAAATTTTAGCAGTCATTATGGTGGATTTGTTTCAAATTGATATAAAATATGGATGAATCCTCAGACAAATGAATGACATGTCGAGCTTGTTTTACACTTGCTGTCAAATATTTTTATGAGCAGTAAATGATGTATTTTTGGCACAATTTCACATGAGATTTTTTTAATTTTCCATTCTTCTCTTGTGTTCAGGTTGAATTAGCTCTGTGGGATACCGCAGGACAAGAAGACTACGACAGACTTCGACCACTGTCGTACCCAGACACAGACGTTATCCTTATGTGCTACTCAATAGACAATCCAGACAGTTTAGAAAACATCCCAGAAAAATGGACCCCAGAGGTTAGTCACTGGTTATCAGCAGAAGCTGAGGTGTGGTCATCTGCTTCTCATATTCCAGAATCTTTCTAGTGTTTGCTGCATGCATCTACATCACCCATCCATCTACTTCACCATTGTTTGCAAGTGACCTTTGTCTGAGATGATTTGAACATTGCTCCCTCTTGCAAATTACTGTATGTGCTCTTGAATCAAAAGACAAAATGAAACAATTCACAAAACGTTTAAGTGCGAAAGCGGTGACGATATGTTTGATGGCGTTTGGAACCAGCGCTGCGCTTTGGAGCAGCTTTCTTAACTAGTTCCAGTTCAATGTTGGGTACAATTTTGCAGTCTAAAACAGCTGTGAATCTAAACAAATTGGGCGGTAAGAATGCCTCATGCAGCAGATTGAAAGGGTATTATCTGGCATACAGGTAGGTATTATCTTGTGTGTGAAGCGTATCTCATGAACAGTTTCATCACACTTATGGAAACTGCTTATTTTGCCATAAAGTCATGAAGTGCGGATCCATTTTGATATGTGCCCACTTAGATATTCATCTGGGTGTGAGTGTGATGCTCTGCTTCTATACACCATATCTCAAGAAGTGAAGCCTAGACTGTTGATTGGAAATTTATGTTGGTGAACCTGCATCACAAATAACCTTTTTCTTGGGATACAGTTTGCCAGATTGAGTTCAAATTGTGGAAACGAGTGTCTGTAGGTGGGAAGCCTCAGTCAACCTCACACAGGTTGTTGCACGCATGGTAGGTGTACCACATCGAGCACAATACAACATCTTGCTTTTGAAGAATAGCTTCCTTTCAAGTTCAGCAAAAAAGTCAGATTCAGAAGGGTGAAAGCTTAGACAGATCCTTTATGCAGTACATATCATTTCATTTAGTTTTAATTTTTTTTTTTTAAACAGTGCATTTTACTTAGTTGTACATTGCAGATTACAAGGAGATTTTTTGTTTTGGATGAACTTTGAAAGGTAGTGTGGGGTCATCTTGTATGTCATGATGCTTGTAAGGGTTGTGATCGGTTAGCTTGTAATGAATGCTTGTGTATCATGCTGAGTTCTCAAAAATGCTTTGAAGTCATCATTTTGGCTCAGCAGGTGACTTACTGTAATCAGTGTGCGGCATTGTTCTCCATATATGTGTTTTGTACAGTATCTCTATATGTCTAATGTGATTTTGTGCTCTCAACCGTTTGACAGTCAGTTTCATACAGAATAACGTAGCATAAAAACTTGGCTTGCATTTCACCAATACTGTTATGCAGTTGTGCAGGTTTGGTTTTTCAGTCTGCTGTGTCTTTTGCATACCTGTGTGTTCAGATCGGAATAGTTCACTGTCGAGGTACTAAGGATGACTCAGAAGTTGGAGCAGAGACAATAATCATTTTGATGTCTGTACACGGTGTTTAGACTTCTCAGAGAGGACAGGAAGTGCATTTTTAAACAGAGAAAGCAGTTAATACTTACTCAGGTTTCATGTTCTGCCTATTTTTGTCACTAATAGTTAAGATTTGTCACAGAAATTTGCTGAAGTGAATCAGTCCTTGCTGAACTCTGTTGAATGAGATGGAGTTATTTCTTTTTAGACAGTAGGTCTTACTCTGAACCAGGTGCTCAGAAAGTGTGCTGGCTGTTCTCTCTGCACATATTGAGGATGAAACCGCATCTCTCTCCTTCTCTGCAGGTGAAACATTTTTGCCCCAACGTACCAGTCATCTTAGTCGGTAACAAGAAGGATCTGAGGTTCGACGAGAACACAACGCGGGAGCTGCTGAAGATGAAGCAGGAACCAGTTAAGCCAGAGGAAGGGAGAGCCATGGCTGAGAAAATTGGTGCTTTTTCTTACCTAGAGTGTTCGGCAAAATGCAATGAGGGCGTTAGGGAAGTATTTGAAATGGCAACCAGGGCTGCTTTACAGGTCAAAAAGAAGAGGGGACGCAAGTGTACCCTTCTCTAAGAAGGCAAATGGCTCTTATTGGTCTGTATCCTGATCAAAATCAGTGCGAGGTACACCCTCACCCAATTTTTTTCTTTTTTCCTTTTTCTCTTTGTTACAATTTTCCGTTCGTTTTGAGGCTCTTGAAGCAGTTGGCACCACCTCTTTTTGGCGAGTTCAAGGGGAAAGGTAGTTGTTTTTTCTCCTTCAGTTAACTTGTCATCTCCTGTGGAAAGTATGCCTGTTTTTTCTAAAAAAAAAAAGAAACGTATGTGGGAAGTATGGAACAAAAGAAAAAGAAGAATAGAATACTGCCTATACGGAATATCTTTTAAAACTTGACAAGAAATGACGGGGTCTCGCGTCTGACAGTTGTGATCTCTGGGAAAGATGTTGTTTTGTCGATCACTTATTTTTTTTTCTTTTGTTCGTGTCAGAACTTGCCTGCTCCTACAGATAAATGTGATAAATTCAACAAAATTTGAAGGAAAGTTTGCAATATTATTGACATTTCAGCAAAACATGAACTTCATTGATAGCTCAAAGTAAGGATGGACTCTCCAATTTTTGAAAAAAAAAAAAAAACTTAAAAAGAATCAAACTTGTGTTCTCTCTCCTCTTGGCTCCACAATTTTGTGAAATGATTTGAATACTGTAAAGCCAGTGGGAAGGTACCAAACCCTGTCCTGATATGCAAGTGTCACAAGGATTAAAATAACAGAAAAAGATAATGCCAAAATAAATTGTGTTTTTACGTAGAATGCAAGTAATCAAACATCATTCACCACCATTTTCTCTGGAGTAGAATGTCAGTGGTGGAAATGGAGGGAAAGTGGACTTCATGTTAAGTTGAAACCGTCCCTGGTGGCCAGTCTACAGGAACAGATATGCCTATGACATCAGCGGTCTACTTTATGACAGAAGATCCTGGTTCAGACAGGAGTGATCGACCCTCTGGTATATTGCAACAAAATTTTGCCATCCATCCCTCAATAGTTTAATTCAGTTTCTGTTGGAGTCTTCAGTTCTCCTTCAAATCTTCTCATTTGCACAGAGGCAGATACAGACAAAAACAAGTTTGAGATCCTTTTATTTTTTTTTGCATTCTTGAGAAACATAAAAGAAAAGGTTTTTTCTGTAATCTGTGGAGTGTGGTTTCAAGTGCTTTGTTTAAGGTAAATGTTGTGATATTGTTACTAAACTGTATTTTTTTCCCCCCTATCTATACTATAATGCTGTATTTCATGTGATGTGAAACGTAGTGGGATTTCTAACTTTATAATTGTTCTTCCTTGCATTGAAAAACTCTTTGTCTTATCCTTTCTAACTATGAAATCTACATATTAATAATGTTATTATCATAGTTTTTTTTCCTGCTTTTGTTTTATACTTTCGTAGGGACCTTTTTTGTGGGTAGACAGTGTTTTAGCAAACATCGTTCGAGCAACGTCGAAAGACCAGCAACAGTTTCCAATATTTGAATTAAAAGGCAAAATGAAAAAAAAAAAGGACGAAAAAGGAAAAAAAAAGTATTAAGAAATGTAATGATAATTACAGATGAATTTTTGTATGAACTTTTGACTAAATCTCCTTTTAAGGTTTCAAAAAAAGATTTGCATATCGCTAACCTGACATAATGCGAAGTTGAACTGTAATGTGATCAAAACTGTGCTGTACAAACCATGCAGTGGGAAAACAAGAACAGGAGGTCGTTGAATTTTTAGCATCAACAAATTGCTCAGTTCACAAGCGGACGGGTGGACACACTCTAAGGCAAAATTTTCCAGCAAAGTAAAACTGTCCAGTTGCTAAGAGTCTGTTGACATCATATTTTTAATTGGTTGACATGACACAAGTGTAACTTGATTGGTTGGTTTTAGCAAAGGTGTAGAGGGTGTCTCCATGCCAACTGCCATCTTAATGCCCTGGGAAGGAACAATAGCCTGTCTCCATGACAGTGTTTCAAAGCACTGCTTGTGTGAAGGCTATGAATTGTGGTGTCAGGGGAAACTATTTATGGTGATTTGGATGTAGCACAAAGATGTCACACTCTTTCAAAATTTTGTAAAGTATTTGAATCATCTGTCGATGGAAAAGAAGGTAGTGGAAGAGGTATGGGGTGGGCCAGAATGGGGGAAAGGTAAGGGATAGACTGAGGTTTCAGGAGTTGAATTTGTGGTTTTATTGATAAATACAACTTTTTCCTTTTTTTTTTTTGCTAGTAATTCACCTGTCTTCTTTTAGCCAACTCACCCATACCTGATTTATTTGTTGTAACCGCTTCATTTGGTTTGGTCTGGATTGCTCTTTGGGCTGTCAGGTTCCTGTTAAGGTCAAAGTGTGTTTCTCCTTTGAATTTGTCTTAGATCCAGTTTTTACTCTATCGTGAACTCTTTCCAGTGCTTATGGGTGTTTTTGTGGGAACCATCTTTGGTGAAGCTATTTCTGTGGAAGCTCATGCATGCTGCAAATTCTATGTGAACTTAAGCATCTTTTGTCCCTGATTTTGGAGTAATCACACAGTTTAGATGTGTTTTCCTTGAAAGAACTTGTTCTGGGTTTTGGTTGAAAGGAGGGTCTGTAGTAGGCAGGAGTGTGTGTTCACCCATCTTTGCTGCCAGAACGGAACTGGTGGATGGGTAGGAATCTGGTCTACAGTAAACGTGCAGATGTAGGTGTGCGGAAGTCTCTCAAATGTCGCTACAGTCCTGAGCAGCCTCAGTAATCTTGCTGCTGTAATTATCTACAGGTATACAAAACCTCACAGTGCAGCATGTCATTGGTGTTGCATAAACCTGGTATACAAATACCAGTTACCTTGGTGTTAATTACCAGGTAGCCTTTCGCTAGTTACTGCATTGCTGCATATGTTTGTTCCTACATGTTCTTCATCAAAAGGAAAAATATCAAACAGACAGGAACATGATGGCCAGCATATGAAAGACTTCCAAATTTAAATGTACCTGTAATAGATAGCACCCCATGTGGTGGTAGTGATTGCTATGTTGAATTCTGTTGCTGCCACGGGCGAATCCATAGAAGTTGTGGCCCTTTTCTCGACCATTAAAACTTACAGCAGGATTCCACAAAGTCCTTTTGGATTGTTGTCTTGACGTGCATTGAAATTCTTCTCCTGCATGGTTGGGGGCATGGCACGATGGTTTTTCACATGCACACGTCGACACACATTTGACGCAATTTTTATGTTGGAATAATTTCTGGCTTTGCACCATAAATATATGTGCTTATATGCAAGTATCATTACTGTGAATACCCCAGTCGCCTTACCCATGTGGTCATCTTTTTATATGGTCGTGAAATGACTCAACACTTTCCGAGTGGTACTTAGTACTTGGCGTGACATTGCACTACCATATCTTATTATGTCTGGTTGTCTTTTGCAAAGTTGATTGCAAAAAAAATAAACCCAAATAACTGAGCTGAGAAATACAAATTTGTTTCCCCCTTCCCTATTTTGTTGTAAGCTCCTCAATCCGAAAAGAAAACATGTTTGCTGGAACATTACAAGGTTTCAAAGCAACTCTGTTCATGTCTTATATTGTCCTGGGACAACATTACCTTTTTGTTTCAGTTTCTTAAAAAAAGGGAGACTCTACAGTACATATACTCTGTGCAAGGACAAGTATTTACTCAGGACAGCTCTCTGGACTGACATAGACTGTCAAGTCAAAGGGATTTGGGAAAGTCAGATGAGAAAGGAAGGCAGTTTTTACTGTGCCCTTTTGAAATAGGCCAAACAGAAAAAAAAAATCTCATCCCTTGTAGAGCCTTTTTGCATGTAGTCGGTCATTGAAGGGAATATATCTCTGTGTACACAGAATCCCTGCTTAGTGTATTCTCCCTCTGAAGAGATATTTCTGTTTTCTGTCCGGTCAGTACAGACCACCATGTAGTGCATATTATTATATTTTTTTTTCTCCTCTCTCTCTCTCTTGATGTGCAGTACTCTCTCAGTCACATTATCGCTATATGCATGTAGAGTTAATAATTGCAGAGATGTTACAAAGTAAACATGTCACTTACATTAAAATTGTTGTAACATATTTCTGGCCTTTTTTGATGGTGTCTTTCATTTGTTGTCAGATTCTGTTCTCTCCCTGAGGTCTTCTTTTTGGACAGCTGTGTGGTTTTCTAACTTTGCAGCATGTTTCAATTCAGTGGTTTCAACCAGAGTTCAGGTAGAAACTTTGTGGTAGTTAATCAGTGGTTTAAAATAATTTTTCTGTGGGAGGGGGAGTTGGAGGCCAGGAAGCTAGGAGGTCGAAATGCATACTCCTTCCCATTGATGACTTTTCATTCACAGAACCTAGCTGAACATTACACTTGGCAGGTCCATCATGTACTGTGAAAGTACTATCCAAACTTGGAACTCTTGAAATCTTGTCAGGGAGGGGGCTAGGGTGGGACTGAGGGTTGGACTGGGTACTGAGGAAAAGGGCTTGGCTGCTTACACTTTTGTTGATTGCTACGTTTCATTTACATGTGACAAAATGATGTGAGAAATGTACTGGGTGAATAACAATCTTCTTGCCTTTGGTAATCCATTTCAGCATTTTTTTTGTTCCCTAAGAAGTTGGCATAGTGATACAACTAAAACCATATGAAAATGCATTGCCTATCTCTGACCACATGGAAAGCATCTCCTAGTGGCTGTTTTCAGATATGCTACAGTACGGTAGTGTCCAACCTAGTGACTTTTGGTGCCCATGTCACGAAAGTTAAGTGATTTGGGCAGCCAGTTGGAACAACGTCCTATGCTGTTAACCACTCAATACCATCCACCATTCATACCTTACCATGCCGAAACTAGTGATGCCAACAGTTCCCAACATCTCTCTGATAGAAACATGAATAACATGTTATTCACACTTAAAAAGGTGCCACTTTGAAAAATCTTACTACGTGTAACATGATATCAATATCCAGTGAGGACTTTTGTGGTCAAATGGGCCACCTGTGGTGGAGTTGGGTCCTACGTAAGGTTAAAAAAAAGGTGATGTGAATGGAATGGTGGTATCTCCATGAAAATTCCTAATCACCATTTACACTCACTCTCATGCTTCACAGAAACAATAGAAAATAAAATGCATCATATCAAATTACAAATATACATTTATTGAGTCATTTTCACATACTTTGTGGACGGATTGCAGATACGGTATTGTGAGAGCAATCAACAAGTGATAGGGTTATCAAGAAAGTAACTTTTTCCACTTATTGAAACAAATCAGTTAACAAAGAATTTGTACCAAACAAAAAAAAAAGAATTTTACCTAATATTTTAACATCATCTTAATCTGTGCTCTGCAGTTGGATGTTTTCACTGCATCAGAAATTCTTCAAATTACAAAGTCCTGATCATTTAAAAGTACTTTCTGCTGGCTGCAAATTTGCACATACCAAGTTTCAAGGAAGAACGGAAAAATTAGAGCATCTCAGATGATACCTGTACTTCAAGAAGAGGACTCTGCAGCCAAAGTGGCTGATTAAATAAGGTGTTAAAATTACTTGGGGAAGATGGGTTTTGGGTCAATAGTTTCCTCAAAAATGTACAGTACCAACAAAGCAAAGTAAATGATCAAGTTCTGCTGTATAAGAACAGGATAATGACTGACTCCTTCCTGTCTAGCAGCCAATGAAACGTTAAATCTTCAACACTGGCATTCTGGAATTGCCATACCTTATTGACGGTGTGGACAAGTCATGGTAGCATAATACGCACAGTAAATCATATGGGACACGTAATGACGACAATTTCATTTTCATTTCGCATCAAACTTTACACATGTTACTTAAGAGTTTCATTACAACAACATGCATGCTATGTCAGATATGACTGACTTAAGAGGACTAACCTGGGTTAGCTGTGGAAACAATCTCTATGCATGAACCCTTCCACAATTGTCTTTCTCATGGGGCCTACATGTACTCACAGGCAGCCAATGCAGTGTCTGTTCTAAAAATTTCTACGTGGATACCTCACAACATCAAAGATGGTGTGGAGCATGGTCAGACATCAAACTTGTCACCTGGTCTGTTCCCTCTAGTGTTTTTGGCATTCTTTCTGCCCCCAAACCTCAAATAACTGTGTTAGATATCGATTATACAGATGCTGTGTGACATATTTTCTTTCTGGGGTGGTAATATAATCCAGTATAGAATGAACATGTAACAGACTTTAAGACGGACAGTTTCATCATGCTGTCTGACAAAAAAGAAACGGTGAGACTAAACAAGCTAACAGTGAAACAGTTCTAAACCAGAACACAAAGTTTAATTTGTTATTCAATGCATTCACAAACTTTGAATGCTCTCCATAGCCCTACAGTGAATGTACCAGCCAGTTGTCATCATGCAGGTAAGCCATCAATTAGACGCAGCTTGGCCATTGAGCCTGCTTTTCGACTTTGAACGGTTACGACCTGAGAGATGTAAAAGGAAAAGTTTGTGAAAGATTTCAGGACCCTCTTACAATTGTAGTTCTCTGCAGAGAACTTGGACCAATAGGGAGGATAGAACATCTGGTTCTCAAGAGACTTTGAATAATTGAGAGAAAAGAAGAAAGGGCTTCAAATCACAGCATTTAAGTTTTGCTAAACTGTAGACTTGAAAGGTACATGAAGTGCAATGCATACTTATTAGTACTCAAAATTGAGGTAAATATCAATGCCATTGCCACAGTGAAGGAAGGAAAAGCACTCGAACATGGGCAGTAAAGGACATCACGTCACTGCTGAGACTTTCACAGTGCATGATGTTAGTCTAACTCAGAACGTGGTTGATTGTTGTTGGGAGTGGTTGATTGTTGCTGGTGGCAACATGTCATACATTTTGGCACCAGTCTGGAAAAATCTGCTGCCTAATACAAATACAGCACAGGCTATGGGATATTCTGAAAACGACATTCGTTGACATTCTTCCCATAATATTTCAAAGGAAATAATATCCCTATCTTGAGTTCGGAACAGGATATTGGTGTTGGACTTAATATCACTGCAGTAAAATACAGTAATTGGTCTTAAAGGGAAATAGGGCGTTTAGAATACACCAACATGACATTCTAAAGAAATAGCTTTAGTCATTATTAAACCATTTAGTTTCATCAATGAACGTCTGCCAACATTTTATCTCCTCAAAAAGTTATGCATGTGATGAGTAACAGAAGATGCATCATTTGAATTTTGAAAAGTTTGGGTGAACAAATTAGTGTTTAGCAATAAATAACTGAGTTTCTATCTGTGAGAAACTTATTTCTTGGAAAAAAAGACTACTGTCCTTCCTTATATTGAATGATCTATCATTCTGCATCCACAAACATTGGTTTTAAAAATATGGATGTTTTCTGTAAAACAAACGCCCTACTTCCCTTTAAACATTTTTCACTGCAATATCACTTTAAAAGAATAGTCCTGATGATCTATGTCCAAACTCCTGTCAAAACAGAGGGATAAGAAAAACAAAATCACACAAGGTACTTTCGTGCAAAAGCAACACCCACTTGATTCACAAAATATTTGAGTTTTAACTGATTTTACCATAACTTTTAGCACATCCTCAAGTATCATTCATAATCACAGCATCATGACCGGAATTAGGCACAGTGCTTCGTTTTTGCTTTGCTTTGTCACTGAGCAATTTCTACATCACAGACTTGGTAACCTTTTGCTACCCCAAAATATTTCAGCTAATTTGAATGAAGGATGTAACAGGTCTTTTAAAGTGTTGTTTAGTTTCTACTCACCTTGTTACCAGTTGGACTCCTGTTAAAGATCAAATAAGGGTACTTATACACGCTGTGTGCATACATAGCCTCCTTGAGCTCCTGAGCTGTCGTAGACTGCGATCCATGACTCCGAACTCGATCGGAATTTTTCTGGAGAGCGAGAGAAACGTCAGAAGGGTCCAACTTTCACGTAAGTGTAGTCCATTAATGTGTTAATGCTAAAAACTGGTGTAAATGAACCAAATTCATGTTGGCACACTTATTAATGTTCCTGATGGATGCCACATTCTTTACCTTTCTTTTCTGCATTTTGAGTAGTAGTGATTAATCAATATATACAATCATCTAATATGCATCATTACTACTCTTCCAGTCCTGCTGAATCTACGGCTACTTTTTTAACATTTCCACACTTAGCAGGTATAGTAACCAAAGGTCCAAAAAATGCTGCTCAGGGGTTCCTCAGTAACGATTGTCAAGAAGACATCCCAGGAGTGGAAGATAATGTCTGGCTGAATTCACAAAAGCTCCGATGCTGTGTTTCTACCTATTCTTAAATCCTCTTCAATATCCACTAGGTGGACATTTCAACAGCATCTACTGACTGCCAGAAACCACAGTAATGATGAGGATGCATTGATATCACTGGGCCTGCACAGCTCTGTCTCTAGTCGAGGCAAAGACTAAGTTTTTCTGTGCAGAGCCAGTTGTATGATCAGTTAAACAACTGTTTTCCCAGACAAGGTTATATGGCAGCTACTCAAAGCTTGAGTTAACAGGGCAAGCAAAAGGTGCAAACAAAGTCTCTTATGTACAAAACCACTTCATGTTTGTTGAAAGGCTTTAGGCTATCTTGAAAACTGTTCTTAAGGGTTGCTATCACCATGGCCTCAGAACTAATAAAAAAAGCCCCAGATAACACTCAAAAGTTATGAAGATCCTACCCTGTGGGCTGTGATGTAGCCTTATGGATTTTGTATGCTTAATATCTTTCTTACTAGGTAAAAATGCAGCAGAAACTGAACATATCCTTTATTTGACTATACACACCAAGTAACAATATTTTGTTTGTAAGTGTGCATTTTGAACAAATTTGCGACAGACCATTTCCACTTTTATCGAAACAAGAAAGAAATGCTCGTATTTATTTGACAGACCATTCCACTTTTATCAAAACAAGAAAGAAATGCTCATATTCATTTCTCACCAAATCAGCCAATTCAAACTTTCCTCTGTAGCCATTGTAAATATCCAGGTTAGTCAAGTCTATGAAAACCTGGCCCAGCACTTCAGTGTCACCGATCATGGCTTTATCTAGCACATGGAATACGACATGCCTGCAATGGAATAGAGAGTTACATCTGGGTAGCAGACATTTTGAGACATGGATGGAAAAATTTGGGAAGCTGGGACGGTCCTTCCCAGGAAATTGTGTATTCAGAGGGAAATTTGTGTATCTGGCAGGGAATTTTGGCCCTCGGGAAAAATTTTCCCTTTTTGTCACAAAAGTACCAGAAGAAATTGTGGAAAATTTAGACTCTCATAACATGAAATATACAATTTTTTTCCCAGCAATGTTTGGAGAGGGGGGAGGACCCAAGGAGAGGGGGATTGGGTTGGGTGATCCTATGTGGAAGAGTCCCAACGAAATACCATGGTCACTATATTTTTATTGGTAAATTGCTCTCATCACTATTTGAATATTTAGAGTTATCTATAAGAGTTATACCAACCAGGCTAGACATACATATAGTTTGAGTTAGATTGAGAAACTTGCCAGGAATCCCAAGCAGAGTTACTCTGACAAAATGACCGCCAGCATCATGAATGTAAGACATTCATAGGATACTCTATTTGTAGCTGACTTATACTGGATTCTCACAGCACTAGATACTGCTATGTCAGTGCTGAACAGGTGAATGAACTAATTGTTAACGTAACCACCACTTCAACTTTCCCGACCTATTCGAGGCAACGCTTGTGCCTCTGAAATTCTGCCAAAGGAAGTCACATAATCAATTTTTAACTCACTCATCTCCCAGAATGAATCAATGACTGCAGATCAGCAGCCTTTAGTATCACAATAAAAGAAGAAACAATTGTGCAATTAAACTTGTTCCCAGTAGATTTTAAGTGTCCTAATTAATTTGATCAGTCTAAACATCTTACAAAACAAAGTCTGATTAATTAGTAGTTTTGTCACATTGATATGGGACACCTCTGTTCTCGTCATGCAAGACATCACCTGTAAAATACATTTGTCAGCTCTTCTGTGCTTATGTTAAGACTGCAGTCACACTATTGCTGCAACTATCTACAAGCATTACAAGCAACATGACTCTGATGACAGTGTTGGGTGTACTGACATGCAGACATGCAAAACTGCAGTTTCAATGAAAGTTTCATCTGATCATAAAACAAAGATAAAACAAATTTGAAATCAACATGTCAAGGGATCAGCTACTGAACATGACCACTTCAACTCACTTCTCGAAATGAAACCGAAAACGTATCATTGTTGACAACGACCAAAGTCTCGAAATGCATTACCGTTGACTTACTGCCAACGAAAAAGCTTCATACAATGAAATCATCTGAAAACTACTAGGTGTAGGTACATAGAGAGCTTGTTCTCATATTTCATAAGAGAAAAAATGGATATGATGATGTATGACACAGCTTTTTGACCAGTAAAACAAGTTATACAATTTCAGATTGTCAATTTATGGCTTACTGGTAACTAATTTCAAGAATGACATGTTTCCATCTTTATGAAGTGCTTTCTTTTTTTAAGGTGTTTTCATCTTTACTGTTTTTAATGTACAAACACTAATATCTAGACAAACATTCCAAAATTGTCCCAAAGAACATTAATTACTAAACTACATTTTTTTTTTATCCCCAGAGGCTATGACCACCTTAGCACATCTGACACTTTGGGCATAACTTCATCTCAATACAAAGTGATACCAATCGAGTGTGTGATACTTGACATAACATCATGAAAAAAAATTGACCTTTTTGGTGATTGTGGCTACTCAAAGAAATTGGTACCTGTCAATGAGCTCTTCTTTCGCCAGTGTGTACTCAAAGCTTTCTCCCCAAACTGGACTCAGGGTCTGTCTTTGGATCTGTGTTTGGGCTCCCTTGGGTATGCCGGATACGATGACCTTCACGTAAGGGTTTGGTGGTCTGTTCACGTCTCTGGACAGCAAATCAGTTGCACCGTGGACCGTCACGATTAGCGTATCCGGGAGCTTATATGACAACGACACTTCCAGTTCGCCTTTGATCGCAAGGTCAGTCTAAAGAGAGAGATCCACAAAATTCAGGAGTTTAAAGAAAACTTGACGGGTCATGATTCTTAAGGGCGGCATCTAAAAACTGCATTCACAGCAACGTTGAAATTGAAAGTCAGTGTTACCGACTTAAAATATCCAAAACTGACATGAAAATCTAGGCCCCACCATGCACAGCTTTGCCAAGTGCATGTTTTATCCACAGTATCCTAGCCACATTGCCCATTTTTGTGATCAACTATGATGTATTATACACTCTAAAAGACACTGACAAAAGACACTGACAATTGGTGGTTGGCTTCTCAGCTAAAATAAAATTGAAACTATCAACATTGATATGACCTATGGACATGACTAGTAAATTGGCTAGTACTAGTGGCCAGAAGGTACAGTAAGAGAGAGCTGCCAGAAACGGCTAGCTACGTAAGCACTAAGCAGAGTTTATTGATGTTTTGAAGTTTGCTGTAACACACATGGAGGTGATAAGTGAAAGAAAAATGTAACTACTACTATGAGCAATGATCAAATGACCTACCTGTCTCTGTGAAGTTACTGAGTGTGTCACAAAACATCTAACATGATGTGCAAATATGGGCATTTTGCTTAAAACAGCATTGTGTTCAAGCTTTTCAGTCAAGTACAACATGATTCATTTCAATAATTCATGTTGCATGAAATCAAGGGGGATGCAGTGTTCTCCACAAGGTTTAAGGGTGGCGGCCTACCCAGAGTAACAATTGCCATCTCGCAAAATAGCAACTGCCCCTAAACATATCCTGCCCCCTGCAAAAGCTCAGGTATGCAGCTGAAAAAAATTGACAATAGGCTATTGCTTTTACAGAAAGACCAAGAAATCATCTACAAGTGGCACCATTTTTCATCATTAAGCATCTTAATTATTGAAAGTTTGTGTCTCCCTTCCCTTAAAACCCTTTCCCATGCGATTACTTTGTGATCCCATACATGCTTCCATTGCTTCGTGAAAAGAAAAACACATTGCTTTTGCATCTTGTGAAACACCATTTTGGTATTATAGAACTTCACTGCATCCATGTCGAATTCCTTACCCTATTAACTATTTCACCCGAGTAATCACCAAAAGCGAGGTTTGGTGGGGTAATCAAATTTCACTCGACTTCCTGCTTAACTCACTCGAGCACGCTCCTAATATTACTATAACCCGATATTAAGAAACAGCAGCGCTAGCAGAAGATGTAAACAAATGCGGATTAATACAAAGATAAGCAGTCAGGGCAACTTCTTATCTTGACCTTTGTTGACCTTCGTTCACTGAAGCAAAAAGGTGTGAACACACTTTTTATAGCCAAGGGAATTCGACATGTCCAAATCACCCTCCATGCCGTTGCTGTTGGAGAGGTTATAACCCAAATGTAATTGTCTCTTCCAAATATTAAAATGCTTCTATTACCACAGCTAATACAAATACCCTCACAAAATTATTTTTCCCAGCTACAGTACCATGAACATTTACCTCTGGTTGTAGCTCAAACCAACTGGTCCAAGTCTCTTCGGGGTCCATATCCGACAGCTGGATGATACGTTCACCCAAGAAGTCATCCTTACCCATGGGATCACGGCTGAGGACTTGAACTCTGAAGATGGAATCTGCAAAGGCTTCTGGTGATAATTTAAATGAAAAGATTTCATTGTATGAAGGCCTCAGGGTCTTCCTGGCATAGCGGGTCGATTTGGCTCCCTCCTCGTTTGAATCTGGTATCAAGTCCATCTGGAGATGAGACGTGTAAATGTGAGTTCCATACGGATTAAGACCCTAAAGAGTCATTCTAATTTATTCAAAACATTTTCAGTATCTTTAGTCTGATGTGCAAGCCTTCAAATTTTAATGAAAAGGAGCTACTTCAAAGAAATATTTCACTAATTTCAAAGGTTATTATGTATAGCATTTTTAAAGATTCAAACTGCGTTTATTTTACAGAGATACTGTAGAACTGTCTGTGTTTAATGGTTACATATGGTCTGGTCTGACCAACTTGAGAGTACGAGCCAACGAGAATGCTTTTGTCAGTAATCAACTCAATATATCAAGGTGATTAAAACCTTCTTAGTGTAATTAATCAGCTACATGATACAGCGTGCTTCCTCTGCCAATACCTTGATGCTAAAGGAAAATGCAAGCATCACAAAATGATGTTTGGTGACATTTCTCCATGGCAATTTTGAAACTTTGTTCTGACTTATCCTTTGTATTCCGAATGGAACTATTAATGCTTTCCTACCAGTCTGCCTCATGCATTCAAAAATAAATAAACTGCAATATTCGAGAAAAAGGAGATCTTTATATTACCTTAACGTAAGGATCAATGCTGTTTCCTCTTAAATCTTTGGCACTGAGGTCTCGGGCACTGACAACCTTGACAAGGAGGGCACCACGTTTCTCGTTGTATTTAAATGAGAGTTTCACTTCTCCTTTTGCCTCTCCAATAGTCTTCATGACAGCAGGATCCATTCTTTTATAGAGTTGTTTGAGAATGTAAACACTTTCCTGTAACAATAAAGCAAAACAAGAAGAAAAAAAACAACTGTACACAGTCACATTTACACAATTTGTAACAGAAATCTGTATGTAGTACTTACAAGAACGCTTGGAGCAAATTTTACGTGGAACCAACTGGAATGAACAAATGCATTATGGTTTTGATGATCTGATTATGAGCATTTTTTCTGAATCTGACATTATAACACAGAACGTGTCAAAGGCTACCTATGCTTTATATCAAATACGAGATCTGAACAAGCTTCCTTGCTTGAGATTTTTTCAACAAGGTTTCCAAAATTTGACTCTTGCTGACATCAAATGACATTTGCCCTCCATTAAATACCAAAAGGTACACCAGACAGACCTACAATCTGTACTCAATGAGACATAACTACATACTGAATATGACATCGGTCAAATCTTCCCTTCTTGAGATACAACGTTTACAAGAATTTCATAACATGACCTGTGGACCTCAAATGACCCTTGACCTTCACCAAAGACACTGGAATTCTTGTACACTCATTGAGATACACCTAGAATTTAAATGGAAGATCTGCCCAAGTTTACCTTCTTGAGATATCGTGTTTACAACATTTTCTCAATTTTACCTCTATTGTCCTCAAATGGCATTTAACCTCCACTTAAGTCAAAAGTGATCTTGTAATCAATGCGGTACAC